>JACSYO010000119.1:75000-95000 GCA_016806645.1 Ophiodon elongatus
AACGTGAGCCGGGACAGGTGAGCCTCTCTCTCGCTCTCTCCCTCTCTCTCTCTTTCCCTCTCCCTCTCTCTCCCTCTCTCTCCCTCCCTCGTCCCTCCCTCCCTCTCTCTCTCTCTCCCTCTCCCTCCCTCCCTCTCCTCTCGTCTCTCTGTCAGCCTTTCTGCTGATGAATTTGTTCTGTAAAGTAATTCCATCTCTCCTTCTCCCCGTCTCTCCTTCTCTCCCCTCCTCCTCTCCTCCCCTCCTCCCCTCCTCCCTCACTTGGCTGAGATCCTTTTATATAATTGAGTGTTCTCTGTTACTTTCTTGCTTCATCGCTCTAAATCTCCCTCATCCCTCTCCAACCTATTGTCGCTCCCTAAATGCCAGAGGCCGCCTCCTCACTCCGGCCTGTGTGTGAGACGTCGGCCAGCCCTGCTCTTCCTCCGGAGCTCAGGAGGAAGAGGAGGAAGAGGAGGAAGAGGAGGAAGAAGAGGAAGAAGAGGAGGAAGAGGAGGAAGAGGAGGACGTCCCCAGCAACAGGGAATACAACAATATAACATCGGTGAGCGTCTCATGTTAAGGCAGCAGCTCACTGAGGCTTTTCTATTGAGAGGCGCTAACAGGCTACTGCACACACACACACACACACACACACACACACACACACACACACACACACACACACACACACACACACACACACACACACACACACACACACACACACACACGCCCATATCAATACTCTCTCTCTTGCACTGCAGAGGTGTCGGCTGTGTGTGTGTGTGTGTGTGTGTGTGTGTGTGTTATCTCTCACTGCTCACTGAGCGTGCCCACAAGCTGCGTTTTCATAGGTCAGTGCAGATGTGGGACTGCAGCTCATCTCTTCATGCTGCGAGCCAACTGAGGTGTGTGTGTGTGTGTGTGTGTGTGTGTGTGTGTGTGTGTGTGTGTGTGTGTGTGTGTGTGCTTCAAGTGATACTTTATGAGCTCAGGAGACAGTGCATATTTAAACACACACACACACACACACACACACACACACACACACACACACACACACTTTGAAACTGATGTGTACAAATGAGCTCCTGTGCAGAAAACTCGCCCCAAAACAAACACTTCACTCACTTTCCATTACATTACATTAAGAGAGAAAACATGTCAGTCTTCATACGGCTAACCTGTGAAGTTGTGCAAAACACACACACACACACACACACACACACACACACACACACACACACACACACCAGCAGAACAGACACACTCTCAGAGGAACGTTTGGAACGTGCAGAGACTAAAAAGGCGCACAGACTCAAACGGAGGCAAGAACATCACACACCCAGTGCATTGTGGGAAATATCCCACACACAGAAGGCAGCCTGTCATTCATGCGTGTGCATCTTCAGACGCACACACAGTTTGTGCCTCTCGTTCGTGTTGTTTTGATTCGATTCCAGTCACAGAAATGAAGCGGCTACAAAATAAAAAGGACGTCACATTTTGAGACCCGAAAGATCTTTTAACAAACCTCCCTGAATTTATATATATACGTATATATATATATATATATATATATATATATATATATATATATATATATACGTATATATATATACACTGTATATATATATATAAAAAAAGTCCCACAGGAGCAGAAACATGGAGGCAGCATCCTCCTCTGTGAGGTAAAGTGATGTTTCTGTCTGGTGTCTTTGAAGAGAGACACAGCGTCAGTCCGCCTGACATCGAGGCAAAGAGGTGAACATATTCTAAATAAAGAGGATATTTAAACTGATATTGATTGTTTTAATGTCTAAAACGTTCCCTCGCCATCAGACACGCTTCCCATCGGGGAACTGAAGCCCTCATATTGCTCCATTCACCAAAATAACGCTGACTCAGCTCGTGCTAGCGTTCACATTATTCACAACCTCATTGATGAGCTTAACTTGGTAACCGTTAAACCCTTTGACAGGTCGTCTGACTGAACAGCTCCTTCGTTCTGTCCACGAGGACGAGACCTTTGTAACCTCCACGGAAATGTGTTTGAACTCTGGCAGCGGCCGGTCAGGTTGTAAAGTCTTGAGAAGCGGAAAGTAGCGGGTTCAAGTCCAGCACCGGACCATGTTACAGAGGGGCCCTGCCCTCGAGCAAGGCACTGCACCTCTAGAAGTCCTGAAGTCCACTTGTGTGTGAAAGAGGGAGTAACGAAGTTCTTCTTCTTCTTCTTCTTCCTCTTCTCCACTTTGGGGGGCGACCGAAGGAATGAGATCGCGGATACAAGCGGCTGAAGATGAGCTTCCTTCGCAGGGTGGCTGGTCTCCTTGGAGACGGGGCTCCAGATGATGGTTGTTCAACATCTGACCACGGCCCCGAGGTAGACCCGGATCCAGCTGGAGGGATTACTCATCTGGTCTGGGAACGCCTCGTGGTTCCCCGGGAAGAGATGAAAAACATGGCTGCCATGCTGCCCCCCCCGCCCCCCCCTCGACCTCCCTCCCCCCTCCACCCCCCTCCTCCCTCTTCGACCCAGTGAGGAGGCAACAGATGGATGGATTACCTGAGGACTCTTCCCTTGTGTGTGGACACACACACACACACACACACACACACACACACACACACACACACACACACACACACACACACACACTAGAGGGCAGTGGAGTGTGGAGTGGTTGCACATAAATCTTTCTCTCTCTCCGTCCCTCCGCTCCATCTCTTCGCCATCATTTCATTCTCATCGATTTTCCTTTCTTCTCTCCGTCTCGTCTCTTCGGTCGGCGGCTGCTTTCTTAGTCGAACAAGAATATGTTCTTTAAACACGATCACGCTGCAACGTTTTATTTAATTTAGCTCGACCTGTACCCGTTCACCGGTCAGGAGAACTCCACGTGAGCCCCCATGCTGGGAGGAGACACCCAGAGCCAGCTTCACCCCAGAGGATGAAACTATGCACATATCCTGCCATGAGTTAGAGAACATACCCTCATGCACACAGTTGCAACATATCTAAAATGGTTATGTATGATGTCGTATCGTGTGTTTTTACATCTTAAAAGCCAAAGCGGGGACGAGGTCCTCCTCCTAGAAGTACGAGCATTGCATCGGTTGCACTTTATTTAAATGTAACAATACCTACGTGTATTGTTCCTGTCAAATAAATCAATAAATTAAAATAATAAATATTGAGTTCATGACTCTGATCAACGGAGCAGCGTTTCCTCAAACTAACCCTATGAAAACTTATTTCTCATTGATGTTTTTCGCACATTTTCCTACGACAACAGGTCAGTGCATGACCCTCCAATGTTTAGGCAACCATAAAACCATAAAACAACCATGGAGGTAATTAAGTACGGAAGTTGCGTAACAAATGAGTCAACGTTGCTGTTGGGTGAAAGTCCCCTCACATCAAAGAGCTCTCAATCTCAAAGTATGAAAACCTCAGAGGGAGAAATATACTGTGTAGTCTGATCCAATTATTAGATATCATGCCGCTTCCATCTTTACTACGACCGTTACTTGATTAGCCAACTCTAACGAGCTTGAGCTAAACTTTAAAAAGCTTTAGAGCATTTAGGGATCGCTTCCTGTCCTTTGAGGGCTGGAGCCACAACCCGCATCCTTTAAGGAACCAGGAAACACTGAATATAACAAAAACCAGAAGGTCCACAAATGCATTAATGATTCAAAACTACACACATACCAACACACGTCGTCTCTCCCTGTTAGCTCCTCTCCGTTAGCAACAAACACCACAAGAAGGGAACGAGGGAAAACAGGTCAGCACACACACACACACACACACACACACACACACACACACACACACACACACACACACACACACACACACACACACACTCTGCAGCGCTAAGTGGCAGATTGTTGTAATGTGATGACCTGAAGGTTAAATCTTGGCAGATTTTAAATGTCTTTCCATAGCTGCCATTTTTTAGCAGAGAAGCGGTCCCAAATCTGCAATCTTCCCTGAATCGAACCGATAAACTGATAAGCAGCAACACGTTTTCTTCTTCTTCTGCCATTTATGAGTTGAAATGATTCTTCTACACATCGAGATCCAAATCTGACACTTCAGACGGAGAAAACGGGAAATTCTAAATGTCTTCGGTCGAAGAAGACGTATATGTGAGTATCTGCTTTAAAGTGATTTTAATCTTTATTATAATCTAATACATTTGAGAGGAGATAGGAGAGAGTTAGGCCGGATGAAGGAGGGGAAGGATGGAGAGAGATGATATTAGACAAAGCCAGCTTATCAGGGAGGTTTAAACCCACCAGCGTATCAGTGGCAGCCGCTCAGGACCTGATCAAGCTCATTGTGTGTGTGTGTGTGTGTGTGTGTGTGTGTGTGTGTGTCAAGATATTAATTGTCCTTCATCATATTTTCCCCCTTTCCTCCTCACGTCTTCCAGGCAGTAATGTGAGCTGTCAGAGACGCTTCAGGTCATTTATGAGACTCTTCTTTATTGATCTCCGTTCTCTCTTCTTCTTCTTCTTCTTCCGTCCTTCCCTCCCTCCCTCCATCCATCCCTTCCTCCCTCCATCCATCCCTCCCTCCATCCCTTCCTCCCTCCATCCATTCCTCCCTCTATCCCTCCCTCCCTCCCTACATCCCTCCCTCCTTCCCTCCCTCCCTCCATCCATCCCTCCCTCCCAGCAGGTGGAAGCCCAGAAGCGAGGCCCGTGGCCTTCTGTCTCTTTTCCCGCTTCGTGCCTCCATCACAGTCTCAACACGTCTGTGTTCCTCAGCAGTGATTAACCTCTGACCTTTGTTGGGTAATTAATTGGAGGAAGGTGTGAGCGATGGAAAGAGAGCGTTCCAGGGTTGGGACTATGGTGCAGGATAAACCCAGCAGAAGCCATTTAAAGCCCCTTTATCTTTACTGAAGACAAACCCTACTGAAGATAAACCCTACTGAAGACACACCCTACTGAAGATAAACCCTACTGAAGACAAACCCTACTGAAGACACACCCTACTGAAGACAAACCCTACTGAAGACACACCCTACTGAAGACAAACCCTACTGAAGACAAACCCTACTGAAGACACACCCTACTGAAGATAAACCCTACTGAAGACAAACCCTACTGAAGACAAACCCTACTGAAGACACACCCTACTGAAGATAAACCCTACTGAAGACACACCCTACTGAAGATAAACCCTACTGAAGACACACCCTACTGAAGATAAACCCTACTGAAGACACACCCTACTGAAGACAAACCCTACTGAAGATAAACCCTACTGAAGATAAACCCTACTGAAGACAAACCCTACTGAAGATAAACCCTACTGAAGACACACCCTACTGAAGATAAACCCTACTGAAGATAAACCCTACTGAAGACAAACCCTAATGAAGACAAACCCTACTGAAGATAAACCCTACTGAAGACAAACCCTACTGAAGATAAACCCTACTGAAGACACACCCTACTGAAGATAAACCCTACTGAAGACACACCCTACTGAAGATAAACCCTACTGAAGACACACCCTACTGAAGATAAACCCTACTGAAGATAAACCCTACTGAAGACACACCCTACTGAAGATAAACCCTACTGAAGACACACCCTACTGAAGATAAACCCTACTGAAGACACACCCTACTGAAGATAAACCCTACTGAAGATAAACCCTACTGAAGATAAACCCTATGAAGACACACCCTACTGAAGATAAACCCTACTGAAGACACACCCTACTGAAGACACACCCTACTGAAGACACACCCTACTGAAGACACACCCTACTGAAGACAAACACAACAGGAGCTCAGCTCAGTCCTGTGTTGGTGTAGAAATATTTCACACAATCTCAAACATGCACTTTGCAGCTTGTTTTAAATGTGTTAAATAATAAACCACGCACCATTAATGTTGTGTTTTCAGCCGTTGCAATGAGTTCATTTCGGAGCCTCACAAGTTGCCGTTATTTTAACTTTAGCAAGTTAACGGAGCCGAAAGAGAAACCCCTCCAGGGTTGAAGTAAACACTCACACATGAGTCTCGAGTGCAGCGGTGAGCCAGCTACATGATCACAGACGGAACTGATTTCAGATCCCGGCTTCCAAACCTCTCCGCGCGTCGTCTTTGTTGTTGCGTCCCGGTTATGTTCTATAATATTCATAACGTACAGTAACTTGTTTCCCGACTCTCTCAGCGTGCGCCTTCTCATCTTTTAAATGTGTTTTCTCTCCTTCTGTGTTCTCAGTGAACAAAGAGAGCGGAGGAAATGTGGCTTCGCAGCTGGACGTCCAATCAGCTGTCGGTTTGATCGGTAAGCAGCCAATCAGCTCTTGATCTCAACCGCTTTGAACTCCAGGTTTAAAGACCCCGAAAAACCAATCGCTCTCCGGTTTGATGTGGTTTTGAGGCTGATTTGGGCCGTCAACCTCACGTATGTCTGTGTGTGTGTGTGTGTGTGTGTGTGCGTGTGTGTGCGTGTGTGTGTGTGTGTGTGCGTGCGCTACAGTCGACCCGTTACAGTTTGCAGGTTGGAGATATGGTGAAAGCTTTTAATTTTCAATCCTTATGTGATTACAATCTAATGAAGCCATATGTGTGTGTGTGTGTGTGTGTGTGTGTGTGTGTGTGTGTGTGTGAGAGCCTTTCCTTCAGTGGAAACTCAACTCACTGCCTTTTTACAGCTCTGTCTTTAACACACACACACACACACACACACACACGCACACACACACACACATGCACATGACAAAGTAATCCAAGATAAGAGAGCGTAGACAGGCCTATTCACTAACAAAGGCTGGCTAACTAAAACACACACACACACACACACACACACACACACACACACACACACACACACACACACACTCAAAGTGATTCTCTGCAGTATTTTTATACGAAATAAACATCAAATGTCTAATAAATAAATGCTTTGCTTCATTTTACAGTGATTTGCTTTTTAATACTTATTCTATCTGAATGTGCAGTTCATGAAGCTTTGATTCCTTGATGTGCTGTAGCTGAGGGACATAAGCCTGTTGGGTTCATCACAGACTTCCTGTTACATTTAAAACGGTCCCATGTGCAACAGCAGCAGAGAGGAACTAAAGTTCCCTGAGGCGAGGAGCTAAACCTAACATAACATGTGTCAAGGATAATGAAATAATATCTTCACTACTGGAGTGCTACTTTCATATTAGTCTGGTGAATATAAGGCTACCGCCGGCAGACAGTTAGCTTAGCATAAAGCAGGAAACAGAGGGAAGCTGCCCACCAGCAGGTCAAAGGTCACTGGTTAACACGACTGGGAAGTCATCGCTCCTGCAGAAGGAACCAGGCTAGCTGTTCCCATCCATTTCCAGTCTTTGTGCTAAGCTAAGCTAAGTTGCAGCCTTATTACCAAACGGATATGAGAGCGGTATGAATCCCGTGAATACGTAACGTACGTGAGTTATTAAGTCAAACCGAGCTGCACAGTGAAGATTAAAATAAAGCTTTAAGTTTGCTCATAAACACTTTGATGAGCTCTTTTATAACTTCACAGAGGAAGTGGTCGTGTGTTGAAGGAACGGACAGAAAGTCAGACAAAAGCAGATCGACAAGAAACACAGACCATCAACCATTTTGTTTGATGATCATGTAGAAACATCAGGCCAGGAGAACCTCTCTCTCTCTCTCTCTCTCTCTCTCTCTCTCTCTGTCTCTGTCTCTCTCTCTCTCTCTGTCTCTCTCTCTGTCTCTCTCTCTCTCTCTCTGTCTCTGTCTCTCTCTCTCTCTCTCTCTCTCTCTGTCTCTGTCTCTCTCTCTCTGTCTCTCTCTCTCTGTCTCTCTCTCTCTCTCTCTCTCTCTCTCTCTCTGTATCTCTCTCTCGCTGAGCTGCAGTAACATCATCCTGCCTCCAGAGGGCAAGTGACCACTACTAACCAATGAACTGTGAAGATTCTGCAGTGAAACGGAATAAAAAGAAAATGCTTCATCTTTTTATTCTGTTTTATATGTTTTCTACTCCAGCGTTCTCTCTTTCCAGCTCACTTGTTGCATGAATTCTTTACAGCTCTTCATCATATTCTATATTTCAAATGCGTTCTCTTTTCTCCCCGCTGTGCATGTTTCTCAATGCCTTTTTTCTGTCTGCATGAATCCTCTCCGTCTCTCAGGTTTCCTTATCGCTCCGTGTTCACGTGTTTCTCCCTCTTCACGTCACGTTATCGTCACCGTGGGTTACGACAGTGACGAGACATACGTGTTGAATATTCTCCTCTTTCTGAACACTTTCACACACACACACACACACACACACACACACACACACACACACACACACACACACACACACACACACACCCTTGTTCTGCTCTCATTGTGGAGGCTGAAAACACACACAGTTGCCACCATCGCTCTCCACATAATCTCCATCTGGTCAGTGTGTGTCCGTCCAAAACCGTCAAACAGGGCCGCTCCTCTTTCCAGTAAACATTAGAGATCATAAACAAACACACACACGCGCACACACACACACACACACACACACACACGCTCGACTCCTTGTGACCACATTTCATCTTATTTATTTGATGCAATCGGTATCATAAAAGTAGCAAACATGCACACACATCCAACGGGAGAGATTTTGGTTGTATTGGTCGTTAGAACACACACACACACACACACACACACACACACACAATCACACACACACACACACACACACACACACACACACACACACACACACACACACACACACACACACACACACACACACACACACACACACACCATGGACCACATGGAGCTCAACAGACTGTAAAACTGCAGCTGTTCAAACCAAGAATAATTTACACATCACACACACACACACACACAAACATCTGCCTCTTCAACCACCTCAGATGACCCCGGTAAAATTAGAAGTTTAACCCAGAGACAACCTCTGGTTCTGAAAGGTGAAGTCAAAGCTTCATGTGTTAAAGCTGCATTCTCTCTCCTGACCACCAGGGGGCGACTCCTCTGGTTGTATAGAAGTCTATAGAAAATGACTCTACTTCTCTTGATTTATTCCTCAGTAAACATTGTAAACATGAGTTTATGTCTCAATCTCTAGTTTCAAGTCTTCTTCAATACAGCATGATGTTCATTTAGTAAATTATGGTAATTTGAGTCAAACAGACCATAAAGCAGGGGATGCTTTAGGGCGGGGCTAAAGGTGATTGACAGGTCGACACCAGAGACCTATACGGCGTCTCACGTCCTCCTCAGTCACTTCCTGTTCACTGGTTGATAAAAAACAAGATGGCGACGGCCAAAATGCATTCTTACACACACACACACACACACACACACACACACACACACACACAGACACACAGACACACACACGCACACACACACACACACACACACACACACACACACACACACACACACACACACACACACACACACACACACCCTCTCCACTGGCCTTACCTGCGCTCACAGTGATGGCCTCTATGAACTGGTCTCTCCAGCTGTTGGTTCCCACCAGCAGAGCCAGGTTGGTCTTCTTGATCAGTTTGTCCACTGTGTTCTGCCGGAGGACGAGAGACAGACGGTTAGATGGGAGACACACAGTTTAACTTCACACACATCTTTAAATGAGTAAAACATGTTTGCCGATCTGCTTCAGATTAATTTGCTTCTGCACACTTTCCTTCTCTCTCTTCTCTTCCCCCCCATGATCCCTCTGGCCTTTGTTTTCTTCCTTGTCTCCTTCATTCCTAGTCTTTATAATTATTTGTAGTTTTTCTTCAAACGGAAGAAACTGTGACACACAAACACTCGTGCACGCGGGCGCACACACACACACACACACACACACACACACAGACACACACACCACACACACACACACACACACACACACACACACACACACACACACACACACACACACACACACACACACACACTAATTAGTGAAGCAGTGGGGATTGCTCCTTCCTTTTCTCTTCACTTCAGAGGGAAACTGGGATCTTAATTGCGTTGAATGGAGCTTAGAGGTGTCGAGTGTACTGCTGTGAACACACACACACACACACACACACACACACACACACACACACACACACACACACACACACACACACACACACACACACACAGCGCCTGTTGTACGTTATTGTTTATTTAACCATAATCTAGACTTGGTTTTTGTTCCGTGTGACTCTGGTATTTCTTCACCTTTCAGATGGTTTCTTCGGACTCAGCTGGGATGCTGTGAAACACACGTGCGCTATAATGTGTCTGCGTGCACGTGTCTCTGAGGGCGTTCGTGGCTCGGTGGAAGAGCGGGTCGTCCTCTAGTTATGAGCGCTCCTCGGGTCGGATGCTGAACTGCAAATAGCTCCCGGAGGCGGGGCCGTTGGCGAGAGAGTGAATGTGTACATCCTGATGATTATTCACCTCTGGGGCCACACCCCCCACGAGCACCGACCCATAATGCATTGCTATATGATAAATCTCTCTCTCTGAACTCTGTCCTCTGGACGTCAACCAGACAGACTCACAGGTTCCACTTTGTTCAGGCCTGTGGTCGTCAACAAGTTTAATACGCAGCCAAAGATGACGAGCAACAGGTGTTTCAGTCTAACCAGTGACCGTGTTAACTGGTGACTCCCAGCCGAATGCGTAGTGACGGCAGCTGTTGAAGCAGAACCTGTCGGTGTCCTCGTTAAAGCCCACGACCGGTTTGACATACAGACTCATCTCTGTTTATTAAAGCTCAGATGTTTACGCTGGTTACTACGAGCAACCACTGACGCCTTCGTCACCAGTTAACACGGTCACTCATCAAACTGAAACACCTGTTGCTTGAGTTTGAGTCGGTTCTGACAACCGGACATTTAGAGGCTGGTGGGAGTTTTATTTCAAAGTTTACAGCTCGATAACTCATCTGGACGACCTCTGATGTATTTTTGTCAGATTTACGTTTGTTCGTGATACTTTTCATTTATTGTGTGGTTTTATTGTTTGGGTGAAATTAACTTTTAACTTCCACGTAGACTCTCCACCAATGCAGCTTTTCTTTGTTCCTCCCCCTCCCCCTTACGTCAGACACTCTCACAGGCTTCAGGTAACTATAGGGTCCGCTTCCATGCTTAGACACACTTTAATGTAGGAAAAGCACTTGACAAAGTACAGCATCCTGTCAAGTGTGGAGCTGTGACTGGGCGTTGGTAACTGTCTGGAGTCTGCAGTGTGTAGGTGGAGCGGCAGCCGGGTTCATGCATGGATGGTAATTACGTCCACGCTCGTCTTAAGAGTCTGCGTGGGAGACGGAGAGCGAGGACAGGACGCGCACGCGATCACTTCCTGTGTTTGTGTGAGCGAGGGGATTCTTCCAGAAGAATACGGAGCTACCTTTGTGTCGGGAGATCGTGCTGTGTGTTGTTTTCTGGATTACTTATCAAAACAGAAACAATAAACAATAAATGTCGATGAACTAACTGGGAACACGGACGCTGCCGACCTCCTGCTGACCTCCTGCTGACCTCCTGCTGACCTCCTGCCGACCTCCTGCTGACCTCCTGCTGACCTCCTGCTGACCTCCTGCTGACCTCCTGCTGACCTCCTGCCGACCTCCTGCCGTGCCACATCAAGTCAAATGGAGCGCCGAACAAAGTCAGAGTTCCTACTTGTGGACTAAACTCGTGGTAAATCCATCTACCTCTTCCTGAAGGTTAATCCTAGAACGGGGGTCCAGAGGGACGAGGACCAGGATCTGTTCATCATTAACAGGTTTAGTTCTGTGACCGATGAAAGACTCTTTCTTCATGTTGTAATCCCTTCACAGGGATGTGGTTTAGAGAATATCATGGATCCAATTACAGATCTGACTTCAGCACCACGGACAGCGCCGTGGATCCGCCAACAGACAGCTGCTGTTTGTTGGTGGATCCACGGCGCTGTCCGTGGTGCTGAATACACATCCTATCCATTGTTATCAATGGATAGGATGAATACATTTATGGAGTAGATGTTAATTGTTTTAGTTTTACTATCTGTCCCTCTGAATATTTTACTTTAAGTCAGCCAAACTTACACGTGTGCAGGTTTTAGTTTCTTAGTAACGGCAGGAGAGACATGAATAAATATATAAATTGAATACGTACTCATGAGTTGCTTCTCCTCCTCTCTTTCTTTTGTAAATGCAAAAAAGCTGCCGAGAGTTTCGTTTGTCTGTACGAGTTGTTTTGAGCGCTCGGAGGTCAGGAGTTTGAAATCCCGACCTTCGGCTTCGACAGGAACGCAGCGTGAGAGAACTGGTCACATGACGCGTGAGGTCACCTGGTTTAGTGGCAGTTAGAAGGAAAGCTGGAGCCAGCGCACTTAAAACGTCCCAATACGACTAATACGTCTTTTTTAGTGTTCTGGAGAGCGACAGTAAATGTACCAAAAGTGAATTAGACCACACACACACACACACACACACACACACACACACACACACACACACACACACACACACACTCACACACTCACCTTGAACTCGTAGGACTCCTCTATGATGACCTCCAGTTTGACGTGGTCTCCCAGCATGGGACGGCCCATGTCAGCGATGCGCTGCTCCTCTTCATCTTTTCCCGCCAGCGCCTCTTCTTCCTCCTCCTCTTCCTTCAGCTCCTCCTCTGAAAAAATAACCAAAAAACACACCACAAGACAACGACCGACAGCAAAGTTAGAAGAGGATCGGCAGCATGTACTTTATTTCTTCTTCCTCCAGGATGATCCAGGGAGTCCTGAGGACACACTTTAAAGCAAACAATAATATTTCCCGACAGTTAAAACATAAAAACAGGCCATGCTGGTAATGTTGTAGATATTGGGGAATGATTGACAGACAGAGCAAACACAGCCAGAGAAAGTCGTCGATCAGAAGTAAAGTGGAGACGCTTATAGAAACGTCTCTGCTCCGACGCTGTTGAATCCTGAGGAGGTGACGTTTGTTTCTGCGAAGCAGGAAGTGAGGTCACGTCGTATAAGGAGTGACGGGAGGAGAGAGAGGCGCGTTGTAATAAGGTTACAGTTAGCCTACTTAGTTACATTACTTCGGCTTAGTAAAGTTACGTAACTTCACTACGACACAACGTAACTACCTAAAGAAATGTATGTATTGAAACATAACCGTGATCCCTGATGCAGAGGGTGAAGAGGTGAGTGACCTCAGGAGGAGGACGGGTGGAGCGACGTGGGAGGAGTCCACCTTCTGATTGTGTTGTGATGTCACGTGAAACATGTTCTCTGTAATTATTTAAAACTCTGGAGTGTTTTCCTGCACATGAACACTGAACTGACTCTCTCTAAATCCTCATTGTTGCCGAGGAGCTCGTCTCATCTGTAGAAAACAAAGAGATTCCCTCTTCTTTGCATCCACATCTCGGTTCAATTAATATCCAGATATATAATCTCACATAATTAGGTTCACACTGTTCAGTGGTTGTGGTACTGAATGAAAACAAACCAGTTCCCCTATCGTCTCATTATTATCTGTTTCACACACACACACACACACACACACACGCACACACACACACACACACACACGCACACGTACACACACTAACACACACACTAACACACACACACACACACACACTCTTTTCTTTATGGTGTGTGTCACTAATTGAGATTCACTGTAGAGCCTGAACTCACTTGTGAGATCAAAGAGAGGGGGGGAGGGAGGGAAATAAATGGGGGGGGCGAGGGGAGACGGTGTGAGAGCGAGAGAGAGATGATCAAATCTTCCATAGGGGAACGGTTGTCCATGCGAGTGCCTTCCATTAACGTGCAGCACATTGTGAGACCGCATCATCTCTTTGGTCATTGGTTCCCCTCGGGGAGATGCAGCACGGAGCTTATAGCTCTCACACACACACACACACACACACACACACACACACACACACACACACACACACACACACACACCCTGCCAGGAGCAGTTTTGTCCCACTTTAAATTGACTCCATCAGAAGGAAGCTTCTCATTCAGCTCTTTAAATCAACGTCCTCTCCTTTATGAAAAAAATAATAAATGTACATTTGATATGTTTGGTTTAATGTTGCATCTGTCTTCTAAATCGGCCTCTAAACCAATAAAGTTGATATTCATACTGTTTATTGTACAAAATCAATTTAGAAAAGTGTTGCGAGTTACGTGACAAAAACATCAGCGTTGACTAGAATCACGAACATGACCGCATCCTTGTTAGCTTCCCTGCCTCTGTGTGTGTGTGTGTGTGTGTGTGTGTGTGTGTGTGTGTGTGTATGTGTTGTGTTGCTGTGTTTTTTTGTGTGGCTATTGTTGTTAATGTGTGTGTGTGTCTGTTGTGTGTGTGTGTGTGTGTGTGTGTGTGTGTGTGTGTGTGTGTGTGTGTGTGTGTGTGTGTGTGTGCGTGTGTGTGTGTGTGTGTGTGTGTGTGTAAGTGGACCTGACAGAGGCTGGATGTTGCAGGGTGAGATGCTGCTTCCTGTCAAAGCTGCCGTCTGAACCATTTATCATTTTGATCTTTCCCCGTCTCGTCTCTCTGCAGCTCAATTCAATTAAGAGAATGTGCCTCTCAGCTCGAGCACGCACACACACACACACACACACACACACACACACACACACACACACACACACACACCCTAAATGTCTGAATACAGAGTATTAAAGAGTACTGTATCTTTAAATATGCAGCAGGACATAATCTACCTCCGCCCGATCCCCAAATATCTGCCTCTGTGTTGCGTAACTGTTCCTAAACCCCGCCTCCTTATTCTTAATCTTTATTTTGCTCTTCATCTACCTTCTGTCATCTCATCCTCTTTGTCTCTGCCTCTCTGTCCTGATTTAGTTTCTATTCAAACTCCAGAGATCTTACTCATCTTACTCAGCAACCACCCAAAACAGGTTGTTTGTTTAGACGTCCTTGGATACCGGTCCTCATCACTACAGCATCACTTTATTGTTTATGTTTCTCCAGAGTGAATCCTCAGTCAGTTCTGATTAAATCTAGTTGCATCAGGCTTCTTTCCCCCAGTTCAAAGACACGATGGAGGCTTGTTATTAGTCTTCTTTAAACACGACATCTCACAGAAGGTTTTCCTACAAAAGTCACATGAACTCTTTTCAAGATAAACTTCCGTCTTCACAGGAAACAACTCAGTTATGTTTTCATGTTCATGTTCATGGTCTTTAACTACAGAAGTTACAGCATCGACTTCTTCTTCACGCGAGGACTAACGGACTAACCCTAACTCGCTGGTCCCCTCCCCCTTTCTGTGGCCTTCATACTCGCGGGTTCACGATTACGTGGATGACATCATCATGAATTATGCATTATCATTCGTAGGTATAGCTTCGGACCTGCTGCAGTAACACGAGAGGTTTTCTAAAAGGACTCTGAAACACTACCGCTGTCGTCCACAGGGGGCGCCAGAGTCAACACAATAAACGCTCTTCAGCTTTAAGTCGTCTCACTCAAAGCTTGATGCTTTGAAATTATACGTTTTCTTAACTTTTTCATTCTCGCGCTTCTTTTGTATTAGAACTCATGAAATGTGCTGAAACATTTCTGATTAAATATTGAGTTTTGTTATTCTTTTTTTACCCAGGAAGTCTGTATATTTGCCTGGATGAAACGCAGATCAATATGTGCTGACAAGAGTGAGTGAGAGTGTGTGTGTGTGTGTGTGTGTGTGTGTGTGTGTGTGTGTGTGTGTGTGTGTGTGTTTTGCTTTCACACCATGTCCTGCTTTGATAGAGTCCCTAGTGCCATAGAAGTGACGTTAGACGACAGGGAGAGGAGGAAGAGGAGGAAGAGGAGGAAGAGGAGGGAGAGGAGGGAGAGGAGGGAGAGGAGGACGAAGGAGAGGAGGAGGAACGAGGGTAAAGAGGAAGAGAAGGAGGAACATCGACAGAGACGAGAGGATTTTTACACCCCGTCATGTTTGATGGATTCAGGTCCATCAAAGAGGAGGAGGACGAGGAGGACGAGGAGGACGAGGAGAGAGAACGAGGGGAGGGAGCTCTGCAAACTGTCTCCATATAAAGACTAAAAGGAGGCGCATAGGGGAGAAACTTGTGCACCATGTCAAGGAGGAGACGAGCAGATGGAAGGAGAAAGAAGACAGGAGGAGACGCAGACTTTGACGGGATTAAACAGAACAGCAAGGGAGGAGGAGGAGGATGATGAAGAGGAGGAGGAGGAGGAGGAGGAGGAGGAGGAAGAAGGAGCTGTCACACTTTTTGGAGAGTCCCATAGGAGGAGACAGAATAGGAGCAGGTGAAGAAAAGACAAGTGGAAGTTTTAACTTGTCTTGTCGGTCCACAGGGAGGAGAGGAAGAGGAGAGGAGGAAGAGAGGAGGAGGAAAGGAGGAGGAGGAGAGGAAGAAGAGGAGGAGGAGAGGAGAGGAGGAGGAGGAGAGGAGGAGGAAAGGAAGGAGAAGAAATATAGGTGAGAGGGATGAGGGTAAAAAAGGAGGAAGAAGAGGAAGAGGAGATGAGAGGAGAGGACGTGGGGAAGGAGGATACGACGAGAACGAGAGGAGGAAGGAGAGGAGGAAGGAGGGAAGGAAGGAGGAGAGGAAGGAGAGGAGGAAGGAGGGGAGGAAGGAGAGGAGGAAGGAGGGGAGGAAGGAGGGGAGAGTGAAAGGAACAAGAAAGAGGAAGAAGAGGAAGTAGATGAGGGTGAGGAAGAGGAAGAGCAGAGTGCTGAGAAGGAGGAGGAAGAGGAGGAAGAGGAGGATGAGGATGGAGGAGGGGAGGATGAGGAAGAACAACTGCCATGCCCCGATTGAGTTGATACGTCTAATCAATACAATAATCTATGCCATCATCTTGTATATTTACTATAATAATAAATTATACTGATAGAATGAACAAAACAACAATCTCCAATCATCATTCACTGCCAATGTAAATGTTTATTACTGTAATAAAGGTAGAAATAAATTAATTTACATTGTTTGGTGATTTGCTCAGCTTAATGTCGGCGTAATGAATAAACTGCTCATTAAAATGCATCGCTGATGGTGTTTACTATTGTTTCACATCAATAACAGGGTTTAATGAGTTTGTGCATTACAGAAAATGCAAATAAGATTCTGAGGATTGAACTAAATATGGAGACTGAAAATCACGTCTCCTATTAATTAATGTAGAAACGCTGTAACTTGAAAAGTCCTATTTTAAAACACTGTAAATATGGAAAAATATAAATGTAATCCACGACTGATGGATCATTGCTGTGAACCTACTGTCTAATTCTGAATATTAAAAAAGTACATTTCTTCTGTTTTAATTCATAAAATATTGCTTTTTTATGTATACATGAGTAAAAACATCTATTTAGATATTTGGTACTTTTGATATCTCAAATCTCTGCAGCAAAGACAGGGATTTAAAAAATGATGAATTATAAATAACTGCTTTTGATGAAATAAAAATGTGACACAAAATGAAGTCCCTCCACACACACACACACACACACACACACACACACACACACACACACACACACACACACACACACACACACAGAAAGGGTAGATAAAAGGAGGATTAGAGGACAAAAAGTTACATGTATTCACACACGGGAACATACACGTGCGTCACATGTTGCTAAGCATGTTCCTCTACGAGCAGCGTGTGTGTGTGTGTGTGTGTGTGTGTGTGTGTGTGTGTGTGTGTGTGTGTGAGGACATGGGGTCGTCACCCTCTGCAGGGCGCGCTGTGTTTTCAGCTGGTCTCCCTCTCGGCCCTGTTCTCCACCCGGATGACTGACGGAGGTTCACAGGCGGCAGTGAACTCTCCTCCGCCTGCCGCCGCCCCCGAGGCTCCTCAAAAAGAAAACCTCCAATATCACGAGGTCATCGGGGTCATCGGGGTCATCGGGGGACGTCTGAGGCCTCCAGTGGATCCGGCTTTCACCTCCACAACAATATAAGCCTCGCGCTGCGGCCGGCGAGGGAGTCGGAGACGTTTTCATTTACTTTCAGGGCGAATGCAGCGTTTGTGTCTGAACCTGCAGATATTACATATTACATATTACACAAACACAGCCGGAGGACAGGTCCTCTCCGGAGGTTTGATGGAAAGACTTTCCTTCTAGGACACGACGGAAAAACTGGGCCAGAAATAGACGAAGGACGAAATAGGTTAATGGAAAAGTAAATCACCAGTTCCTCTTTCTCTCCTCAACAGATGGAACTTTGAGCAGCTGATGAATTATTTGTGGGGAAGCAGATTTTAGTGGAGAGATTTGTATATTTTACATTAAAAGTGTAGAAACCAGGATGAGTCAAACAAAAACAGGACTTTCACCCGGGAGACCGCGGTTCATGTCCTGTGTGAAACCAACTCGACTTCGACTCATTTCACTGTATGTTTGTTAATAACTTATGAACTTAACTTATGTTAAGAAACAAACAAACTTATTTGTGTGTATGTATTTAACAAGCAGTCGTCCCTGACACGTCCAGAACCGTCAGGTTTAGGCAACACAACCAACAATTAGGTTTAGGCAACACAACCAACAGTCATGTTTAGGCAACACAACCAACAGTTAGGTTTAGGCAACACAACCAACAATTAGGTTTAGGCAACAAAACCAACAGTTAGGTTTAGGCAACACAACCAACAATTAGGTTTAGGCAACACAACCAACAGTCAGGTTTAGGCAACAAAACCAACAGTTAGGTTTAGGCAACAAAACCAACAGTTAGGTTTAGGCAACACAACCAACAATTAGGTTTAGGCAACAAAACCAACAGTTAGGTTTAGGCAACACAACCAACAGTCATGTTTAGGCAACACAACCAACAGTCAGGTTTAGGCAACACAACCAACAGTTAGGTTTAGGCAACAAAACCAACAGTCAGGTTTAGGCAACAAAACCAACAGTTGGGTTTAGGCAACAAAACCAACAGTCAGGTTTAGGCAACAAAACCAACAATTAGGTTTAGGCAACACAACCAACAGTCAGGTTTAGGCAACAAAACCAACAGTTGGGTTTAGGCAACAAAACCAACAGTTGGGTTTAGGCAACAAAACCAACAGTTGGGTTTAGGCAACAAAACCGCTCCCAGGAAACCACAACGTGGAGTCTTCTGGTTGTTGTCCTGTTTGTTGACCAACAGTCGTCTTTTTGTATGTTATGAATCTCATCACTTGCTCTGACTGTTGCTTAGTCACGTGGATGCTTTTTATTTGTGTCGACGCCTCGTTCCTCCGGTTCTCAGTCAAACAAAGAGGAGGTTCCCTCCCCATCTCTGTAACCGTGCGATGAGCAACTCCTCATATCAGCAGAGCAGAAGTTACATCCGCCGCTTGTTTAGTCGGAACACAGCAATGCAAAGTCAACAGCAACATAAACAAGAACAGGAAAAGAATACGAGGCTTTCATCTCCGGCTCAGAGCCACTCCACTTGTGAAGCACCGGTTTGGGAGATGAGACGGGATCTTACTGGTTTCCAATGAGAAACGCCGACTCATGCGTTTTCTGGCATTCACGACTCGCACATGAATCAACATTAAAGACGTGGGTTTCTCCGGAGCCGAGGATTAAAAGACTATTTCAAACATGCGGGGCTGAGCCAAATATTCTGCATCGAGAAATCAATGTTAATTCACCGAAAGCCTTTTTGTGAACACGAATACAGAACGAGAGAGAGAGAGAGAGAGAAAGAGAGAGAGAGAGAGAGAAGAGAGAGAGGGAGAGAGATAGAGAGAGAGAGAGAGAGAGGAGAGAGAGAGAGAGAGAGAGGGAGAGAGATAGAGAGAGAGAGAGAGAGATAGAGAGAGAGAGAGAGAGATAGAGAGAGAGAGCGAGACAGAGAGAGAGATAGAGAGAGAGAGAGAGAAAGAGAGAGACAGAGAGAGAGAGAGGAGAGAGAGAGACAGAGAGAGAGAGAGAGAGAGAGAGAGCGAGAGACAGAGAGAGAGAGATAGAGAGAGAGAGACAGAAGAGAAGAGAGAGAGA
>JACSYO010000120.1:7500-29927 GCA_016806645.1 Ophiodon elongatus
CCGCTGCCTTCTCTTTGCCCTCCATCTCCCGGTGAGGTGAGCTGCTCCGCTTCCTCGTCACAGATGCACGCGCCTTCCTTCCTTCCTTCCTTCACTTCCTTCACTTCCTTCCTTCAACAACAAGATCTGAGGAATCCGCCGCTGGTGGGTCGATACCGGCGGGAAGAGGAGGAAGAGGAGGAAGAGGAGGGTGGTGAGGAAGAGGAGGAAGGAGGAAGACGAGGATGATGGAGGGAGGCACCGGAACAGAAACAAACCGCAGCGTTCTTCTCCTCTCAGCGGGCTTCTCCTTCTCCTGCTTCTCCTTCTTCTTCTTCTTCTTCTTTTTCTACTTCTTCTTCTCCTTCTTCTTCTCTGTTTATTTCTCCTGCGGACGTTGGAGCTCGTGCGTTCACCTGAGCCGTGTGCGCGCGCTGCTGCTCGCTCTCGCTCTCTCTCTCTCGCTGCTCGCGCAGTGTTGCTGCAGCTCGTGTGACGTCAGCGCAGAAGTAAATTTTAAGGTGACATGATGATGATGATGATGATGATGAAGATGATGATGATGAAGAAGATGATGATGATGATGATGATGATGATGATGATGATGAAGAAGATGATGATGAAGAAGATGATGATGATGATGAAGATGATGATGATGGTGATGATGGTGATGATGATGATGATGATGAAGATGATGAAGATGATGATGATGGTGATGATGATGATGGTGATTTATTATCTGGGGCCAGTAAGTGGAGGAAGTATTCAGACCATTTACTGTAGTACAAATACAAATACCACACAATAAAAATATTTTGTTTAGCTAAAGATACTCTGGTACAGTAAAAGTACTTATACCACACTGTAAAGATACTCTGTTACAGTAAAAGTACTAATACCACACTGTAAAGATACCCTGTTCCAGTAAAAGTATTTATACCACAATGTAAAGATACTCTGATACAGTAAAAGTACTAATACCACACTGTAAAGATACTCTGTTACAGTAAAAGTACTAATACCACACTGTAAAGATACCCTGTTACAGTAAAAGTATTTATACCACACTGTAAAGATACTCTGTTACAGTAAAAGTACTAATACCACACTGTAAAGATACCCTGTTACAGTAAAAGTATTTATACCACACTGTAAAGATACTCCTTTACAGTAAAAGTACTTTTACCATACTGTAAAGATACCCTGTTACATTAAAAGTACTTATACCACACTGTAAAGATACTCCTTTACAGTAAAAGTACTAATACCACACTGTAAAGATACCCTGTTACAGTAAAGGTACTTATACCACACTGTGAATATACTCTGGTACATTAAATGTACTAATACCACACTGTAAAGATACTCTGTTATAGTAAAAGTACTTATACCACACTGTAAAGATACTCTGGTACATTAAAAGTACTAATACCACACTGTAAAGATACTCTGTTACAGTAAAAGTACTAATACCACACTGTAAAGATACTCTGTTACAGTAAAAGTACTTATACCACACTATAAAGATACTCTGTGACAGTAAAAGTACTTATACCACACTATAAAGATACCCTGTTACAGTAAAAGTACTTATACCACACTGTAAAGATACTCCTTTACAGTAAAAGTACTAATACCACACTGTAAAGATACTCTGTTACAGTAAAAGTACTAATACCACAATGTAAAGATACTCTGGTACAGTAAAAGTACTTATACCACACTGTAAAGATACTCTGTTACAGTACAAGTACTTATACCACAATGTAAAGATACTCTGGTACAGTAAAAGTACTAATACCACACTGTAAAGATACTCTGTTACAGTAAAGGTACTTATACCACACTGTAAAGATACCCTGTTACAGTAAAGGTACTTATACCACACTGTAAAGATACTCTGGTACATTAAAAGTACTAATACCACACTATAAAGATACTCTGTTACAGTAAAAGTACTTATACCACACTGTAAAGATACCCTTTACAGTAAAAGTACTAATACCACACTGTAAAGATACTCTGTTACAGTAAAAGTACTAATACCACAATGTAAATACTCTGTACAGTAAAAGTACTAATACCACACTGTAAAGATACTCTGTTACAGTAAAAGTACTAATACCACACTGTAAAGATACTCTGTTACAGTAAAAGTACTTATACCACACTGTAAAGATACTCTGTTACAGTAAAAGTACTAATACCACACTGTGTACTCCTTTACAGTAAAAGTACTAATACCACACTGTAAATACTCTGTTACAGTAAAAGTACTAATACCACACTGTAAATACTCTGTTACAGTAAAAGTACTAATACCACACTGTAAAGATACTCTGTTACAGTAAAAGTACTAATACCACAATGTAAAGATACTCTGTTACAGTAAAAGTACTTATACCACACTGTAAAGATACTCTGTTACAGTAAAAGTACTAATACCACAATGTAAAGATACTCTGGTACAGTAAAAGTACTAATACCACACTGTAAAGATACTCTGTTACAGTAAAGGTACTTATACCACACTGTAAAGATACCCTGTTACAGTAAAGGTACTTATACCACACTGTAAAGATACTCTGGTACATTAAAAGTACTAATACCACACTATAAAGATACTCTGTTACAGTAAAAGTACTTATACCACACTGTAAAGATACCCTGTTACAGTAAAAGTACTTATACCACACTGTAAAGATACTCCTTTACAGTAAAAGTACTAATACCACACTGTAAAGATACTCTGTTACAGTAAAAGTACTAATACCACACTGTAAAGATACTCTGTTACAGTAAAGTACTAATACCACACTGTAAGATACTCTGGTACAGTAAAAGTACTAATACACTGTAAAGATAAGTAAAAGTACTATACATGTAAAATACTCTGTTACAGTAAAAGTACTAATACCACACTGTAAAGATACTCTGTTACAGTAAAGTACTAATACCACACTGTAAAGATACTCTGCAGTAAAAGTACTAATACCACACTGTAAAGATACTCTGGTACAGTAAAAGTACTAATACCACACTGTAAGATATGTTACAGTAAGTACTATACCACAATGTAAAGATACTCTGGTACAGTAAAAGTACTAATACCACACTGTAAAGATACTCTGTTACAGTAAAAGTACTTATACCACACTGTAAAGATACTCTGTTACAGTAAAAGTACTAATACCACACTGTAAAGATACTCTGGTACAGTAAAAGTACTAATACCACAATGTAAACATACTCTGTTACAGTAAAAGTACTAATACCACACTGTAAAGATACTCTGTTACAGTAAAAGTACTAATACCACACTGTAAAGATACTCTGTTACAGTAAAAGTACTAATACCACACTGTAAATATACTCTGTTACAGTAAAAGTACTAATACCACACTGTAAAGATACTCTGTTACAGTAAAAGTACTAATACCACAATGTAAAGATACTCTGGTACAGTAAAAGTACTTATACCACACTGTAAAGATACTCTGTTACAGTACAAGTACTTATACCACAATGTAAAGATACTCTGGTACAGTAAAAGTACTAATACCACACTGTAAAGATACTCTGTTACAGTAAAGGTACTTATACCACACTGTAAAGATACCCTGTTACAGTAAAGGTACTTATACCACACTGTAAAGATACTCTGGTACATTAAAAGTACTAATACCACACTATAAAGATACTCTGTTACAGTAAAAGTACTTATACCACACTGTAAAGATACCCTGTTACAGTAAAAGTACTTATACCACACTGTAAAGATACTCCTTTACAGTAAAAGTACTAATACCACACTGTAAAGATACTCTGTTACAGTAAAAGTACTAATACCACACTGTAAAGATACTCTGGTACAGTAAAAGTACTAATACCACAATGTAAAGATACTCTGGTACAGTAAAAGTACTTATACCACACTGTAAAGATACTCTGTTACAGTAAAAGTACTAATACCACACTGTAAAGATACTCTGTTACAGTAAAAGTACTAATACCACACTGTAAAGATACCCTGTTACAGTAAAGGTACTTATACCACACTGTAAAGATACTCTGGTACATTAAAAGTACTAATACCACACTATAAAGATACTCTGTTACAGTAAAAGTACTTATATCACACTGTAAAGATACCCTGTTACAGTAAAAGTACTTATACCACACTGTAAAGATATTCCTTTACAGTAAAAGTACTAATACCACACTGTAAAGATACTCTGTTACAGTAAAAGTACTAATACCACACTGTAAAGATACTCTGGTACAGTAAAAGTACTAATACCACAATGTAAAGATACTCTGGTACAGTAAAAGTACTTATACCACACTGTAAAGATACTCTGTTACAGTAAAAGTACTAATACCACACTGTAAAGATACTCTGTTACAGTAAAAGTACTAATACCACACTGTAAAGATACTCTGTTACAGTAAAAGTACTAATACCACAATGTAAACATACTCTGGTACAGTAAAAGTACTAATACCACACTGTAAAGATACTCTGTTACAGTAAAAGTACTAATACCACACTGTAAAGATACTCTGTTACAGTAAAAGTACTAATACCACACTGTAAAGATACTCTGGTACAGTAAAAGTACTAATACCACACTATAAAGATGCTCTGTTATTATTATCATCATTATTATTATTATTATAAGTACAATGATGACATCATCATACTGAGTTTACCAGGTGAGACACTGTGAGCATCTCCTCAGTGTCAAGGAGAGGAGACAAGGAGAGGAACAGGAAGAGGAGAGGAAACAAGGAGAGGAGAGAAGCAGAGGAAACAAGGAAACAAGGAGAGCCAGCTTCCTCACCGGCAGCATGAACTGCTGGTGTTTATTTTGGGAGGCTGATGGATGGTTTCAGGTTGTCATGGCGACAGTTCTGATGACGACGAGGAAGAAGTGAGCCAGCGTAAAAACAGAAGGAGACGAGAGCAGGTGGAGGACAGGTGGTGACACAACAGGAAGCTGAGGGACACCACAGAGGAGGAGAGGAGACGAGGAGAGGAGACGAGGAGAGGAATGGTGCGTTTTGGACCACCTCAACAGAAGGAATATTCAGCTTCCTCATGAAACAATCTGAACTCTTAACAAGAAACAGTTTTCTGATGAATTCATGATGAATTTATGATTAAATCAATATAAATCATGATGAATTCATTATTACCTAATTTAATCAGTATTCAACACCAAGAAGCTCATTGCTTCAGAAAGACCAAAGGCTCCTCCCCCTGGTGGCCTCGTGCCCCCCGGTGGCCTCACAGTGCCTCCCGGTGGCCTCGTGCCCCCCGGTGGCCTCACAGTGCCTCCCGGTGGCCTCCTCCCCCCGGTGGCCTCACAGTGCCCCCCGGTGGCCTCACAGTGCCTCCCGGTGGCCTCCTCCCCCCGGTGGCCTCACAGTGCCCCCTGGTGGCCTCACCGTGCCCCCTGGTGGCCTCATCGTGCCCCCTGGTGGCCTCCTCCCCTCTGGTGGCCTCACCGTGCCCCCTTGTGGCCTCACCGTGCCCCCTGGTGGCCTCACAGTGCCCCCTGGTGGCCTCACCGTGCCCCCCGGTGGCCTCATCGTGCACCCTGGTGGCCTCACCGTGCCCCCTGGTGGCCTCATAGTGCCCCCCGGTGGCCTCACCGTGCCCCCTGGTGGCCTCATAGTGCCCCCCGGTGGCCTCACCGTGCCCCCCGGTGGCCTCATAATGCCCCCCGGTGGCCTCACAGTGCCCCCCGGTGGCCTCACAGTGCCCCCTGGTGGCCTCACAGTGCCCCCTGGTGGCCTCATAGTGCCCCCTGGTGGCTGTTTATTGTCATGGAGTTCAGAATAACTCTTCTGTGGATGTTGTAGCTCATTTTATAGTTGATAAAGCTCACAGGACTGTATTGATGAAAACAGCACGTCTAAAGCTGGATTCGAACTGCGACCTTTGGGATCTGAAGCTTGTTACCGTGTGGAAATGATTTATCATGATTTATCATCGTGCCACAGAGAGAATGTGACTGGTGAGATTAATATTCAATATATTCCTTTGACAGTTCTGCAGTTCAGGGTGGCTGAAGCTACTTCTCACCCCGAGGAACCAGGATAGTTTTATGTTGTACAAAGACACATTCTTTATCTGTATCTAAATATAGGTATGCACAAGACAATAACTCTTACAGAAGATAGAATTTGCTCTCTAGATACTATTGCAAGATAATAAATATCTATTTTATTTGTTGAAATGTTGCTAACAGCTTAGCTTAGCCTTCTGCTAACATCCTCAGCCATCAAACCATTAGAGATGGGCTTATTTTCTGTAACCAGTGTAGCATCAAAGCACTGTGGAATTAGCAAGCTAACTAGCATACGGCTAGCTACTTAGCTATCTTGCTAATTCCACCGTTCATTCATGCAACTCTGGTTCCAGAAAACTGAATTCTTGTTCCTGGTTTCCTCTGCTGTGACAAGAGTGTGAGGATGAAGCATTAACTTGTTATTACTCATTTAGTGACTGGCTATCGAGCTAGCTGCCTTGCTAATTCCACCATGATTTCATGCTAACATTACACCTGTAACAGAAAATGAGCCGGGCTGGTGACCGGCAGCAGCGCTGGTTCTACGGTCCCTCTGCCTCGTTCCTCGCCGACTTCGACTAGCGGATAGCAGGCGGGAGCTCCGGAAACTAGCTAGCTAGCTAACTAGCTCTGTAGATGGAGACGCTAGTTAGCTAACGAGCCAGCTCTCCTGTTCGGAGCTCCTGTCTGCTCTCTTACCGTGAAATAGTCTGCCAGCGGCGTAGCGGGCGGCTAACATGGCTCACGTTAACCTTCTCAGAATCAGTGACTGAACATGTTGAGACATTTTCTTGCTAGCCAGCGTTGACTAACTTCTCTTCTACCCACAAAAACATCATGAGTCTAATAAAGAGACACTTTGGTTTCAAACTCATAAATATGTCATTTATAGCTCCAGCAACTGTAAAACAGAGCAACGTTTGAGCGTTTAGGTAACTAGTGCCTTGCTCAGGGACCCGTAGCTGCCAACAGTCATAAATGAGAGCGGAGTTCCCCAGGGTTCGATTCTGGGGCCTCTAGTGTTCCAATAATGAATAAATGAAAGGAAGGACCGACGGTCCGGTGACATTCAGAGACGATTATAGAATAAATACGTGAGAACAGAGTTCTGGTTAAAAGACTTTATGATGACTCTACTGTACAGTGAACTATCGTGGGGGTGGGGGTGTGGGTGTGGTGGGGGGGGAGCTGCCATCTGAAGGGGGAACCCATCACAGTCAACATTGCATAAAGAAATCCATCATCATCAGAACAAAGCAGAGCAGCAAGATACACAGAGAACAATGAAGAAACTCACAGTTGAAAGGTTCTAGACAGAGCGGAGTATAAGGTCAAAGGTCATGGAGCTCAGAAGAACTACACATTGGTTACAGTGTGTGTGTGTGTGTGTGGCACTTTGATGGTGTGTGTGTTGGTGGAGGGTTCAGTGTGGTCCAACAGAAGTGTGTAGTCCTAATGCTACGTGCGTGTGTGTGTGTGTGTGTGTGTGTGTGTGTGTGTGTGTGTGTGTGTGTGTGTTCACTAATTGCACTTGAGGATGAGGACATGGAGATCACGTTACCGGTCAGATGTCTGCAGGTGGTTTTTTTGGCTTTTTTCTGGAACGGTTGAAAACACAAAGACAGAAAACGTCAACTCAACCGGCTCCGGACCAACTACAACTCCCATGATGCATCTTCACAGGCGACCTCTTCTGTGTCCTGACCTTCTGTTGAAACTAAAAAACGGTATCAGATCGTTTTTCATCTCGTTGAGCCGTTGGGCGTCTCTTGTCCCGTTAACGGTGACGGGTTAGATTAGCTGAATGGAACGGTTGTGTCATGTGACTTCAGACAAACACACAATAAAACACACACGAGGTCGTACGGACACGAGTGAAGCTTCTAGAAACTAAAGACGGTGAAACAGGTGGTGAGAGACGACGTCATGTGACACGTTACCTGGCGATGGTCGTAAAGCAGCCGATTCACCTGAGTGTTAAACCGTGGACGCGGGACGCAGTGATGTCACCAGGTGTGATGTCACCAGGTGTGATGTCACCTCGTTCACACATACAGCAGTCTGGAGCGCTCAGGTTCACATACCGAGCTCTGATTGGACGGTTACGTTCGGAGGCGTATTCCTCCTCGTACCTGTGGGGCCGTTTATCGCCTCTAGTTTTGGGGCGACGTCTGACGTCTCTCAGCTGGTCAACTCAACGTCTGTTTCCAGAAGTCTTGACCTCATTTCTCAAGATAATCCACAGACTTTGTTGTGATCACGTAGGAACTACTTTCTTTCTCCTGAACTACACCCGCCGAGCGTATCACCGCGCTGCTAGGTGAGCTAGCGCTAGCGGTTAGCTTCCCTGTGAGCACTGATACGGTTGGCGGCAGGGTTCACCTGGACAGGTCGCCGGACTATCACAGGAACCTCTGGAGAGTCATCAATCAACCTGAGCTGCATGCCTCTGTGCGGTGGGAGGAACCCGGAGAACCCGGAGAGAACCCACGCTGACAGAGCGGAGAACATACAGACGCCACACAGGGGGGGCGTGCAGCCCGGGAATCGAACCTGGGCCCCTCTTGCTGAGGGGCGGCAGTGAAAGAAAGAACGTCGCTACTGGTCTGTGGATTATGTCCAGAAACAGGTCAGGGCTGATTGAGAGATTTCTTTGAGACTAACACCAGAAGGAACCACGATCCTAAACACCCAGAGTCCGAGTGCTCGGGACCTTTGTGCCGGTTGTTTGAGAGAACGTCCACATTACGATGGTTGCATTTAAATAAGCTTCTTTTTTCTTCAGGTTCTCCGTCATTCAAATAAACGGCTTCATAAACACTGTTCATAAACAGTGAGCACATAAATGTTAAGTGTGGATGGGCGGCGACCGAACGCGTGCTGAGGTTCAGTCACGATGACTCGGCGGTTTACGGCAGGAAGTCGTTAAGCGTCTCCTGTTGGGATCTACGTAGTCAGCCGATACATGTCTGAACTACTCCTCCCTTCACTCACAGGAAAACATATTTCCTCAAAGTGTCGTAAAATAAGACGTTTGTGGTGTCGGTCCGTCCCGTAGGGGTGGCGGTCCTCCGTCCCGTAGGGGAGGCGGTCCTCCGTCCCGTAGGGGTGGCGGTCCTCCGTCCCGTAGGGGTGGCGGACCTCCTTCACTGGAAAGCACAGCCTGTGACCGGTTGGGCAGTTCTTTCCTCTTGTTGAGCGACGTGTTTCCACACATCGTTCTTCTTCTTCACCTCCAGGTATCATCTTCTTCTTCTTCTTCTTCTTCTTCTTCTGTTCTCGGTTCGGTTCATTGGAAAGGTGATGGGCCGAAGAAGAACCAGCACACTTTGGACAGATTGGTGTTGGCGGAGGTCTCGCTTTCAGTTCTATCGGTTCTGTTCATAGTGAGCGGTACCGTCTCCAGTGGGATCCCGTAGGTGAGGTTCTGTTCATAGTGAGCGGTACCGTCTCCAGTGGGATCCCGTAGGTGAGGTTCTGTTCATAGTGAGCAGTACCGTCTCCAGTGGGATCCCGTAGGTGAGGTTCTGTTCATAGTGAGCAGTACCGTCTCCAGTGGGATCCCGTAGGTGTGAACGAGGCTCAACATCGGTTGAACTCATCAGATCTTCTGTTCTGGTGCCGAGAGACGATTCCCCCCAGATCAACGTCTGACATCTAATTCCTTTTGGGTGAAGCTGCGTGTTTGAGGAGTACTTCTACAGGGGACTGTAGAAGTACTACTACTGGAGTACCATTGTGTACTACTGCAGTACCACTGCAGTAGTACACAATGGTACATTGGTGATACTCCACCGGGTTTCATCTACACTTTAAGGTGCAGTACGACCATCCCTCGGCAGCGTCGCGGCGTACTGATCCGATCCATCGCCTCAGGCCTCAGGGCGGACACGCCGTCCACCCTGAGAGGAAAAGTGGTGATTATTTTTACATTCTGTGCAAAATTAGACGAGAAGAAGTCCACACATCAACATCATCATCATCATCATCATCATCATCATCATCATCATCATCATCATGTCTACTTATCAGTGTCCAGACAGCTTCCTTCTATTTACAGTTAGTTTCTAAGACGTTAGTACCATCGTCCCCCGGCGGGACTAAGACATTCCTCAGGGACAGAATCCACCGGCAGACGGAACGCTGCCGTCCTCACTCCCGGACCGAGACCTCCCAACGCGCCATTCGGCGTCCCCAAATCCTGAATCTGTATACAATCTTAAACAGTAGAGTTTGGTTCAACAATCGTGTTGCTGTTCGAGGCTTGGTGTGAAATCACGAGCGACGCCGAGCTTCAGCTTGTTTACACTTATCTCATGATTCTGACTTTAAATGTCCTCAGTCTTTATTATAACTCATAATCATGAGACACAATCTCAGAATTTACTCGAGATGTTTTACATCTTTTTATTAAGAGAATTATTTACGATTTACTACGATAAATATTCTCAGAAAGTCTCATGATAATATCTAATAGTTATGACTTTTTGTCATAACTATTGGAATGAATAAGTATTATTCTGAGGAACCTTAATGATTTTAAGACACCAATAAAAAAAGAATAATGAGCTTGTTTATGAAATAGTATCTCATAAAATATAATATATTTATGAGAATCTACTTTGTAATTATTTATTTCATTATACATATTTTTAATTAGTTTTTAAGTCATGATTCATGAGAGAAGCACAAGTTTCATTCTTTTCTTTTCTGATATGAAGCAGAATTTATGTTAAAAAGTCTTCTACTGAATATTTAGTGTCATTTAGTCCTTTTTGCACGTTTAGTGTCATTAAAAATATGAAATATGAGTTACTGATATATGAGGTAATGACTGGTCCCAGTAAAGTACTTCATATCTACAGTATATGTTTCAGGAGTTGTGGATTTGGTCTGGTTTCCAGGATCCCTGATAATTAAAGTACGTGAGGTGGAGCAGCGTCTCGTCTCCAGGTGGATTCTCACCTCGTCCTCCGGTTTAAAAACAACCTGCTGCTAGTCAGCGTTCTATTGAAAAGGCATTCAGCAGGTAGAAGACACAGGGCACACAGTGAGAGGAGGGCAGGGGACGGGAGTAGAAAAATAAAAATAAAAAAATAAAAAAATTGTGGCAGACACAACTAGACGATCACCTCACTTCACTCTGTGGCAGAGGAACAGAACAACATGTTAGAAAACAAAGTTTCAGAGGAGGCGGGGCACCAGGTGAGGAGGAGGAGGGCCGAGGAAGAGGAGGAGGAAGAGGAGGTCGTCTCTCAGTCTCAGAAGAACTTGTCGTCGATGCGGAAGTGCGGCCGCGTGACGTCGTCCGGGTTGATGAAGACCGAGATGGACTTCCCCGGGTTCTCCGTGACCAGCTGCTGCAGCTTCTTGGCCAGCCGGTCGTCCGGCTGGTTCTCCCCACCGGCGTCGGACTGCGGCGACGGCGGGTTGTTGCCGCTGCCCCGCCACTGCAGTTCCACCGTCAGCCTGTTGGCGGCCTTGGCGTGCTCGATGGTGGTGCGCAGGTGCTCCGCCGGGTCGGAGCGCACCGAGGACAGCTTGCGGGCGTGCAGCATGGCCGCCTCGTCCGACAGGTGCTCCAGCATGTTGCACTGCGGGATGAAGTAGTTGGGGCACATCTTGTTGACCAGGCAGTGCTGCAGGTCGTCGATCAGGCCCAGCAGGAAGTGGGCGGAGAAGTCTTCCTGGCCCAGGAAGTTGGTGGGAAGGCGGTCGCAGGCCCACAGCATGATGCTGCGCAGGTGGTAGGGGCTGATGGCCTTGGGGCGGGACAGCAGCTTGATGATGATGGCCTTGCAGGCCTGGTACGCCTGCATCAGGCTGGACGAGATGCACTTCTTCAGCTGCACCTCACTGCGGGCGAACGACAGGCGCCACTCGTTCTCCTTGCGGCCTTTGAAGGAGGAGGCGGGCACCAGGTAGAAGCCGCTGATCACCTCCTCCTCCGTGATCTTCCCGTCCCAGAAGTGGTTCTCCATCAGCCAGCTCTGAGCGACGGCCGGCCAGCCTTTGAAGGACACCACGGGCACGATGTCGTAGAGCATCCGGCTGCTGCCGACGCCCAGGATGACGGAGATGATGGTGCCGTTCCTCTCCACCTTCTCCACCCGCGGCATCCCTCTCTGCGGCTTCTTCTGCACCTCCATCAGCACCAGGGAGATGGACTGGTAGAACCAGTCGGCCACCAGCGTGGGAGAGAAGAAGTAGTTGGTGGTGCCGCTGATGTGGTCCACGATGGTGCAGCAGTCCTTCCACTTGTTGATGGTGCCCTCGTCGAAGAGGCGGAGGCTGAGCCAGGAGTGGCCCAGGGCCGAGTGCCTCATGTCCAGGGTCACCGGCTGATTGCGGTCGTGGAGCTTGAGCGCCGGCACCAGCAGGGTGAAGTCCATGTCGTAGTCCGTACCGCGGGCGTAGACGCTCAGCTCGTCCAGGTCCATGTCCACCACGCCCTCCCGGACGCCGCCCGACAGGAGCAGGTACTCGTTGGCCACCGGCAGCTTCTGGTCCAGCTTCTGGACCATTCCTGAGACAGAGGGAGGGAGACGGGCGTTAGAGAGCGACGACACAACTAACACACAGAGCAGGACACCTCGTCCACGGGGCCGGTCCCACCGAGACGCCTCGCTATGAACCGCTTCGCTTCGGTACGCCGGTTCACTAGTTCACCACCGACTTCCTGTTTTGATGCCGGGAGACGTGTGAGGAACAGACGAAGGCAGATACCCCCCTCATTCATCGGGGTCTCATTGGGCATCAGTCCGCCTTCGGCCCCTGAAACCTGGACGCCGTCAGACCCAACAAAGTAAATCCATAGATATATATATATATATATATATATATATATATATATATAGTTCAACAAGCACCGCCCGGATGGAGCCGATCGCTGAGGGCCGGAGATGAAACTCAGCCATCCTCCCTCATCCGGGCTCCGGCTCTGACTCCTTCTGGAGAAACCACACCTGAGCTTCTGCACCGAGAACAAAACCTTTTTTAAAGTTTCTCAACAAATCTCATTTATTTTGAACAAAAGAAGCAAAAGCTGTCAAACGTTTTCTAAAAAAAAAAAAAAAAAAGCAGCAGCACAAATAAAATGAAGTCCAGAAACTAGAAGAAGATTCTGATCAGACATTTGATGCTAACGAGCTACAACAAAGCTTTAAGATCCTTTCACAAGCTTCCCCTCCGGCTCAGTTTGGACCCTAAAGAGTTCAGACTGGGTTTACGCTCTGCTGGGCTTTAAAGTGAAAGGACACCAACCCCCCCCCCCCCCCCCCCCCCACACCCCCACACATTCCTGGGCTCAGTGGACCGTGACCCTTTGTTTGGGGGAGTTCACGGTTCCTCAGAGACGGGTGAGCTGGAGGGTCACAGACGGACCTCCGTTCAGGGTTCTGGTTCCCATCCGTACGTTTGGGTTCTCATGGAGTGTCCTGCTAAGAACCCTTAAAGTTCTGCATCTGATCTGAATCAGTGGAAATCTGGATCACCAAAGCTTCTAGTGCTTGTGGGAATATTTAGGACCTGTCAATCACCCTGTAGCCCCGCCCTAAAGCATCCTGTCTTTATGGTCTGTTAGAGACCTGTCAATCACCTGGTAGCCCCGCCCTAAAGCATCCCCTCTCTATGGTCTGTTAGAGACCTGTCAATCACCCTGTAGCCCCGCCCTAAAGCATCCCCTCTTTATGGTCTGTTGGAGACCTGTCAATCACCCTGTAGCCCCGCCCTAAAGCATCCCCTCTTTATGGTCTGTTAGAGACCTGTCAATCACCTGGTAGCCCCGCCCTAAAGCATCCTCTCTTTATGGTCTGTTAGAGACCTGTCAATCACCTGGTAGCCCCGCCCTAAAGCATCCCCTCTTTATGGTCTGTTAGAGACCTGTCAATCACCCTGTAGCCCCGCCCTAAAGCATCCCCTCTTTATGGTCTGTTAGAGACCTGTCAATCACCCTGTAGCCCCGCCCTAAAGCATCCCCTGCTTTATGGTCTGTTAGACTCTAAATGGACCATAACTTACAACAATTTTACTTAATTACAGTACTTTATATACTTTAAACAGAAACGTATTTATTTACATTTGATTACATATTTAGTTCATATATTTCTATTATTCCTGGAAAGATTATAATAATATGATTAACAATAGTAATAATAGTATTAATAATATTACTACTGATAATTATACTAATATTATAAAACAAAAAATAAGAAAAATACAGCTAGTAATAATAATAATAATAATAATAATAAAGACAATTTAAAACTAAATAAATAATAATAACAATGAGATCAACAATAGTAATAATATCAGTAATACTACTGATGATAATACTAATATTAGAAGAGAAAAAAGAAGACAAATACTGCTAATAAGATATATTATTATTATTAATAATATTAATAATAATAATAATAATAATAATAAAAGATCAAATTAAAGACTAAATAAAGAAATAGAAACAATACATATCTATAAATATATCACATATGTCCACGCACATAATGAACTCCAGTACTTGAGTGAACATATATTATTATTATAACTACAGGTAGAGGAGACCCTGAACGCACCACCGGGACCTCTCTGCAGGTAGAGGAGACCCTGAACGCACCACCTGTACCTCTCTACAGGTAGAGGAGGAGACCCTGAACGCACCACCTGTCCCTCTCTACAGGTAGAGGAGACCCTGAACGCACCACCTGTACCTCTCTACAGGTAGAGGAGGAGACCCTGAACGCACCACCTGTACCTCTCTGCAGGTAGAGGAGACCCTGAACGCACCACCTGTCCCTCTCTACAGGTAGAGGAGACCCTGAACGCACCACCTGTCCCTCTCTACAGGTAGAGGAGACCCTGAACGCACCACCTGTACCTCTCCAGGTAGAGGATGGAGACCCTGAACGCACCACCTGTACCTCTCTACAGGTAGAGGAGACCCTGAACGCACCACCTGTACCTCTCTACAGGTAGAGGATGGAGACCCTGAACGCACCACCCGTACCTCTCTACAGGTAGAGGAGACCCTGAACGCACCACCTGTACCTCTCTACAGGTAGAGGATGGAGACCCTGAACGCACCACCTGTACCTCTCTACAGGTAGAGGATGGAGACCCTGAACGCACCACCTGTACCTCTCTGCAGGTAGAGGAGACCCTGAACGCACCACCTGTACCTCTCCAGGTAGAGGATGGAGACCCTGAACGCACCACCTGTACCTCTCTACAAGTAGAGGAGGAGACCCTGAACGCACCACAGGGACTCTCTGCAGGTAGACCCCCGGGGACAGAAGCTGCACATCCCGGGATTAAATATGCAGCAGAGCCGCTCTGCACCGGAAACCCGACGAGCCTGTTGTTGTTGTTGTTGAAGGAAGCGGACTGGGTGTGTCTGGGGTCTGAGGGTCTGGGGTCTGGGGGAGGTGTAGGGGGGGTCTAGGTCTGGGTCTGGGGGTCCGGCTCACCCAGCATGGAGAAGATGAAGTCCTTGGCCGTGTGGATCTCCAGAGCCCGCTGGTCGTCGTACTCCCGCTGGTCGTGCTTACTGAAGTCCTGGATGAGGCGGTTCAGGTCCTCCATGCGCGCCGCCGACCTGAAGTCGAGCTCGTGCCCGGGGCCGCCGCCCGGGGGCCCGGGGCCGCCGCCCGGGGGCCTCCCGGGGCCCGCGGTGGGGCTGCTGCCCGCCGAGCCCGCCCGGCTGGAGAGAGCAGGGGCCGCCATCTTTCCTCCGGTGGTCACTCACACATGCACGCGCACGCACGCACGCACATGCACACACACGTTCACGACGGCCGAGACGAGCCGAGACCGACCACACCGAGCACCACCACCGGAAACTACGGGTGCACTTCCGCTGCTCACCGCCTTCAAAATAAAATGTCAAGAAAAATAATCAGAATTTTCCAATATATATATATATATATATATATATATATATATATATATATATATATATATATAGTTATGTATATATAAAATTATAAATATAGTTTTATATATATAGTTTTATATATAAATAATTATATATATAGTTATATATATAATTATATATAGTTATATATATATATATATATATAATTATATAAAACTATATAACAATATTTTTAATTTTAAATATAATAAATATATAACTATACATATTATATATTATATATAACTATATATATCGTTTTATATATAATATTATATATAAATATACTGCATATGTATATACAGTATATATAACACATATAGTGATATATATACATTGTTTTATATATATAACAATATATAGTTGTTATATATATATATAATGATAAGTATATATATAAAAATATAACATATATATATATACATATATATAACTATAAGTTTCTATATTGCACATTTGAGTAAACGAACCACCGATCCTCTGATTGAAGCCTGCTTGAACCCTGCTCACCACTGAGCCACAGTCGCCCACTTTATCGTTATCGTTGTTATTGTTATTGTTATTGTTATTGTTATTGTTATTGTTATTAGGGTCCGAGCACCGCCATCGTCGGTCCGGGTGGACCCTATTGAAATTGGCATGTTTATTATTATTATTGTTATTATTCTGCAATCTAATAGCCTCTTTGTGGCTTTATCATATCCCAAAACTTACCAAAGTGGACATTTATATAATAAATACATTATTGTGAAATCAGACTTAATAAGAAACAAACGATGGATTTATGAAATAAAAGCAGTCGGAGATCTGATCGGTTTTATTTTAATCAAAGCTGATTCTGTAAAAGATTCATTTTTCATTTCAAACATTTACAAGAGACACGGACTGAGTGAACGCTGCCCTCCTGTGGCCACAACGTGTAACTACAGCCTTTTATTCTGAAAGAGTTGACAGGAAGTGTTGTTTCATGTGACCGATGGTGAGTGAGGTCTCAAACGTCAGATTGTCCTTGAACGCACCAGTGATGCTGCTCTCAACAAACAACAAACAATAAAAGAAAAACTGGATGTTTTTAAAATAATCAGAAGTAAATAAAATGTTATTTGTTGTTTATGAGTTCAAACGTAAAAACCATTAAATGTGGAAAGTGGCAGAATAAACTATTAAACTACGACATTTAATCTCAATCTGTCGTTTCCTTTTATTTCTAAATCAACAAAAATATTATGTAGCACAAGTCTTATTATTTTACCACCAAAAAGAAGTAATATTCATCCCACATACACAATAAACTCATCAGAACTATAATCACGGCGTTAAATACTCCGTCTCTCAGATCATCGTAGTACCTTTGATTAAAACTTTATTTTATTTTATCTTGTGCAACAATAAAACTGTAAAACTCCCTTTTTCTTTTTTTTCCCTGCGACTCTGAACTCCACGTTTCTCATAAACAGAACCTCTGATCCTCAGAACCTCAGAACCTCAGAACCTCTGATCCTCAGAACCTCAGAACCTCAGAACCTCAGATCCTCAGAACCTCAGAACCTCGGGTCTCGGTCTTGATGACCTGAAGGCCTGGTTCAGTCCTCCTCTTCCCAGAATGCACCTCACCACGGAGCGTCCTCTCATTGATCCTCCACGAGGCGTCTCTCAGCTCAAAGTCCAGAAGTCCTCCGGGACACTTGAGACGTTTGAATCTACAGAAAAGATTTTTCATCCAAACACAAAGAAAAAAGTACGGAAGCCCCGAGCGGCCAGTGAGGAAGAAAAACATTCTGCTGATTCATTTTCTTGATCTGATCTCAACACTTTGCTCTGCTGTGATTATGACTCAACAGCTTTTAAAAGGACAAACTTTATAATTTCCTTAATTGTTTGTGTGTGTTTGTTGTTGTAATACTCGTTCTGGCCACACGAGGCTGAAGTGCTGTGCGTTAGCTCGGTTTAGGAGCGGGAGCAGTGAGCAGACTGGTGTTCAGTTGGCTGCAATCTGCAGCCTCACCACTAGATGGCACTAAATCCTTCACACCGTCCCTTTAAGACTTTAACGATTTAGATCACAAGACTTTTTTTTCTCACTCGCCTCTCAGAGCTTCCGTAGAAAAGTGCATTTTTTATTTCTAAGAGAATTTTCTGATTTCAAATCAATAAGTCGTGTTTGAAATAAAGAGAATAGATTTGAAGTGTTTGATGCCTCTGCGATTATAATTGTCTGACTAATAATCGGGCCGTCCTCCGTGGTCTCAGTCCGGTCCTCCGTCAGGTCTCACCAACGCCCCCCGGGACGTCTGTCTCCTCCTCGTCCTCTCAGCGGGACGAGGAGGAGACAGACGAGTGTCAGAGTTTCACGTTGATCTGAAATCCGTCTCCATTCGATGATAATCACGATTAATAACCGGGTCCTCTCTAGAGGACGTCGTCGGGGTTCTCCTGGACGGGCGTCCTGGTCTTGCGAGGCCGCGGCCTCAGCGTGGAGAGGCAGGACGAGGCGGTGAGGGCGATGCGGCTCAGGCCGAGGTTCAGGCAGTGCACCTCGGAGGTGACCGGCACCTCGGAGAAGAGGGAGCGGTCCCGGGTCGGCCGGGCCGGGCCGGCGTCCACGCTCTCGATGTCCTTGACGATGTTGAGGATCTCCTGCCGCTCCGCCTGCCGGGTCGTCCCCCGGATGTTCAAAATGGCCAACACGTGCTTCTTCCTGCTCGCGGAGAGGAGAAACGATGAGTTCAGGGACCGCTCGACTTAAATGTTTAATCAAAACTAAAAGGAGCTCTTTAAATAAATAAACACAGAAACTCACATGAATAAATGAGTTGTGTCAGAATCATTTCCAGGAAGTAAAACAGATGAAGAGATATAGAATATAGATATAATATTATATATTATATATAATATAGAAGAAGAAGAAGAAGAAGAAGAAGAAGTTTGTACCTGACGTCAGGAAACTCTCGGACCAGAACTCCGACCTCCATCTGGATTGAGGGGACGTCCTCCAGCTGGATGATCTCTGAGATGTGAGACAGAGCGCTGTCCAACCAGGTGGACGGAGACTCCTGGAGACAGAAAGACACAAATATATAGAAAATATTAAAGAGACTGAGTCTGCTTCTCTTTCCCCATAACTACAACCATAACTATAACCAATTTAATGTTGGAACAGAACAACAGTCCCTTGGGGGTCGGGGTCCTCTGGGATCTCCCCGGTGGTCAGCTCCTCTCAGAGGGTCTCAAACTCAGAACGCCCAGTTTGTTGATCTGATCAAGTCCTTTGATTTGATCAATATTCGTCATATTTTACATCTTATGAATCAGGACTAAAGTGTGCCTGTATGCAGACGATACAACATTCTCTTGTTTAAGTTGTTGATGAGCTCCAGACGGCTGCAGGCCCCGTTCTGGTCTAAGCTGGTTCCTAAGAGTTCACTACCAGATCTCAGGTGGTGTAGACCAGACTCCAGGAGGACCCTCATGAACGAGGATTCTCCTAGTACCTGAGTACCTGGGTACCTGGGTATTTGGGTACCTGGGTACCTGAGTATCTGGATATATGAGTACCTGGGTACCTGAGTACCTGAGTACCTGGGTACCTGGGTACCTGAGTACCTGAGTACCTGGGTACCTGAGTACCTGGGTACCTGTGTGACAGGTACCCAGGATGACAGGCTCTCTCAAGAGAATTGAGAATTTGAGATTTTAATCTCAACACTTCCTGGTTCAATAGAAACTATTTCAGAAGACAGAGCGTCCTCTGGAGGGCGACAGAGAGTCGGTACATTTGATAACTGGACCCTGGTCGTTGACCCTTGACCTTTGACCTTTGACCTTTGACACTGACCAGGTCTTTGAAGAGGACTTTGATCTGTTTGCCTTCGTCTCTGAGCCGGCCGGCCATCCTCTTCCTCATCTTCATGGAGGTGCAGATGATTCTCCCTCTCATGACGGAGCGGAGGTACTCCATCACCACCCGGCGGTGGACCTCCGCCACCAGCAGCTGAGAGACGGAAGATAAATCACAGTTTAGTGGGTCTTTATTATTATTATTATTATTATTAGGGTCCAAGCACCGACAACGTTGGGCCAGCAAAGGGCCTTTTAAACCTGTCATGTTTCTTCTTTTTCTGCAATTAAATTGCCTTTTTGGGGGCTTTATCATATCCCAAAACTCCCCAAAATTGACATGCATATCAGGACTGGTGAAAAATATGATATTTTAGGGATTTTGCATTTGGGTATAAAAAAATGGCTCAATAGCGCCCCCCCAGGGTGTTTTTTTGGCAACACCCATTGCCCCCAATGACCGATTGACTTGAAATTCCACACACATATTCAGTTCAGTCTGCTCAACAAAAAAGTCGATCAGAGCATCATCATCACCATTTTTTATTTTGTGAAAAACACATTTTTGCAAACTCCTCCTACACGCTCGGTGTCATTGATACTAAATTTGCTGTGGATCATTATTGGATCAATATCATAAAGATTTATTAAAATCGTGTTGATATCTCATTGTGTTTAGAAGATATGGACCAATGAACCTCTAAGGGGCGTGGCTTAGTACATCAATACACATAACTTCAAATACACTTGAAGTTGTTGTAACTCCAAGGTACATTATTCAATCTGCCCCAACTTTCTTTTGCATGATACTAGTTCAGGCCTGAACACAATTCCATGCAAAAATGCTCACATAGTCATAGCGCCACCTACTGGCAAAAGGAAATTACACGTTTTATACTTTGATATATTACTCCTAGCCAGTGGAACAGATTAGTCTCACATTTTGTAAGTAAAGCCTTAACACATTGATGATACTTCATCATTAATATTGAGTTCTCGTTGAACGTTGTTGCCGTGGCAACGCATCATTTGCCATGAAAAAAGAAGCTGATTTATCTGTGGGTTGGGATGGTCAAACCCTCATGGAACGTTCCACACATGTTAAAGGTGATGGAAATAAATATTTGATATGGGTTTTGGCCTTTGCTGTCATAAATTGCCTCAATAGCGCCCCCTACATATTTTAAAAATAGCAGCCCCAGCGCTACGTTTCACTCACATATATGAAGTTTGTTAGGCACGTGTAACAGATGAAGACTTAAAACAAGTATCTTGGATTCATGCTCTAAAACATACCAGAAGTCGGACATTTTGATTTTTCTAGTCTTTTTTTAACATTTCTAGGCGCTATGTTTTAATCAACTCCTCCGAGGGAATTCGTCAGATCCACTTCAAATTTAGTCAGTACAATCTAAATCTAAGTCCACAGTATTAGTACACAGTACACAGTATTAGTACACAGTACACAGTATCAGTACCTGGTATGGAGGACTGTCCATCCTGTGATACTTCTTGAAATATTCTTTGATGAGAGCTTCAATCTGCTCATACGGCTCCGTGTTGCTCAACCACTTCCTCTTTACCACACGCTCAAAGGAGGGCTGCAGACAGACAGGCAGACAGACAGGCAGACAGACAGACAGACAGACAGACAGACAGAGAGACAGGCAGACAGACAGGCAGAGAAGAGAGACAGACAGAAGACAGACAGAAGCAGACAGACAGCAGACAGACAGACAGACAGAAGACAGACAGGCAGACAGAGAGACAGACAGACAGACAGACAGAGCAGACAGACAGACAGACGGCAGACAGACAGACAGCAGAAGACAGCAGAAGAGAAGACAGACAGACAGACAGAGAGACAGACAGACAGACAGCCAGAACAGACAGGCAGACGCAGACAGACAGCAGGCAACAGACAGACAGACAGACAGACCAACAGACAGACAGCAGACACAGAAGACAGACAGACAGAACAACAGGAGCAGAACGGCAGGCAGACAGACAGAGCAGACAGCGAACAGAACAGACGGCAGAAAGAGACAGACCAGCAGACAGACAGACAGACAGACAGACAGGCAGACAGACAGACAGACAGGCAGACAGACAGGCAGACAGACAGACAGACAGACAGGCAGACAGACAGACAGACAGACAGACAGACAGGCAGACAGACAGACAGACAGACAGACAGAGAGGGAGACAGACAGACAGACAGACAGACAGACAGACAGACAGACAGACAGGTAGATAATCATATTTATTATATCTTTCTACCATTTTAACATTAACATAGCAAATAAACTAAAAGTATAAACATCTTGTTTATTGATGAAAGATAAATAAATAAACTAAACTTTAAAATAATCTGAAGTGTTTCTACAAACATTCCTCAGAGATGAAAGTTAAATATTAAACTGATTATAAAAGCTTTATTGACACAAAGACAACAGACGAGTTACAGTTATACAGGTGAGAGTGTGTGTGTGTGTGTGTGTGTGTGTGTGTGTGTGTGTGTGTGTGTGTGTGTGTGTGTGTGTGTGTGTGTGTGTGTGTGTGTGTGTGTGTGTGTGAGAGTGTGAGAGTGTGTGTGTGTGAAGTGTGAAGGTGTGTGTGTGTGA
>JACSYO010000121.1:0-26473 GCA_016806645.1 Ophiodon elongatus
TATACACACATCCACATGTACACACATACACATCCACATGTACACACACACACATACACATGTAGACACACACACACATACACATGTAGACACACACACACATACACATGTAGACACACACACACACATCCACATGTAGACACACACACACATCAACACAACAAATGCAACATGGCGACTGCAGTATCCTGAAAAACTAGGCCATGACTGGGTAGAAAGAACTACGGGTTGTAAAGGATGCTAGTGGCACTGTGATGGCTTCATTAGCATGGTGTATTATTCCAACACGCAGACCCCCCCCGCTCGCTCCCCCACCAACACCAACAACAACAACAACAAAAATGATTCTGCACGTTCTTTGAATACATTCTCTTGCATGTCCCCAGAGGACCCTGTTTACTACCTAATGCAAACATGTATGTTACTCACCAATAATTATCTTCACTAATTAATATGTAAATTATTTATTTGTTTTATTGATTGTTCCTTTTGTCAATGAAAACATTGGAAAATCTGGAATATCTTTCGCTGTATCTGTAACGGAGCAGCAACAAGTCCTGTGGCAGGACGTGTCTGGAGCGTCTCTTGCTGGAGCATCTCTAGCTGGAGCGTTTCTTGCTGGAGCGTCTGGAGCGTCTCTTGCTGGAGCGTCTCTAGCTGGAGCGTTTCTTGCTGGAGCGTCTAGAGCGTCTCTTGCTGGAGCGTCTGGAGCGTCTCTAGCTGGAGCTTCTCTTGCTGGAGCGTCTGGTTGCCCTTGCTGGGAGCTGCCCCTGGCATCTCTCTTGCTGGGAGGCTCTTGCTGGAGCTGCCTCTTGCTGAGCCGGCCCTTGCTTTTGGGAGCGTCTAGCAGGAGCTTTGCTGGGTTGCCTGGAGCGGCCTCTGCTGGAGCGCTTGGAGCGCCTCCTTGCTGAGCGCTGGAGCCGCCTCTGCTGAGCGCCTCTGTTGCCGGCCTGGAGCATCTCTGATACGCCTGCTGAGCCGTCTGACGTCTCAGCTGGGAGACTTGCTTGAGCATCTGAGGCCTCTGCTTGAGCATCTGGAGCGTCTCTGTTGAGCTGCCTCTGCTGAGCCGCCTCTGGCCAGAGCTGCTTGCCCCAACTCATCCGCCTGCTGGTTGCATCTGACGTTCTGGCTGGTCGCCTGCCGGGCCTCTGTCGTGGTGCGCTCTCGTCGGGAGCCTGCCGGAGCCGCCTTGAACACCTCGTCAAGCGCCTTGCCTAAAAAAAGCGTCTCTTGCCGGAGCGTCTCTTGCCGGAGCGTCTCTTGCCGGAGCGTCTCTTGCCGGAGCGTCTCTCATGGAGCGTCTCTTGCCGGAGCTTCTCTTGCTGGAGCATCTCTCATGGAGCGTCTCTTGCTGGAGCGTATCTTGCTGGAGCGTCTCTCATGGAGCGTCTCTTGCCGGAGCGTCTCTTGCCGGTGCTTGTCTTGCCAGAGCGTCTCTTGCTGGAGCGTCTCTCATGGAGCGTCTCTTGCTGGAGCGTCTCTCATGGAGCGTTTCTTGCTGGAGCGTCATTTGCTGGAGCGTCTCTCATGGAGCGTCTCTTGCCGGTGCGTCTCTTGCCGGAGCGTTTCTTGCAAGGCCTTTGCTTGAGCCGCCTCTTGCCGGAGAGCTGCCTTCGTCGGAGCCGCCTCTGTCAGAGCGCCTCTTTACCGGGTGCGGCCTGAGCGGTCCCTAGCTGGAGTGTTTCTGCTGAGCATCTGAGCGCCTCTGTCGAGCTTCTCTTGCTGGAGCATCTCTCATGGAGCGTCTCTTGCTGGAGCGTATCTTGCTGGAGCGTCTCTCATGGAGCGTCTCTTGCCGGAGCGTCTCTTGCCGGTGCTTGTCTTGCCAGAGCGTCTCTTGCTGGAGCGTCTCTCATGGAGCGTCTCTTGCTGGAGCGTCTCTCATGGAGCGTTTCTTGCTGGAGCGTCATTTGCTGGAGCGTCTCTCATGGAGCGTCTCTTGCCGGTGCGTCTCTTGCCGGAGCGTTTCTTGCCGGAGCGTCTCTTGCCGGAGCATCTCTTGCAGGTGCGTCTCTTGCTGGAGCGTCTCTTGCCGGAGCGTCTCTTGCCGGAGCGTCTCTTGCCGTAGCGTCTCTTACCGGTGCGTCTGGAGCGTCCCTAGCTGGAGTGTTTCTTGCTGGAGCATCTGGAGTGTCTCTTGGCAGAGCGTCTCTCATGGAGCGTCTCTCATGGAGCGTCTCTCATGCAGTGTCTCTTGCCAGAGCATCTCTCATGGAGCGTCTCTCATGGAGCTTGCGGCAGCGTTACAGCAGACTCATGTCTTTAACATCATTATCACATCATCAGCCTTTGTGCAGCACTCTTACCTTAGTCCTTTAGAGATCTCCTTCACTTGGTTCCTTGACCTCAAAACGTTTACCATTGTGTGGTTAGGAAAAGACTATTTCCTGTTTGACTATTCAACCACAGTCAGGACCTTGACTCATGGTGACCACGCCCCCCACTGGCCACCCCGTGACCTCACCATCGCTCTTTTGTTCCTCCACCTCCAGGGCTCCAAAGCTATAACTTCTTTTAATGTCTGTCCACTGCAAAATGTCATCTGTTACTACTCAGTAGGTCGCGTGGAAAAAGTAAATACATTTCTGTTTGGTAGGGTTAGAGTAACCGTAATGTCTGCTCTCTTGTCATGGACGTACAGTCTGAATATGGAGATGTGTCATGGACGTACAGTTTGAATATGGAGGCGTGTCATGGACGTACAGTCTGAATATGGAGGCGTGTCATGGACGTACAGTCTGAATATGGAGGCGTGTCATGGACGTACAGTCTGAATATGGAGGCGTGTCATGGACGTACAGTCTGAATATGGAGGCTTGAGCCAGTAATTAGCAGCAGCCTGATGAGGTCACAGGGCTTCAGGAGCTTTCCTGACACGATGCCCAACACAGGGAGCCTTTTGCTGCTGACCTCCGTCACACGACAGCAAGCAGCTGGACCGTAGTCAAAGAAAGGAGCCTGGTCACTGAGCACCACTGCATGCTGGGTAGGCTGGTCTTCATCCAGGCAGGAGCTCAGATACACGCTGACCTCTGGAATGTGACTGCAACTGTCTGCAGGTCAGTGAGAGTCAGAGAAGAAGAGGCATTATATATTTATTCCTCACAGCAAGAAGCAGCAGGTCCAGTGGTTGTGACTGTAAACACAGATACTTTGCCCTCTCTGTTCATCCCACACAGCTTCTAGGATACTAAGCGCTACTTTGAATAGAAGCTGATATGAGCCACTTCTTTACAGCCACAGACGATGAGCACGAGGATTAATCTGTTGTGGTTTGAGAAGTTACGCTGGATGTTTGCCGCCTTCTTTAACGCTCTGAAAACATGTCACTTATCAAATTCTTAGTAACCATAATCCTCAGAAGACCAGAGAAGGAGCTGCAGCATCGTGCAGCCACCAGGCGGACGAGGGACACCAAGAGAAGATGGAGAGAGTCGTATGTGAGTTAAATATGGAGAGCTAATAAGAAGACCGATATCATTCTCATGCCAGTCCTAAAGACTGGAAATAAAATAAATCATCTAGTTCGGCTCCGTCCGAAAGTAAAAAAAAACAGCAACTCTTAAACTGAGAAATAAAATGTAATATTTTTGTTCTCCATAGCTGGTCGCCATGACGGCGAGGCTCTCTGCGAAAAGCAAATATGTGTATTTCCCAAAAGCCACATTAGTGTAGGAGTTGAGGCCGAGCTGATTTAGTGACGAGTCACCAAACATCTGTTCAGAAGGAAACTCTCAAGCAGCTCCACGTCCACAGCGCTCTCACACTGAGGCCTCACAGGTCTACACAACTACAGAACACAGGCGTCTACACAACTACAGAACACAGGCGTCTACACAACTACAGAACACAGGGGTCTACACAACTACAGAACACAGGCGTCTACACAACTACAGAACACAGGCATCTACACAACTACAGAACACAGGCGTCTACACAACTACAGAACACAGGCGTCTACACAACTACAGAACACAGGCGTCTACACAACTAAAGAACACAGGAGTCTACACAACTACAGAACACAGGCGTCTACAAAACTACAGAACACAGGCTTCTACACATCTACAGAACACAGGCGTCTACATAACTACAGAACACAGGACTCTACACAACTACAGAACACAGGCGTCTACACAACTACAGAACACAGGAGTCTACACAACTACAGAACACAGGAGTCTACACAACTACAGAACACAGGCGTCTACACAACTACAGAACACAGGCGTCTACACAACTACAGAACACAGGCGTCTACACAACTAAAGAACACAGGAGTCTACACAACTACAGAACACAGGCGTCTACAAAACTACAGAACACAGGCTTCTACACATCTACAGAACACAGGCGTCTACATAACTACAGAACACAGGACTCTACACAACTACAGAACACAGGCGTCTACACAACTACAGAACACAGGAGTCTACACAACTACAGAACACAGGAGTCTACACAACTACAGAACACAGGCGTCTACACAACTACAGAACACAGGCAGCAGTATTCAAGATGGAGAATAAGATAAATACAGAGTATTACTGCAATTATTAATGCTGGTAAATATATCATATAATTGGTCCAAACACAGGACATGCAGGTGTCCCTCATTTTGACCAAACACACAGAGAATGAAGACACAGCGCCCTCTAGTGGAGCCAGCACTACAGGTTGGTTATTAATGAGCTATATGATGTACCAACGTGAGCCATAAACAACACATCCTCTTTATATGGCTGCATATCCATACATACACACTGGACATCCATTCACAGGGAGCACAGTGAGGCAGGAAGAATACTTCAAATATCAACTCATATCTCCACGGGTCAAAATTATATTTACTCTATTTAGGGTTACACACACACAAAATGAAAAGAGCAAGTTATATAATTGATGTAAATATCATTTGAAATTGTGCCGGTGGAGATAAAACAAAGATTCAACAAAATTGTAAAAATGACTTGTTAATAAATGTCTGGTATGGGTTATGAAGAATGATGAAATACAGAGTTAGTGGGTTTCATCACAATATGGTCCGTGTGTTTCAGTCTTCATAAAAGACTCGACAGCCTCACACACACACACACACACACACACACACACACACACACACACACACCCCAGAGTGAGCAAGACGTGAGGGAAGGAAGCGAGGAGGCTAGATGAGGCGCTGATGGAGGGAGGAGACGGGGAGGAATCAGAGGAAATGGAGGAGAAGAGGAATGTGACCTCCTGCTGTCACTCACTCCATCGTACAGAGACGAGTCTTTTTGGGAAGACGTGTAAATATGTCCATGATGAAGGCCTTCAATTACATAATATGAACAATAATACCACTATGAAACATGCGATACGTTCATCAGAGGTTTCCTTTCGTGGTTTGTGTTTTTGCATTAAGATGAACAACATTATAATATTTAGCTGTGTAAAAACACCTCTCAGTGTCATACACTCTAATATCAATATTTCAACTGCAACCTCAGCAAAATATACCAGAAGTCAGTGTGTCACTATTTCTACACACAGAATTTCATATTTATTTATGCTGTATCTTCATTTTATACACTCGCAACTAATTCTGTCATACTGCTTTCATATTCCAGTGAAGACCAAAGATGAGATGAGCAGAAGGAAGAAGAGATGGAAATGGTCATGGAGGAGAAGGAGGAGAGGAGGAGAGGAAGTGAGGAGGAGAGGAGGAAAGGAGAAGAGGAGGAGAGGAGAGGAGGTGAGGAGGTGAGGAGGAGAGGAGAAGAGGAGGTGAGGAGGAGAGGAGACGAGGAGGAGAGTAGGAGAGGAGGCGAGGAGGAGAAACCTAAGTCTGTTGCTCTTCTCCCCTCCTGTCTCCTCCCGTCTTCCTCCCCTTTCTCATCATCTTCACTCTTCCTCTTCCTCCTCTGAGGAAACGCTGCTCTCATTGTTTGGATTTGGATTTGGTCATAAAGAAGATGATCTTTTCCACATGATGTTGATTATTGATCATATATCAAATCATCACTTACCTGCTGATCCAGCAACATTTTGTTGGTTAATTATTTCTTAGGGAAAGGAAAATGATAATCTCATGATGAATAAAGAATATTATTTAATTATTCACTACCATTCAAACCCCACCGTGTCTGCTCCACATCTGGAACCTGTATTTAAATAACACATTGTTTTAACCTTCATATCCAGAAACTTGTTTGTATTCCCCAATATTTACTAAATCGTCAATTTGTGAATTTATTTCTTCCTTTTTATATTTTCTTAACATTAATCAAATAATTGTTGAATGTATTGTTGCTTGACTTTCCTAAAGAGCTTTAGGATGCTTCAGTGTCGGGGATCGAACTCACGTCCAGCCGTGTCAGGGAGCCGACCAGCAGTCTGAGTCTATACGCTCTATTCTTTATGTTTATTAAATGCATAGAGCTTCACTCACCGTTGAAGTTCCAGAGGGGCCGGAGCCCCCCCACGCCGTGACTGTCGTTACTCATGTTGCATGGCGGAGCTCCAGCAGCTGCGACCGGACACCTCCTGCCTCCTCCCTCTTCACTCCTTCTCTCCTTCTCTCCTCTCCTCTCTCCTTGCTCCAAGTTTCCAGCGGCGGTCGGAGCAGAATTCCTCCCGTATCCTTGAACTCTTTATTCTTTTATCCTCCTCTCCTTCTCTTCCGATGTGGAGTGGAGAGTCACAGCCTCACCCCTCACCCCCTCACCCCTCACCCCACCTGGTGTCACAGCAATCAGATGAAGAGCAACAGGGAGGAAAAGACATCAACATCAACTCTTCAGTTCTTCAGGAGCAATCTGAGCGCTCAGCTGCTAACGCGTGGCCAGTGGCGCACCAGAAAGCATTCCGCTCACTTAGAGGGGGGAGGAGGGGAGGAGAGAGAGAGAGAGAGAGAGAGAGAGAGAGAGAGAGAAGGAGGGATGGGGGATGGAGGGAGGGAGAGAGAGAGAGAGAGAGAGAGAGAGGGATGGGGATGGAGAGAGAGAGAGAGAAGGAGGATGGGGATGGAGAGAGAGAGAGAGAGAGAGAGAAGGAGGGATGATGGAGGGGAGAGAGAGAGAGAGAAGGAGGGATGGGGGATGGAGAGAGAGAGAGAGAGAGAGAAGGAGGGATGGGGGATGGAGAGAGAGAGAGAGAGAGAGAGAAGGAGGGATGGGGATGGAGGGAGAGAGAAAGAGGGAGGGAGAGGGAGAGGGAGAGAGAGATAGGGAGACAGAGGGGGAGAGAGAGGTAGAGGGAGGGAAATAGGGGAGAGGGAGAGAGAGAGAGTGATAGAGAGAGGGAGGGGAGAAGGAGAGAGAGAGACAGAGAGAGAGAGAGAGAGTGGTGGAGAGAGACATAGAGAGAGGGGGGAGAAAGAGAGAGAGAGACCTGTGATGTCATCTTCCTCAGCCAATCCGTAGTGACTGAATCTCTGTTTAGGTTACTTAGCATTTCTTCACAGTGCTGCTCTTCTAATTTTATATTTCATGTGTCATCACAAACATAATTCCCTCTTTAGAGAAGTGGAAGTTATAATATATATAATATTCCTGTTGTAAGGAAAGTAAATGGTAAGCTGTTCTACTTCAGCCTGAAATCACAGAATAGGAAAAATGTTCCTCTCCTACATTGGCAGTAACGTTATTGATGAACCTGCACCTCCGCTCTCCACGTGGACAGGAAGTAGAGAGGGCGCTAACTCCTGTTCATCAATTCATTCACATGAATGGTTGAGGAAGATGTTTAGAAATGAAAATCCATTTCTACGGTACGGAACAGCCCCTACTTCCAATACCACCTGGTACGATACCACCAGGCACCATACCACCTGGCACCATACCACCTGGCACGACACCACCAGGCACCATACCACCTGGCACCATACCACCTGGTACGACACCACCAGGCACCACACCACCTGGCACGACACCACCTGGCACGACACCACCTGTTACGACACCACCTGGCACGACACCACCTGGCACTATACCACCTGGCACAATACAACCTGGCACGATACCACCTGGCACGATACCACCTGGCACTATACAACCTGGTACGACACCACCTGGCACTATACCACCTGGCACGATACCACCTGGCACTATACCACCTGGCACTATACAACCTGGTACGATACCACCTGGCACGATACCACTTGGCACGATACCACCTGGCACTATACCACCTGGCACTATACAACCTGGTACGATACCACCTGGCACGATACCACCTGGCACGATACCACCTGGCACTATACCACCTGGCACTATACCACCTGGTACGACACCACCTGGCACTATACCACTTGGCACGATACCACCTGGCACTATACCACCTGGCACTATACAACCTGGTACGATACCACCTGGCACGATACCACTTGGCACGATACCACCTGGCACTATACCACCTGGCACTATACAACCTGGTACGATACCACCTGGCACTATACCACCTGGCACGATACCACCTGGCACTACACCACCTGTTACGATACCACCATGTACAATTCCACTTGGTACAATTCCACCAGGTACGATACCACCAAGCATCATGCACAGGTAAAATAACACCTTTGTAGGCTTCTGCCCACTCAACACTCACCCATTCACACCCAGTCATACACTGATGCTAGAGGCTACCAAACATGGTGTCACCTGCTCATCAGGACTAACTAATGCATATTCAGACACACAAACACACAGACACACAGATGGCACAGTCTTCAGCCGACAGCAGCAGTCTATGGTTCAGCATCTGGTCCAAGGTCACCCAGCAGAAGTTAGTCTAAAGTCTGTGGCAGCTAAAAGCAGCAGTAAACTGATTCCCTCCAGCATCTCAAACGGAGGCAAGCAGCTGAGTGGGAGAAGTGTGTGGCCCTCAAATACCTGTTGAAGAGCAGGTAACTTGACGCTGGTGTCCACCAGCAGTGAAGGATGGTTGCCGCCACGACAGGCACCGATGACCTTATGACCACTGCTCCTAGCAGCCACTTCCACAATGGAGGCTTTGAACATGGCCCACCTGGATTCCATGGCTCCGGCCTCCAGAAGGAAGCGCAAAAAATAGTAGTCTGATCAGCACAAACTTTCTCTCTCTCCCACTCCTACAGCTACGTAACTCCTCCCCCCCTCATATGTCATCACTCAAATTCTTAACATGGAATATCTGTGGTATTGGTTCTCAGGATAAAACAAATGTTTTTAATCATCTGGCCAAACTGCAAGCAGATATGTGTTCGATACAAGAAACACAGCTCTCAGAATCAGGCACAATTCACTCACTCATTCTCGGCTCACTACAACACGAAACAAAGAGGAGTATTTATTTTAGTTAACAAAAAAGTTTCATTTTTCCATGACTCCATCGTCACAGATCCTGAAGGCTATTTTATCATTATAAACAGTCCGGTTACAATCTGTAATGTTTAAACCCATCCTTTTTTTAGATTCTGTTTTCATCCATCTCAAACATTTCCAACTGCCCAGTCATAATAGGAGGCTACTTTAACACAGTTATCGACCTTCAGTAGACAGAACTAATATTTCAAACAATAAATGTCCCTGGCAGTCCATAGAAACAATAAAACAGTTCATGAGTGATTTTGGTCTTGTCGATAGTTGGCGATTGCAGCACAAGAGAATACTGATTCTTCTCACCGGTTCACCACTCATACTTACACATTGACTTCTTCCTCAGCAGCAATTCAATTATATCTAATACTTCAAACTCAAAGATCCATCCTATCATGATAAGCGAGGACATTATATGCTCCCGTAACATGGAACAGAATTACTCTACATGAATGGTAAATGAACTGTACTTGTATAGCGCTTTTCAAGTCTTCCGACACTTTAACACTACTTGTCATCATTCACCCATTCATACACTAATGGGAGGAGCTACCATGCAAGGTGCCACCTGCCCATCAAGACTATATAACATTCATACACCACAGGAACAGCCTACGGTAGCAATTTGAGGTTAAGTGTCTTGTCCAAGGACACATCGACATGGACGAGCGAAGCCAGGGATCAAACCACCGATCCTCTGATTGAAGGACGACCCTGCTCACCAGTAAGACACAGTCGCCCTCACCAGATGGAGGTTCAATACATCCCCTCTCAAAGACGTTAAGGTTGACAGTTTCATTAAAAAAGAGTGGGCATCCTTCCTAGAAATAAATGATTCCCCAAAGTCATCACCAACTCCTCTGTGGGAAACAGAGATGGCAGTTTTAAGAGGCATAATCATCTCATTCTCGTTTATAAAAAAAAGGAAAGAACAAGAACAAGAAGCTGAACTGGAATGAAAAAATCAACCATCACAAAATCATTAGTGCAAGTAACCCAACAGAGGAAACGCAGAACTAATTAAGAAAGTACAAATACCAAATAAATGATATAATAAATAAGAAAATCAATTCCTGATACACAGACACAGAACATTTTCACCATAGAAATAAATCTGGGAAATATTTGGCAAAACTAATTAAACGAAATAAAGAAAAAACAACAATCTCCGTCATTAAGGACTCAGCAGGGAAGCCCAATTTATCCAATTAGATGAATAAAATCTTCAGTGGTTTTTATGCCAATCTATATTTATCTGGAAAAAAAAACAAGTCAAGAGGACATCAACTCATTTCTCAACAGCATTGACTTACCACAACTTAGTATTGAACAAACCGTTATACTGGATTCACCAATAACACAGAACAAACTTTCTACTGCCCTCCATCTTATGCCCAATAACAAAGCATCAGGACCCGATGGCTTCCCTGCTGAGTTCTATAAAAACGTCTGGTTCATTTTAGCTACGCTCTTCAACAAAATTATAACTGAAATAAAACAAATTTCATGATTTCTAGCAAACATGAACACAACCACGATTTCACTCCTCCTCAACCCTAACAAAGACCCAACTTTACCATCAAGTTACCGTCCAATTCCTCGCACTACCTCACAGATTAGAAAAAGTCACTCATTATTAGTCCATCATTCACCCAGCTCAAACCCGCTTTATCAAAGGTAGACTCTCATCCATTGAGACACGCAGACTGTTTCATTTAATGAATTACTCATCAAAACAACAAGCCGGAACCATCATAGCCACCTTACATGCTGAAAAAGCCTCCGACAGATTAAATGGGACATTTCTTTAAAGCACATTACAAAGATTTGGCTTTGGGGATTCATTTAGTAACTGGGTTAAGATTCTGTACACCGCACCTTCAGCCACTGTCATCATCAATGACAAACCTCACAAAGCTTCACAGTGCACAGGGGAACTAGGCAAGGATGCCCACTCTCTCCCTCACTATTCACCATTTTCATTGATACGTTAGCTGAAGCCATTTGTTAGACCATCTATATAACAGGAATCAACACACATCATAAGATCAGTCTCTATACAGATGATATATTGCTGTTCCTTCAAAACCCTCACTCATCACTTCAGGAAACCATTAAACTGATGTAATCATTCTCTAATATCGTTGACTACTCCATTAACTAGAACAAATAGTCCATCCTTCCATTAGACAGGAACAGTTGGGATGTGGCAGCCCACATACCACCAGCTGTTCAAACTCAACTTCACTCCACCACTCAAAACAATAAATGATGACCTCCTCTGCTGGATGGACCTTCCACTATCACTTATGGGCAGAATAGCTACAGTATTTTAACTGGACAGTACTTCCTAAAATAAATAAAATAAATTACCTTTTCACAATGATCCCATCTTAACCCACCCACTCCTGGTTCAAATCTCAAAATTCAATCATTACTCAATTCTACTGGAAAAATAGGACACCAAGAATTAAATGGACCTGTACAGTGCTTTTCTAGTCTTCCGACCACTCAAACTGCTTTAACACTACATGACATCATTCACACACTGATGGGAGGGGCTAAGATGCCATCTGCCCATCAGGAGTAGCTAACATTCATACACCGTAGGCACAGCTACAGGAGCAATCTGGGGTTAAGTCTCTTGCCCAAGGACACATCAACATGGACTAGCGGAGCCAGGGATCAAACCGCCGATGCTCTGATTGAAGGATGACCCTGCTCACCACTAAGCCACAGTCACTGGCTGCACGGTGGTGTAGTGGCTAGCACTGTCACCTGTGGGTAGTCCTTCTGTGAGGAGTTTGCACGTTCACCCCGTGGCAGCGTTGGTTCCCTCAGGCTTCCTCCGGCTTCTTCCCACAGTCCAAAGACATGCAGCTCAGGTTAATTGGAGGCTCTAAATTGCCCGTAGGTGTGAATGTGAGCGTAAATGGTTGTCTGTCTCTATATGTGCCCTGTGAAAAACTGGACACCTGTGAATCCTGTCCAGGTGAACCCTGCCTTCGCCCATTGTCAGCTGGGATCAGCTCCTGCACCCCGCGACCCTAAATAGGATAAGCAGTTCGGATAATGGAATGGAATGGACTCTACAAAAACTGAAAACACAAGGAGGACTTGAAGCCCACATTTTTTCCATTACTGTCGAGTAAATCAACTTCAATACATTCTGAAATGAATCCACCCCAATCAACCAGTTCACATGGTTAGATATAAAATAAACAGTTTGTAAAGAAAATCAGATTTCAGATTTACCTTTTTGTCTATAAAACACCATCCTTGTTTCAAAACATTAACAATAACAGAAACTCTGACAGCCTAGAGGAAATTCCATAAGATCACAAAAAACACTTTTGCACCTTCAAATTTAACTCCCATCTGGAGCAATCCTGATTTTCTAAGCCACAAGAAACCACTTAATCTCCACACATGGTCCGATAAAGGCATCACACATCTGAAACACATCTTCAGTAATAATACACTTGTTTCATTCCCCCACTGGTCCAGAAGTACGGCATCGGGAGCAAACATCAATCCATCCATCCATGTTCTTCCTTTTATCCGGGGTCGGGTCTCGGTGGCAGCAGCCCAGCAGGCTGACCCAGGCTTCCCTCTGACCCCAACATGTTCCAGCTCGTTCTGGGGGATCCCAAGGTATTCCCAGGCCAGCTGGAGATATAATCCCTCCAGAGGGTTCTGGGTCTTTCCCGGGGTCTCCTACCAGTTGGGCGTGCCCGGAAAACCTCCAGTGGGAGGCGTCCAGGAGGCATCAAAAATGGAGAATAATATCAGTGACAAAACACTATCCATACCATTAGGAAAATGGGAATTAGACTTGTTCATCACTCCTGATGCCGACGTCTGGAACCACATTTGCAACAACATCTACTTCATGACTAAAAGATACTCCACAGAATTTCCTACACAGGGCAATTTTTTTTATTCACATCAAATCTATTCACATTGCACACAAAATAGCCTGGATAGCTACTGTATGTTCACGCCACTTGGCACTGCACACCAGTTAAACACTTTTGGAAAGAAATCTTCAATATCTGTCTTCCTGGGCTGCCGCACGCCATAATCCCCCTCTGCTATGACTCCTCCTCGCCCGAACTATCGTCAAGAAAACTATCCTCATGAACTGGAAATCAAGGAATACCACATGTTATACATGTGATATTGTTATTGTGATTATGATGATGATGTTTGTTATTATTATTACAGCTATTATCATTATTATCATTATTTTACTCCTCCGTGAATCGCTACCTTAACGTGGTGGAGGAGTTTGAGTGGCTCAGTGATCCTGGGAGCTATGTTGTCCGGGGCATCAGCCCCTGGTAGGGTCTCCCAAGACAAACAGGTCGCAGGGGAGAGTCCAGACTAAGAGCGGTTCAAAAACCCCGATGATTAGCAGCGCACGGACTAAGGCCACCTCGCCCGGACCAGGGAAACCGGGGCACCCTCCCGGAGCCAGACCCGGGAGGGGAGCTCGTAGGCGAGCGTCTGGTGGCCGGGCCTTCGCCCATGGGGCCCAGTCGGGCTCAGCCCGAAGAAACATCATGGAGCAGCCACCCTGTGGACCCACCACCCGCAGGGATAAGCATCGGGGTCGGGTGCTATGTGGACCGGGCGGCAGGCCGGGCAGGGGGCCTGGGCGAGCTGATCTCCGGCGGCATAGACTAGCTCTAGGGACGTGGAGCGTCACCTCGCTAGCGGGGAAAGAGCCGGAGCTGGTGCGGGAGATGGAGCGGTACCAGCTAGATATAGTTGGCCTCACCTCCACGCACAGCACTGGCTCTGGAACCAAGCTCCTGGAGAAAGGTTGGACTTTTCTGGAGTTGCCCAGGGTGAGAGGCGCCGGGCGGGAGTGGGGATACTCACGAGCCCCCGGCTGAGCGCCGCCATGTGGTGGAGTTCTACCCGGGGAGCGAGAAGGTCGTCTCCCTGCGCCTGCGGGTTGCGGGGAGTAAGGCTCTGACTGTTGTTTGTGCCTATGCACCGAACAGCAGTTCAGAGTATCCGGCCTTCTTGGAGTCGGTGGGAGGGGTCCTGGAAAGGGCGCCTCCTGCTGACTCCATAGTTCTCCTGGGAGACTTCAACGCTCACGTGGGCGACGACAGAGAAACCTGGCGGGGGGTGATTGGGAGGAACGGCTTGCCTGATCTGAACCCGACTGGTGTCTCGCTGTTGGACTTCTGTGCTAGCCACGGTTTGTCCATAACGAACACCATGTTCGGACATAGGGTGGCTCATAAGTGTACCTGGTACCAGAACACCTTAGGCCGTAGATCAATGATCGACTTTGTAATCGTTTCATCTGATCTGCGGCCGTATGTCTTGGACACTGGGGTGAAGAGAGGAGCAGAGCTGTCAACTGATCACCACCTGGTGGTGAGTTGGATCAGATGGCAGGGGAATCGGCTGGAGGGACCCGGCAAGCCCAAACGTGTAGTGAGGGTGAACTGGGAACGTCTGGCGGAGGATCCTGTCCGGGAGGTCTTCAACTCCCACATCCGGAAGAACTTCTCACACATCCCAAGGGAGGCTGGGGACATGGAATCCGAGTGGACCATGTTCAAAGCCTCTATTGTGGACGCGGCCGCTAGGAGCTGTGGTCGGAAGGTCACCGGTACCTGTCGTGGCGGTAACCCGAGAACCCGGTGGTGGACACCGGGGGTGAGGGAAGCCATCAAACTGAAGAAGGAGGCCTTTCGGGCCTGGTTGGCTCGGGGGTCTCCTGAAACAGCGGAGAGGTACCGGCAGGCCAAAAGGGCTGCAGCTGCGGTGGTCGCGGACGCTAAAACTCGGGCATGGGAGGAGTTCGGGAGGCCATGGAGAAGGACTTTCGGTTGGCCTCAAGGAAGTTCTGGCAAACCATCCGACGGCTCAGGAAGGGAAAGCAGGGCTTACCCCAGGCTGTGCTCAGCACGGGGGGGGAACTGCTGACCCGGACAGGGGACATCGTCGGGCGGTGGAAAGCGCACTTTGAGGAACTCCTAAACCCGGCCAACATGTCCTCTAGAGAGGAGGCAGCGCCTGACAACTTGGGGGGGGTCGAATCCATATCCTTGGCAGAGGCCACTAAGGTAGTCAATAAGCTCCTTGGTGGCAAGGCGCCGGGGGTGGATGAGATCCGCCCTGAGATGCTGAAGGCGCTGGGCGTTGTTGGGCTGTCTTGGCTGACACGCCTTTTCAATGTCGCATGGGGGTCAGGAACAGTGCCCATGGACTGGCAGACTGGGGTGGTGGTTCCCATTTTCAAAAAGGGGGACCGGAGAGTGTGCTCGAATTATCGGGGTATCACACTACTCAGCCTCCCGGGGGAAGTGTATGCCAGGGTGCTGGAAAGGAGGCTCCGACCGATTGTCGAACCTCGGATTCAAGAGGAGCAGTGCGGATTCCGTCCCGGTCGTGGAACAGTGGACCAGCTCTTTACCCTCACAAGACTACTGGAGGGGCTCTGGGGGTTTGCCCAACCAGTCTACATGTGTTTGTGGACTTGGAGAAGGCCTTCGACCGGGTCCCTCGAGTTTGTGGGGGGTGCTGCGGAGTATGGGGTGCCGGACCACAACCGGGGCCATCCGGTCTCTGTACGACTGCAGTAGGAGCTGTGTTCGTATTCTCGGCAATAAGTCAGACGCTTTCCCGGTGGGTGTTGGCCTCCGCCAGGGCTGCCCTTTATCACCGGTCCTGTTCGTGACTTTCATGGACAGGATATCTAGGCGTAGCCGGGGGGAGGAGAACGTCGGGTTCGGGGTCTCGGGATCGCCTCTCTGCTGTTCGCAGATGATGTGGTCCTGTTGGCCTCTTCGGACCATGACCTCCAGCAGTCACTGGGGCGATTTGCAGCCGAGTGTGAAGCGGCGGGGATGAGAGTAAGCACATCCAAATCCGAGGCCATGCTGCTCTGCCGGAAACCGGTGGATTGCTCCCTCCGGGTGGGGACGCAGTGCCTACCGCAAGCGAAGGAGTTCAAGTATCTCAGGGTCTTGTTCACGAGTGAGGGTAAGATGGAGCGGGAGATCGACCGACGGATCAGTGCGGCTGCAGCAGTAAAACAGGCGCTGCACCAGACTGTCTTGGCGAAGAGGGAGCTGAGCCGGAAGGCAAAGCTCTCAATTTACTGGGCGGTCTACGTTCCGACCCTCACCTATGGTCACGAACTCTGGGTCGTGACCGAAAGAACGAGGTCTCGGATACAAGCGGCCGAAATGAGTTTTCTCCGTAGGGTGGCCAGGCTCAGCCTTAGAGATAGGGTAAGGAGCTCGGACATCCGGAGGGAACTTGGAGTTGAGGCGCTACTCCTTCGTATCGAAAGGAGTCAGCTGAGGTGGTTCGGGCATCTGATCAGGATGCCTCCTGGACGCCTCCCGTTAAGAGGTTTTCCAGGCACGCCCAACTGGTAGGAGGCCCCGGGGAAGACCCAGGACACGCTGGAGGGATTATATCTCCCAGCTGGCCTGGGAACGCCTCGGGATCCCCCAGAACGAGCTGGAACGTGTTGCGGGTGAGAGGGAAGCCTGGGTCGGCCTGCTAGGCCTGCTGCCCCAGCGACCCGACCCCGGAATAAGCGGAGGATAATGGATGGATGGATGGATCATTATTTTTATTATTATCAAAAGAACTTGTAAACATAAATTCATATCCTACCCCACACTGATAACCTCCCATCCAACCGTCAACCAATGTATTTATTAATCTTTGACTATTTATTTATTATTTCTTTGGTTACCACCCCTTCCCCCACATTATTCTAATTGTCATTATATATATATATAGTGTATTATCTTTCTCTTTCAATAAAAAACTCCCCTGCAACCACAACCTGCCCTGCGGTGCTCCGTCCTGTCCCTGGTGGCCCGAGCTCAATTTGGGGCACTCTGACAGTTCCCTCTGGAGCGACTGACTGATATTTATATTTTTTTATATAGTAATATTTTTGTTATTGTTACAGTGTTAAGCACACATGTTTATTGATGTTATTATTCTATAATTTATTGTATTTTCTCTTTTATTTATTTACTTTCTTATTGTCTTTTCTCTCCTTTCACATAGCTCTCACACACACTCACGCGCACACACACACACACACACACACACACACACACACACACAAACACACACACACACACACACACACACACACACACACGCACACACGCGCGAGTGCACACACAGGCACACACACACACTTCGTTCACTGACATGATGTTAGTAGGCCCGTATTCACTGTTGTATGTATTATCTCTTGTCTTGGAATAAAATTAAAAAAGAGGCGACCTTGTCATTACCCGGGAGAACTCCAACACAGCGGTGCTCAGCTGGCAGCTCTCGAGTATCCCCACACCCACCCTGCGCCTCTCACCCTCGGGAAAAGGCTAGAGTCCAGACCCTCTCCAGGAGTTTGGTTCCAGAACCAGTGCGTGGAGGTGAGCACAATATCTTGTTGGTATACCGCTCCAAACCCCGCACCAGGTCCAGTTTCTTCCCCTCCAGAGGGCATATTCCACATCCCTCGGTCCAGTCTGCGATGCTTGGGGTCGGCACGCCAAGTTCCCCGACTTTGCCTGGATGTTGATTTCTAAATGAATGCTATTTATGCCGTAAATTGTAAGAAGTTGCAGCTGGCTGCAGTAGAGCTAATTTAATTCATGTTTTATACTATTAGGATAGAATCCCTATCTTTTTTTCCCTGTAAAACGGTTTAAATTGTTTGATGACTCATCCTACACTCAAGGGTGTTTACAAAAAATCAAATAAGACTGTTGGCAACTAGCTAGCCACACCGGTCCACAGTTCACCGCTTGTGGATTGTAGTTGTCACGTTTCTAAGGCAGAGCAGAGACTCAGGAGCAGAGGATGACACTGGAGACGAGGTGAGGCGAAAGGCAAGGTCTTTCACTAGGCAAAAGGTCATACACTGTGGTCAGTCCGAAAAGGCAAACAAATCCGACAGGGAGCAGGCAAGGATCAAAAATAGAGGGTAAAGCAGGGTCAAAAACCATATAAGCTGACAAGGGACAATAATGCTGCAAAGCAATGTACATACTAAGGATAACAAAGACAACCTGGCACCGGAACAGGGAAAGCAGGGGAGTATATATATGAGTGGGGTCGGCAGAGGGAAAAACCAGGGGCAGGGGATTGAACGCAGGTGAAGGGAATGAAAAATCAGGAGACACATACAAGGAACTAACGGGATGTTACAGTAGTAGCTGACAGAGCAACAGGAGGAGATACAGGAAGAGATGTCTTATTGGATGTCAGTGGACAAACACTTTGTGTTCATTTCCAAAACATTGAAGGTAGACAGGTAGGTAGACAGGTAGGAGGGTAGACAGGTAGGAGGGTAGACAGGTAGGTAGACAGGTATGAAGGTAGACAGCCGGGTAGATAGGTATGAATGTAGACAGGTAGGAAGGTAGACAGCCGGGTAGATAGGTAGGTAGACAGGTATGAATGTAGACAGGTAGGTAGACAGGTATGAAGGTAGACAGGTATGAAGGTAGACTGGTATGAAGGTAGACGCGTATGAAGGTAGACGGCTGGGTAGTCAGGTAGGTAGACAGATATGAAGGTAGACAGGTAGGTAGACAGGTATGAAGGTAGACTGGTATGAAGGTAGACAGGTATGAAGGTAGACAGGTATGAAGGTAGACAGGTAGGTGGACAGGTATGAAGGTAGGTAGACAGGTAGGTAGACAGGTAGGTAGACTGGTAGGTAGATAGGTAGGTAGACAGGCAGACGGGTAGACAGGTAGGTAGACAGGTATGAATGTAGACAGGTAGGTAGACAGGTATGAAGGTAGACAGGTATGAAGGTAGACAGGTAAGGAGGTGGGTATGAATATAGGCTGTAGTCAGGTAGGCACAGATATGAAGTAGACAGCATGAAGGTAGACAGGTATGAAATGTAGACTGGTATGAAGGTAGACAGGTATGAAGGTAGACAGGTATGAAGGTAGACTGGTATGAAGGTAGACGGGTATGAAGGTAGACAGATATGAAGGTAGACAGGTAGGTGGACAGGTATGAAGGTAGGTAGACAGGTAGGTAGACAGGTAGGTAGACAGGTAGGTAGATAGGTAGGTAGACAGGCAGCCGGGTAGACAGGTAGGTAGACAGGTATGAATGTAGACAGGTAGGTAGACAGGTATGAAGGTAGACAGCTGGGTAGACAGAAGGTAGACAGTTAAGGGTGACAGGTGGGTAGGACAGGTATGAAGGTAGACGGGTATGAAGGTAGACTGGTATGAAGGTAGACAGGTATGAATGTAGATCAGGTAAGTAGACAGGTGGTAGACAGGTAGGTAGACAGGTATGAATGTAGACAGGTAGGTAGACAGGTATGAAGGTAGACAGGTATGAAGGTAGACTGGTATGAAGGTAGACGCGTATGAAGGTAGACGGCTGGGTAGTCAGGTAGGTAGACAGATATGAAGGTAGACAGGTATGAAGGTAGACAGGTATGAAGGTAGACTGGTATGAAGGTAGACGGGTATGAAGGTAGACAGATATGAAGGTAGACAGGTAGGTGGACAGGTATGAAGGTAGGTAGACAGGTAGGTAGACAGGTAGGTAGACAGGTAGGTAGATAGGTAGGTAGACAGGCAGCCGGGTAGACAGGTAGGTAGACAGGTATGAATGTAGACAGGTAGGTAGACAGGTATGAAGGTAGACAGCTGGGTAGACAGGTATGAAGGTAGACGGGTATGAAGGTAGACAGCTGGGTAGACAGGTATGAAGGTAGACGGGTATGAAGGTAGACTGGTATGAAGGTAGACGGTTATGAAGGTAGACAGGTGAGACGTAGCAGGTAGGTAGACAGCCAGGTATAGGTAGACAGGTAGGTAGACAGGTAGGTAGACAGGTATGAAGGTAGACAGCCGGGTAGACAGGTAGGTAGACAGGTAGGTAGACAGGTATGAATGTAGACAGGTAGGTAGACAGGTAGGTAGATAAGTAGGTAGACAGGCAGCCGGGTAGACAGGTAGGTAGACAGGTATGAATGTAGACAGGTAGGTAGACAGGTATGAAGGTAGACTGGTATGAAGGTAGACGGTATGAAGGTAGACGGTTATGAAGGTAGACTGGTATGAAGGTAGGTAGACAGGTAGGTAGACAGGTATGAAGGTAGGTAGACAGGTAGGTAGACAGGTAGGTAGACAGGTAGGTAGACAGGTATGAAGGTAGACAGCCGGGTAGACAGGTAGGTAGACAGGTAGGTAGACAGCCGGGTAGACAGGTAGGTAGACAGGTAGGTAGACAGGTAGGTAGACAGGTATGAAGGTAGACAGCCGGGTAGACAGGTAGGTAGACAGGTAGGTAGACAGGTATGAATGTAGACAGGTAGGTAGACAGGTAGGTAGACAGGTATGAATGTAGACAGGTAGGTAGACAGGTATGAATGTAGACAGGTAGGTAGACAGGTATGAATGTAGACAGGTAGGTAGACAGGTATGAATGTAGACAGGTAGGTAGACAGGTATGTAGACAGGTATGAAGGTAGACAGCTGGGTAGACAGGTATGAAGGTAGACAGCTGGGTAGACAGGTATGAAGGTAGACGGGTATGAAGGTAGACGGGTATGAAGGTAGACGGGTATGAAGGTAGAAGGGTATGAAGGTAGACGGGTATGAAGGTAGACGGGTAGGTATAATATGATTGGAAGGGCTTATTACAGTTAACCAGCACTGTAATAGGTTTGCCAGAGAATTTGAATTCATTGAAATGAGAATTGTAAAGAATATAACAAAAACATTGTGTAACATTGACAATTTCCCGCTCCAGCTTTAATACTATTGAATACTCCACAAGGGGAGGAGAAATACGAGCACAAGAACAACACATGTCACACCGGTGTATTTGAGATAAGGAAGAAAAAGCACTTCACTTGAAATGGAATGCAGCCCTTTGTCACCATGAACATGTTCAGCTCCTGTAGAGGGATGAACTACTGCCCACAGCCTCTCCACCAACTGGAACAGCTCCCCCTGCTGTATAAGCAGGGCTAGGGCCAGTACACTAATAATTACATTTATTAGCAACATTTCAATCCAAGTCTTACTTAACAAAGCACTAGGGCTTTACCCGCATCCCAATGTCCTCTCTCTGAGAAGGCCAACGACGGGTTGATGCATGAGACAGATGTGTTTGTCTACAAGGCCGGCCTCAGACATATGAGGCTCAGCAGTCAGGTATCTCAGATAATGCAGCTGACATTAAAGGTGGTGTCAGAGGTGGTGTCAGAGGGAGGCCTGTGGCTGCGACATCCTCCCAAAACCTACAGATGGATCTATCCGTGAAAGCTTTGTGGCTCATTACGGAGGAAAGATTTGTCGTTATGCCAGCTGTGCACAGTAGTTGTAATTTGAGATGTGATGAGGTCAGCGTGATACTGACAATTGATTTAATGAGCTGCACTGAAAAGTAGTTGGATGAACTCTGTGCTTGTCATGAATGTTCTCTATTCATGACAATTCTCTATTTTCCTTCTGTTTCTATGGATCGTGGTTAAATCTGGACCCTGGTCCTGCGTCCTGCTGTGGTCCTCCCCGACACCTACTGCTATTATTACATGAATAATTTCTGTCATGTGAATTGAACGTGTTTTAACTCTGTTATGCTGTTCATTCTGTACACATGACATCTATTTTTGAACTCTGTCCATCCTGGGAGAGGATCCTCCTCTGTTGCTCTCCTGAAGGTTTCTTCCATTTTTCTCCCTGTTGAAAGGATTTTTTGGGGGGAGGTTTTCCTGATCCGATGAGAGGTCGACAGAGGATGTCGTTGTGTACAGATTGTAAAGCCCTCTGAGGAGAATTTGTAATTTGTGATTTTGGGCTATACAAAAATGAATTGAATTGAATTGAATATACATGCATATTTGGTATAAAATACTACCCATTACTCAATCAATAAATTAAACAAAATAATATATAAAAATTCACGACTTACTTTTCTATATTTGATTTGTTTACCTGGCCTAAATAAAGCAGGGAGGTGGAAGGACTTAGCATCCTTTCTAAACATCTCTACCGCGACTGTGGGTCAGTGATAGAGCGGGGGGCTGTGTCCACGGTGTGGGAATGAGTATGAACGTTAGTTAGTCCTGATGGACAGGTGGTACCTTACATGGTAGCTCCTCCCATCAGTGTATGAATGTTAGATATTCCTGATGGTCAGGTGGTACCTTACATGGTAGCTCCTCCCATCAGTGTATGAATGTTAGATAGTCCTGATGGTCAGGTGGTACTTTACATGGTAGCTCCTCCCATCAGTGTATGAATGTTAGATATTCCTGATGGTCAGGTGGTACCTTACATGGTAGCTCCTCCCATCAATGTGTGAATCGGTGAATGATGTCATGTAGTGTTAAAGAGCTTTGAGTGGTGGGAAGACTAGAAAAGATCTATACAAGTACAGTCCATGTACCTATTAACAAGACAGAAAAAAACATAAAGAGTTGGACTCTTTTATCAGGAGGATGATATTGGTAATATAAACAGTAAACAATAAAAAAAAACAAGTAAAATATAATTTCTTAAAGCACTGAAAATGGGTAGTTTTGAACTTTTAGAAGCTAAGAAGGCCGCCTGCCTTCAACACAATGGTTGACATGGTGAGTAACTGTGAGGAATACACTCTTTTTCTCCGAAGAATGTATTACTCAGGACGCACGACTCCAGGCCGAGCCCCAGTGAGGAATCCGATAATAAATAAAGCAGAATGGTGGTTCGAAGTTTATGTAAAAAAGTATTTACTTTGAATGAAAGCAATTACACCTTAAATACACTCTTCTCCCGTCTGGTCTCGTTGCGTAACTCCCATTAGGTGGTCTGGTCTCGGCCTTCGATCCCATGTGACGCATATTTAGTGCGTCATCCTGCTGCGACCTGTTGCAGTTCTGCTTCTGGTTGCGAAAGACCTCCCGCGATTGCGCAATACATGTAACCGTCCATAATTAACTGCTTTGGTATAATTTATACACACGGTAATTATAAAATAGTTTAAGCATACGGTAATTATGAATTAGTTTAAACACACTGTAATTATGAAATAGTTTAAGCACACTGTGATTATGAAATAAAATAATGGCATAAAACAGTTCACTTTAGGAACTTTTTCTATTTAACCTTCACATAACCTACGACTGAATATTTAATATCGTACAAAGTCATTTGTTATACAAATATGTGTGCTGTTTTATTTTAGCTTGTTTTCTAATCCACATATAACAAAATATGTTCTGTTCTAGAAGTTTAAAAAAGGGGTTTGAGCTTTTTATAGACATAAATAAATATCTGAAGTGTTATATTGCTGAGGATGTTTAACCCTGTATACCATGGTCATCTCCATGTTTGCAGTCTTTTATACATTTTATTAATCTTCTTAGGAAATGTTCTTTGAAACATTTCAGTTCTTTGGAATATGAATTCCAAACTCCAGTCCAGGTTTGTAGAAAACTACATGATTTAAAATTGTTTGGTTAAAGACTAAATTTGAAACATTGTACGTTTTTACAATATGTTTTCAGACCTAAAAATACAGAATTTACTTTACTTTAGCATCCTAATGGCCAGCATTTACACTATAAATCAATAATAAATAGATATGGTAAGAGGGGACAACCATATATCTCTATATATATAGAGATATATGTATATATCTCTATGTATATATGTATATAGATATATATGTATATCTATATACAGATGTGTGTACATATGTATGTACATATACATATATACATATATATATATATATATATATCTATATATATATATATAGATATATAGATAAATATATAGATATAGATATAGATATAGATATATAAATATATCTATGTTGTGAGCAGGAGGGAATAATACTGTGTTTGTGTGTGTTGAGTCAACAACCTTACATAAGAAAGGCTCTGCTCTACTCAGCTTCACTTTCTGATTATAATACACATATCATATATACATATCACTACATACTTATACTCATCAAAATACATACACTGAAGTGGGCTGATTCTGGCTCGGCCATTATCTTCTTACACAACCCACTCCAGTGAAGAGGGTCTCGGTGTGAGCTCGTGTGTGTGTGTGTGTGTGTGTGTGTGTGTGTGTGTGTGTGTGTGAGCTCGTGTGTGTGTGTGTGTGTGTGTGTGTGTGTGTGTGTGTGTGAGCGCGTGTGTGTGTGTGTGTGTGTGTGAGCGCTCACATGACTCATGTGCTTCTACGCCTTTTCAAGTCCTTTCTAAAATTGCACCCTAATACCGCCGTGTGCTCGGCCTCCAGCCCTCAGGCCCCCCTCCTCAGCCCCCCCTCCTCAGCCCCCCCTCCTCTGCCCCCCTCCTCTGCCCCCCCCAGCCCTAGTTTACTAGGTCATCATCTCTTCCCCTGGACATGTGAGACCCCTCACCCTGGACATGTGAGACCCCTCACCCTGAGACCCCTCACCCTGGACATGTGAGACCCCTCACTCTGAGACCCCTCACTCTGATACCCCTCACCCTGGACATGTGAGACCCCTCACCCTGAGACCCCTCACCCTGGACATGTGAGACCCCTCACTCTGAGACCCCTCACCCTGGAGACCCCTCACCCTGGATATGTGAGACCCCTCACTAAGAGACCCCTCACTCTGAGACCCCTCACTCTGATACCCCTCACCCTGGACATGTGAGACCCCTCACCCTGAGACCCCTCACCCTGGACATGTGAGACCCCTCACTCTGAGACCCCTCACTCTGAGACCCCTCACCCTGGACATGTGAGACCCCTCACTCTGAGACCCCTCACTCTGATACTCCTCACTCTGGTGTGAGACCCCTCACTCTGATACCCCTCACCCTGGACATGTGAGACCCCTCACTCTGAGACCCCTCACCCTGGATATGTGAGACCCCTCACTATGAGACCCCTCACTCTGATACCCCTCACTTGTTTGGTGTGGTTGGTCCTGGACATGTGAGACCCCTCACTCTGAGACCCCTCACTCTGATACCCCTCACCCTGGACATGTGAGACCCCTCACCCTGGACATGTGAGACCCCTCACTCTGAGACCCCTCACCCTGGACATGTGAGACCCCTCACTCTGAGACCCCTCACCCTGGACATGTGAGACCCCTCACTGGTTTGTGGTTGGTGTGGTTGGTTTGATAACCCTCACCCTGGACATGTGAGACCCCTCACTAAGAGACCCCTCACTCTGAGACCCCTCACTCTGACACCCCTCACCCTGGACATGTGAGACCCCTCACCCTGAGACCCCTCACCCTGGACATGTGAGACCCCTCACTCTGAGACACCTCATTCTGATACCCCTCACCCTGGACATGTGAGACCCCTCACTCTGAGACCCCTCACCCTGGACATGTGAGACCCCTCACTCTGAGACCCCTCACTCTGACCGTGGGTTTGATAGCAGGGAAGCAGCGCTTTAACTATATATAAATATATATATATATATTTCTTTTTTTTCTTTTTTCTTTTTTTTTTTAAATCTGGAGAGACTGTTATAGAGTTGAACAATAATTTACAATTGCACAATATTTGAATAGTGCAAAGTCTTTGGCGATTGGACTCCATCCTGAATTAGGATAAGCAAGGGGTAGTGATGCTGATATCTGCTAAAGCAGAATCCCCCCTGGAGTCCAGACACTGGTGGTGGTGGAGAAGAAGGAAGCTGCTATAACCCGATAAAGATTGGAGAAGCCCGGGGTGGAGGAGGGTGGAGGAGCCCAGGGTGGAGGAGGGTGGAGGAGCCCAGGGTGGAGGAGGGTGGAGGAGGGTGGAGGAGCCTGGGGTGGAGGAGGGTGGAGGAGACCGGGGTGGAGGAGGGTTGCATCTGTTTTGAGCTGAAATGACAACTGACAGCAGCAGAGAGGAGAACCTATTTAAAAGTTTGATAACAACGGTGTGATTGGCTTAAGGAAACTGCGCAGCATCTGATTGGTTAATATAAAGTGCATGCCCTCCAATCAGCTGATGGAGTAATTGCAGGGAGACTTAGAGACTGAGATTATGAATGACAAAGAGTGTGGCATGTGTCTTCCTTACTGAACTTCTGCTTGAGCTACATATATATATATATATGTATATATATATATATATATATACATATATATATATA
>JACSYO010000122.1:0-38527 GCA_016806645.1 Ophiodon elongatus
GCCAAAACTGGAATTCTTACAATACACAGTTTACTTGATATTCCTCTATAAGATCTCCCAGAATAACAGACTTTCCAGGTACATGTTATGTACATGAATATATGATGTTTCCATCACTTTTCTTTCTTAAAAATTAATTTTCAGTTTTTATGGTCTCAAAAAGCGTTTTAGTCTGCGAACAGGCCAAAAGTGGATTTTGATGCAAACTACACAGTTTACTTGATATTCTTCTATAAAGTCTCCCAGAACAGCAGATTTTCAAGTATCATATTATCTACATGAACATATGATGTTTCCATCACTTTTCTGCCTTACAGCTGCATTCTCAGTTTTTATGGTCTTAAACGGCGTTTCAGCCTGCGAACATACCAAAAGTGGATTCTTTTGCAAAATACACAGTTTACTTGATATTCCTCTATAAAATCTCCCAGAACAGCAAACTTTCAAGTATCATATTATCAAATGAACATATAATGTTTCAATAACTTTTCTATCTTAAAAATAGATTTTTAGTTTTTATGGTCTCAAAATGCGTTTCATCCTGCGAACATGCCAAAAGTGGATTTTGATGACAAATACACAGTTTACTTGATATTCCTCTATAAAATCTCCCAGAACAGCAGACTTTCCAGGTTCATGTTATGTACATGAACATATGATGTTTCCATCACACTTCTTTCTTAAAAATTAATTTTCAGTTTTTATGGTCTCAAAAAGCGTTTCAGCCTGCGAACAGGCCAAAAGTGGATTTTGTTGCAAACTACACAGTTCACTTGATATTCTTCTATAAAGTCTCCCAGAACAGCAGACTTTCAAGTATCATATTATCTACATGAACATATGATGTTTCCATCTCTGTTCTGCCTTAAAAAATATTTTTCAGATTTTATGGTCTTAAACAGCGTTTCAGCCTGCGAACATGCCAAAAGTGGATTTTATTGCAAAATACACAGTTTACTTGATATTCTTCTATACAATCTCCCAGAACAGCAGACTTTCCAGGTTCATGTTATGTACATCAATATATGATGTTTCCATCACTTTTCTGCCTTACAGCTGCATTTTCAGTTTTTATGGTCTTAAACGGCGTTTCAGCATGAGAACAGGCCAAAAGTGGATTTTGTTGCAAAATACACAGTTTATTTGATATTCTTCTATAAAGTCTCCCAGAACAGCAGACTTTCAAGTATCATATTATCTACATGAACATATGATGTTTCCATCTCTGTTCTGCCTTAATAATTCATTTTCAGTTTTTATGGTCTTAGACAGCGTTTCAGCCTGCGGACATGCCAAAAGTGGATGTTTTTGCAAAATACACAGTTTACTTGATATTCCTCGATAAAGTCTCCAAGAACTGCAGACTTTCAAGTATCATGTTATCTACATGAATATATGATGTTTCCATCACTTTTCTGCCTTACAGCTACATTTTCAGTTTTTATGGTCTTAAACGGCGTTTCAGCCTGCGAACGGGCCAAAAGTGGATTTTGTTGCAAAATACACAGTTTACTTGAAATTCGTCTATAAAATCTCCCAGAACAGCAGACTTTCCAAGTTCATGTTATGTACATGAATATATGATGTTTCCATCACTGTTCTTTCTTAAAAATTAATTTTCAGTTTTTATGGTCTCAAAAATCGTTTTAGCCTGCGAACAGGCCAAAAGTGGATTTTGATGCAAACTACACAGTTTACTTGATATTCTTCTATAAAGTCTCCCAGAACAGCAGACTTTTCAATTTTTTTAATGGCAACACATGTTGTCCTCCCGTGTCAAAAATGACCCCGTATGGTTGACTGTTTATAAAGCATTCAGTAGAAATTATCACCCAGCTCTCTGTTTCAACTTTTTAGTCAACTTTATTCCAACTCATTTCCTGACATAAAATATGTCAACATTCATTTTCATAATATTTCACTTTTCAAAACTAACTTTTCCAAATAAAAACAGTCTGAATGTGCCCTCAGTTGCATGCGAGGCAGGTAGTAATGGCGTGATCTTTACAGATGTATGCATTGCATTTTTGGCACATTTTCGATGTTTTGAGATCACTTTGGCGAGGGCAGAATTTGCAACTTCTCCTTTTGGGTGTTGGGCCAGGAGGAGCGGCTGGGTGAGGGGCGGCTGGGCGAGGGGCGGCTGGGCGAAATGAAATGTGAAATGCAATGCTCCAACACCTGTGAGAAAAGACCTGTTTGTTTTTTGTTGTTGTTGTCATAACCATTGCTTGACCCCAGACATCAAACATCCAAGATCAAAGATGTTTTGGAAAGCAGTATGGGGTGACAATTTGCCCCATTGCACCACTTTGTGCTGCAGGGTCTTTTTGACCCCAGAGGACAACAGAAGTTATTAAATTCAAAAAATCACCCGTAATTCAATCAAATGACTTAAAATGCATTTTAATCATGAAGAGCATAGTATCCAACAACCCCCATTATTTTCAGACCATTTGATGAATAAAAAACTGGGGTCAGAATGACCCCAGGACAACACAAGGTTAAACCCTAATATCTCCCTCCTTCTTGTAGTGGCTTCTCGCTTAATCCTACAGTTTTATTTACACTTTGTTTGGTTTTTGCAAACGTTAGCCACTGCACTTTAGCTTAGCAGCTCGCGACGACTGCCTTCTCTTCCGCTCCCTCTCCTTCTCCCCCTTGCTCAGTGTGTCACCTGCTTAGCCAGTCTTCTGCCTCCCTTAATGATAATGATACATGTAATAAGTGTAGTTTGCTTGCTAGGGTGGAGGCGAGGCTCAGTGAGTTAGAGGTACAGCTCCGCACCATGGAAGCTCAGTCATTAGCTACAGTAGTTAGCCTGCCCCCCCATAGTCGGTGCGGGCCATCCAGCCATAGCTTCAGCTAGCTGTCCCCCGGCAGCCGGGAGGGTCCAAAGGAATCGGAAGTCAACGCAGAAGCGCACGGTGCACCACCAACCTCTTCACGTTTCTAACCGGTTCTCCCCACTCAGCGAGACACCCGCTGAGGACCCGACTCTGGTTATGGGTAGCTCCATAGTCAGAAACGTGAAGATAGCGAAGCCAGGGACCACAGTCACATGCATTCCGGGGGCCAGAGCGGGCGACGTTGAATCCTATTTAAAACTGCTGGCTAAGGATAAACGTAAATACAGTAAGATTGTAATACACGTCGACGGTAATAACACCCGAAGCCGACACTCGGAGGTCACTAAAGTTAATGTGGCATCGGTGTGTTCATACGCCAAAACAATGTTTTCTCTGGCCCTCTCCCAAATTTGGTCAATGATGAGATGTATAGCCGCATGTCATCATTCAACCGCTGGTTGTCAAGGTGTCCAGCAAACAATGTGGGCTTCGTTGATAATTGGGAGACTTTCTGGGGAAAACCTGGTATGATTAGGAGAGACGGCATTCATCCCACGTTGGATGCAGCGGATCTCATTTCTGCAAATCTGACCAACTTTGTTTGGACCATGGCAACCCAGAGTTCAGACCAGGAAGCAGAAGCAGAGTTGTAGTCTTACACCCTTCTCTGCACTTCCATTAGAGCAGTTACCCACCCAAAACTATATAGGGACTGTGTCTGCCCCACGGCTACTTAAATTAATTAAATCAAAAGTAACCAGAAGAGGAGTTACACAAAATAATCTCATGAAAGTTAACACCACCAACGCAACAGTGCAACAAAACAGGAGAATTAAATGTGGACTCTTAAATATCAGATCTTCGTCATCTAAAGCTGTTTTAGTAAATTATTTAATATCAGACAATCACATTGATCTATTCTGTCTTACTGAAACCTGGCTGTGTCATGAAGAATATGTCAGCCTAGATGAATCAACTCCTCCAAGTCACATCTGATCGAATAATAAACTCACATTCCTATAGGCACCGGCCGAGGTGGTGGAGTAGCAGCTATCTTCGACTCGATGTTAATTTCATGAATAAATGATGTTCTCATCATTTTTCTGCCTTAAAGCTGCATTTCCACAATGTATGCTCTGAAAAGACGTTTCGGCTGTGAGGAGACCAAAAGTGGATTTTGTTGAAAAATACATAGTTTACTTGATTTTCCTGAATACATTGTCCCAGGACAGCAGACTCTCAAGTTTCATGTTAATTTCATGAATAAATGATATTCTCATAGTTTTTCTGCCTTATAGCTGCATTTCCACTGTTGCATGTTCTGAAAAGACTTTCGGGCTGGGAAGATTCCAAAAGTTGATTCTGTTGAAAAATTACAGTTTACTTGATTTTCCTGAATACATTGTCCCAGGACAGCAGACTCTCAAGTTTCATGTTAATTTCATGAATAGATGATGTTCTCATCAAGTTTCTGCCACAAAGCTGCATTTCCACATTGTGTGCTCTTAAAAGACGTATCGGATATGAAGAGGCCGAAAGTTGATTTTGTTGAAAAATACACAGTTTACTTGATTTTCCTCAAAGAATTGTCCGAGAACAGCAAACGTTCAAGTTTCATGTTATGTACATGAATATATGACGTTTCCATCACTTTTCTGCCTTACAGCTGCATTTTCAGTTTTTATGGTCTTAAACGGCGTTTCAGCATGCGAACAGGCCAAAAGTGGATTTTGTTGCAAAATACACAGTTTACTTGATTTTCATTAATACACTGTCGCAGAACAGCAGACTCACAAGTTTCATGTTAATTTCATGAATACATGATGTTGTCATAATTTTTCTGCCTTAAAGCTGCATTTACACGTTGTATGCTCTTAAAATACGTTTCAGCTGGGATGTGGCCAAAAGTGGAATGTTTTGAAAAATACACTGTTCACTTCATTTTCCTCAAAGAATTGTCCGAGAACAGCAAACGTTCAAGTTTCATGTTAATTTCATGAATACATGATGTTATCATAGTTTTTCTACCTTAAAGCTGCATTTCCACGTAGTATGCTCTTAAAAGACTTTTGGGCTGGGAAGATTCCAAAAGTGGATTTTGTTGAAAAATACACAGTTTACTTGATTTTCATTAATACACTGTCGCAGAACAGCAGACTCACAAGTTTCATGTTAATTTCATGAATACATGATTTTGTCATAATTTTTCTGCCTTAAAGCTGCATTTCCACGTTGTATGCTCTAAAAAGCAATTTCGGCTGGGAAGAGGCCAAAAGTGGATTTTGTTGAAAAGTACACAGTTTACTTGATTTTACTCAATACATTGTCCCAGAACAGCAGACTCTCAAGTTTCATGTTACTTTCATGAATACATGATGTTCTCATCATTTTTCTGCCCTAAAGCTGCATTTCCACTCTTATATGCTCTTCAAAGACTTTCGGGCTGGGAAGATTCCAAAAGTTGATTTTGTTGAAAAATTACACAGTTTACTTGATTTTCCTCAAGACATTGCCCCAGAACAGCAGACTCTCAAGTTTCATGTTAATTTCATAAATACATGATGTTATCATAGTTTTTCTGCCTTAAAGCTGTATTTCCACGTTACATGCTCTTAAAAGACTTTTGGGCTGGGAAGATTCCAAAAGTGGATCTTTTTGAAAAATACACAGTTTACTTGAATTTTCCTCAACACATTGTACCAGAACAGCAAACGTTCAAGTTTCATGTTAATTTCATGAAAACATGATGTTCTCATCATTTTTCTGCCTTAAAGTTGCATTTCCACGTTGTATGCTCTTAAAATATGTTTCAGCTGGGATGTGACCAAAAGTGGAATATTTTGAAAAATACACAGTTTACTTGATTTTCATTAATACACTGTTTCAGAACAGCAGACTCATAAGTTTCATGTTAATTTCATGAATACATGATGTTATCATAGTTTTTCTGCCTTAAAGCTGCATTTCCACGTTGTATGCTCTTAAAAGACTTTTGGGCTGGGAAGATTTCAAAAGTGGATTTTGTTGAAAAATACACAGTTTACTTGATTTTCCTCAAGACATTGTACCAGAACAGCAAACGTTCAAGTTTCATGTTAATTTCATGAAAACATGATGTTCTCATCATTTTTCTGCCTTAAAGTTGCATTTCCACATTGTATGCTCTTAAAATATGTTTCAGCTGGGATGTGGCCAAAAGTGGAATATTTTGAAAAATACACAGTTTACTTGATTTTCATTAATACACTGTTGCAGAACAGCAGACTCACAAGTTTCATGTTAATTTCATGAATACATGATGTTATCATAGTTTTTAAGCCTTTACGCTGCATTTCCACGTTGTATGCTCTTAAAAGTCTTTTGGGTTGGGATGTGGCCAAAAGTGGAATTTTTTGAAAAATACACTGTTTACTTGATTTTCCTCAAAGAATTGTCCGAGAACAGCAAACGTTCAAGTTTCATGTTAATTTCATGAATACATGATGTTATCATAGTTTTTCTACCTTAAAGCTGCATTTCCACGTTGTATGCTCTTAAAAGACTTTTGGGCTGGGAAGATTCAAAAACTGAATTTTGTTGAAAAATACACAGTTTACTTGATTTTCATTAATACACTGTCCCAGAACAGCAGACTCACAAGTTACATGTTAATTTCATGAATACATGATGTTATCATAGTTTTTCTGCCTTAAAGCTGCATTTCCACCTTGTATGCTCTTAAAAGACTTTTGGGCTGGGAAGATTCCAAAAGTGGATTTTGTTGAAAAATACACAGTTTACTTAATTTTCATTAATACACTGTCGCAGAATAGCAGACTCACAAGTTTCATGTTAATTTCATGAATACATGATGTTATCATAGTTTTTCTACCTTAAAGCTTCATTTCCACGTAGTATGCTCTTTAAAGACTTTTGGGCTGGGAAGATTCCAAAAGTGGATTTTGTTGAAAAATACACAGTTTACTTGATTTTCCTCAAGACATTGTACCAGAACAGCAGACTTTCAAGTTTCATGTTAATTTCACGAATAAATTATGTTATCATAGTTTTTCTCTACCTTAAAGCTGCATTTCCACGTTGTATGCTCTAAAAAGCAATTTCGGCTGGGAAGAGGCCAAAAGTGGATTTTGTTGAAAAGTACACAGTTTACTTGATTTTACTCAATACATTGTCCCAGAACAGCAGACTCTCAAGTTTCATGTTACTTTCATGAATACATGATGTTCTCATCATTTTTCTGCCCTAAAGCTGCATTTCCACTCTTATATGCTCTTCAAAGACTTTCGGGCTGGGAAGATTCCAAAAGTTGATTTTGTTGAAAAATTACACAGTTTACTTGATTTTCCTCAAGACATTGCCCCAGAACAGCAGACTCTCAAGTTTCATGTTAATTTCATAAATACATGATGTTATCATAGTTTTTCTGCCTTAAAGCTGTATTTCCACGTTGCATGCTCTTAAAAGACTTTTGGGCTGGGAAGATTCCAAAAGTGGATCTTTTTGAAAAATACACAGTTTACTTGAATTTTCCTCAAGACATTGTACCAGAACAGCAAACGTTCAAGTTTCATGTTAATTTCATGAAAACATGATGTTCTCATCATTTTTCTGCCTTAAAGTTGCATTTCCACGTTGTATGCTCTTAAAATACGTTTCAGCTGGGAAGAGACCAAAAGTGGAATATGTTGAAAAATACACAGTTTACTTGATTTTCCTCAAGACATTGTACCAGAACAGCAGACTCTCAAGTTTCATGTTAATTTCACGAATACATGATGTTATCATAGTTTTTCTGCCTTAAAGCTGCATTTCCACGTTGTATGCTCTTAAAAGACTTTTCGGCTGGGAAGAGTCCAAAAGTGAATTTTGTTGAAAAATACACAGTTTACTTGATTTTCATTAATACACTGTCCCAGAACAGCAGACTCACAAGTTTCATGTTAATTTCATGAATACATGATGTTATCATAGTTTTTCTGCCTTAAAGCTGCATTTCCACCTTGTATGCTCTTAAAAGACTTTTGGGCTGGGAAGATTCCAAAAGTGGATTTTGTTGAAAAATACACAGTTTACTTGATTTTCCTCAAAACATTGTCCCAGAACAGCAGACTCTCAAGTTTCATGTTAATTTCATGAATACATGATGTTATCATAGTTTTTCTACCTTAAAGCTGCATTTCCACGTAGTATGCTCTTTAAAGACTTTTGGGCTGGGAAGATTCCAAAAGTGGATTTTGTTGAAAAATACACAGTTTACTTGATTTTCCTCAAGACATTGTACCAGAACAGCAAACGTTCAAGTTTCATGTTAATTTCATGAATACATGATGTTATCATAGTTTTTCTGCCTTAAAGCTGCATTTCCACGTTGTATGCTCTTAAAAGACTTTTGTGCTGGGAAGATTCAAAAACTGGATTTTGTTGAAAGATACACAGTTTACTTGATTTTCATTAATACACTGTCGCAGAACAGCAGACTCACAAGTTTCATGTTAATTTCATGAATACATGATGTTTCATAATTTTTCTGCCTTAAAGCTGCATTTCCCGTTGCTCTAAAACTTTAATGGGATGTGGCCAAAAGTGGAATTTTTTGAAAAATACACAGTTTACTTGATTTTCCTCAAGACATTGTACCAGAACAGCAAACGTTCAAGTTTAATGTTAATTTCATGAATACATGATGTTGTCATAATTTTTCTGCCTTAAAGCTGCATTTCCACCTTGTATGCTCTTAAAAGACTTTTGGGCTGGGATGTGGCCAAAAGTGGAATTTTTTGAAAAATACACTGTTTACTCGATTTTCTTCAAAGAACTTTCCGAGAACAGCAAACGTTCAAGTTTCATGTTAATTTCATGAATACATGATGTTATCATAGTTTTTCTGCCTTAAAGCTGCATTTCCACCTTGTATACTCTTAAAAGACTTTAGGGCTAGGAAGATTCCAAAAGTGGATTTTGTTGAAAAATACACAGTTTACTTGATTTTCATTTATACACTGTCGCAGAATAGCAGACTCACAAGTTTCATGTTAATTTCATGAATACATGATTTTGTCATGATTTTTCTGACTTAAAGCTGCATTTCCATGTTGTATGCTCTTTAAAGACTTTTGGGCTGGGAAGATTCCAAAAGTGGATTTTGTTGAAAAATACACAGTTTACTTGATTTTCCTCAAGACATTGTACCAGAACAGCAGACTCTCAAGTTTCATGTTAATTTCACGAATAAATGATGTTATCATAGTTTTCTCTGCCTTAAAGCTGCATTTCCACGTTGTATGCTCTAAAAAGACATTTCGGCTGGGAAGATGCCAAAAGTGGATTTTGTTGAAAAATACACAGTTTACTTGATTTTAATCAATACACTGTCCCAGAACAGCAGACTCTCAAGTTTCATGTTAATTTCATGAATACATGATGTTCTCATAATTTTTCTGCCCTAAAGCTGCATTTCCACCTTGTATGCTCTTCAAAGACTTTCGGGCTGGGAAGATTCCAAAAGTTGATTTTGTTGAAAAATTACACAGTTTACTTGATTTTCCTCAAGACATTGCCCCAGAACAGCAGACTCTCAAGTTTCATGTTAATTTCATGAATACATGATGTTGTCATAATTTTTCTGCCTTAAAGCTGCATTTCCACCTTGTATGCTCTTAAAAGACTTTTGGGCTGGGAAGATTCCAAAAGTGGATCTTTTTGAAAAATACACAGTTTACTTGATTTTCCTCAAGACATTGTACCAGAACAGCAAACGTTCAAGTTTCATGTTAATTTCATGAAAACATGATGTTCTCATCATTTTTCTGCCTTAAAGTTGCATTTCCACGTTTTATGCTCTTAAAATATGTTTCAGCTGGGATGTGGCCAAAAGTGGAATATTTTGAAAAATACACAGTTTACTTGATTTTCATTAATACACTGTTGCAGAACAGCAGACTCACAAGTTTCATGTTAATTTCATGAATACATGATGTTATCATAGTTTTTCTGCCTTAAAGCTGCATTTCCACGTTGTATGCTCATAAAAGACTTTTGGGCTGGGAAGATTCCAAAAGTGGATTTTGTTGAAAAATACACAGTTTACTTGATTTTCATTAATACACTGTCGCAGAACAGCAGACTCACAAGTTTCATGTTAATTTCATGAATACATGATTTTGTCATAATTTTTCTGCCTTAAAGCTGCATTTCCACGTTGTATGCTCTTTAAAGACTTTTGGGCTGAGAAGATTCCAAAAGTGGATTTTGTTGAAAAATACACAGTTTACTTGATTTTCCTCAAGACATTGTACCAGAACAGCACACTCTCAAGTTTCATGTTAATTTCACGAATAAATGATGTTATCATAGTTTTTCTCTACCTTAAAGCTGCATTTCCACGTTGTATGCTCTAAAAAGCAATTTCGGCTGGGAAGAGGCCAAAAGTGGATTTTGTTGAAAAGTACACAGTTTACTTGATTTTCCTCAAAGAATTGTCCGAGAACAGCAAACGTTCAAGTTTCATGTTAATTTCATGAATACATGATGTTATCATAGTTTTTCTACCTTAAAGCTGCATTTCCACGTAGTATGCTCTTTCAAGACTTTTGGGCTGGGAAGATTCCAAAAGTGGATTTTGTTGAAAAATACACAGTTTACTTGATTTTCCTCAAGACATTGTACCAGAACAGCAGACTCTCAAGTTTCATGTTAATTTCACGAATACATGATGTTATCATAGTTTTTCTGCCTTAAAGCTGCATTTTCACGTTGTATGCTCTGAAAAGACTTTTGGGCTGGGAAGATTCAAAAACTGAATTTTGTTGAAAAATACACAGTTTACTTGATTTTCATTAATACACTGTCCCAGAACAGCAGACTCACAAGTTACATGTTAATTTCATGAATACATGATGTTGTCATAGTTTTTCTGCCTTAAAGCTGCATTTCCACCTTGTATGCTCTTAAAAGACTTTTGGGCTGGGAAGATTCCAAAAGTGGATTTTTTTGAAAAATACACAGTTTAATTGATTTTCTTTAATACACTGTCGCAGAATAGCAGACTCACAAGTTTCATGTTAATTTCATGAATACATGATGTTATCATAGTTTTTCTACCTTAAAGCTGCATTTCCACGTAGTATGCTCTTTAAAGACTTTTGGGCTGGGAAGATTCCAAAAGTGGATTTTGTTGAAAAATACACAGTTTACTTGATTTTCCTCAAGACATTGTACCAGAACAGCAAACGTTCAAGTTTCATGTTAATTTCAGAATACATGATGTTATCATAGTTTTTCTGCCTTAAAGCTGCATTTCCACGTTGTATGCTCTTAAAAGACTTTTGTGCTGGGAAGATTCAAAAACTGGATTTTGTTAAAAGATACACAGTTTACTTGATTTTCATTAATACACTGTCGCAGAACAGCAGACTCACAAGTTTCATGTTAATTTCATGAATACATGATGTTGTCATAATTTTTCTGCCTTAAAGCTGCATTTCCACGTTGGATGCTCTTAAAATACGTTTCAGCTGGGATGTGGCCAAAAGTGGAATTTTTTGAAAAATACACAGTTTACTTGATTTTCCTCAAAGAATTGTCCGAGAACAGCAAACGTTCAAGTTTCATGTTAATTTCATGAATACATGATGTTATCATAGTTTTTCTACCTTAGCTCATTTCCATAGTATGTCTTTCAAGACTTTTGGGCTGGGAAGATTCCAAAAGGATTTTGTTGAAAAATACACAACAAAAACCAACAAAAACAAACAACCAACCACACACCAAAAACCAACAAAAAAAACACAGTTTACTTGATTTTCATTAATACACTGTCCCAGAACAGCAGACTCACAAGTTACATGTTAATTTCATGAATACATGATGTTGTCATAGTTTTTCTGCCTTAAAGCTGCATTTCCACCTTGTATGCTCTTAAAAGACTTTTGGAATGGGATGTGGCCAAAAGTGGAATTTTTTTAAAAATACACAGTTTACTTGATTTTCATTAATACACTGTTGCAGAACAGCAGACTCACAAGTTTCATGTTAATTTCATGAATACATGATGTTGTCATAATTTTTCTGCCTTAAAGCTGCATTTCCACCTTGTATGCTCTTAAAAGACTTTTGGGCTGGGAAGATTCCAAAAGTGGATCTTTTTGAAAAATACACAGTTTACTTGATTTTCCTCAAGACATTGTACCAGAACAGCAAACGTTCAAGTTTCATGTTAATTTCATGAAAACATGATGTTCTCATCATTTTTCTGCCTTAAAGTTGCATTTCCACGTTGTATGCTCTTAAAATATGTTTCAGCTGGGATGTGGCCAAAAGTGGAATATTTTGAAAAATACACAGTTTACTTGATTTTCATTAATACACTGTTGCAGAACAGCAGACTCACAAGTTTCATGTTAATTTCATGAATACATGATGTTATCATAGTTTTTCTGCCTTAAAGCTGCATTTCCACGTTGTATGCTCATAAAAGACTTTTGGGCTGGGAAGATTCCAAAAGTGGATTTTGTTGAAAAATACACAGTTTACTTGATTTTCATTAATACACTGTCGCAGAACAGCAGACTCTCAAGTTTCATGTTAATTTCATGAATACATGATGTTATCATAGTTTTTCTGCCTTAAAGCTGCATTTCCACGTTGTATGCTCTTAAAAGACTTTTGTGCTGGGAAGATTCAAAAACTGGATTTTGTTAAAAGATACACAGTTTACTTGATTTTCATTAATACACTGTCGCAGAACAGCAGACTCACAAGTTTCATGTTAATTTCATGAATACATGATGTTGTCATAATTTTTCTGCCTTAAAGCTGCATTTCCACGTTGGATGCTCTTAAAATACGTTTCAGCTGGGATGTGGCCAAAAGTGGAATTTTTTGAAAAATACACAGTTTACTTGATTTTCCTCAAAGAATTGTCCGAGAACAGCAAACGTTCAAGTTTCATGTTAATTTCATGAATACATGATGTTATCATAGTTTTTCTACCTTAAAGCTGCATTTCCACGTTGTATGCTCTTTCAAGACTTTTGGGCTGGGAAGATTCCAAAAGTGGATTTTGTTGAAAAATACACAGTTTACTTGATTTTCATTAATACACTGTCGCAGAACAGCAGACTCACAAGTTTCATGTTAATTTCATGAATACATGATTTTGTCATAATTTTTCTGACTTAAAGCTGCATTTCCACGTTGTATGCTCTTTAAAGACTTTTGGGCTGGGAAGATTCCAAAAGTGGATTTTGTTGAAAAATACACAGTTTACTTGATTTTCATTAATACACTGTCGCAGAACAGCAGACTCACAAGTTTCATGTTAATTTCACGAATAAATGATGTTATCATAGTTTTTCTCTAACTTAAAGCTGCATTTCCACGTTGTATGCTCTAAAAAGCAATTTCGGCTGTGAAGAGGCCAAAAGTGGATTTTGTTGAAAAGTACACAGTTTACTTGATTTTACTCAATACATTGTCCCAGAACAGCAGACTCTCAAGTTTCATGTTAATTTCATGAATACATGATGTTCTCATCATTTTTCTGCCTTAAAGCTGCATTTCCACGTTGGATGCTCTTAAAATACGTTTCAGCTGGGATGTGGCCAAAAGTGGAATTTTTTGAAAAATACACTGTTTACTTGATATTCTTCTGTAAAGTCTCCCAGAACAGCAGACTTTCCAGGTTCATGTTATGTACATGAATATATGATTTTTCCATCACTTTTCTTTCTTAAAAATTAATTTTCAGTTTTTATGGTCTCAAAAAGCGTTTCAGCCTGCGAACAGGCCAAAATTGGATTTTGTTGCAAAATAAACAGTTTACTTGATATTCCTCTATAAAATCTCCCAGAACAGCAAACTTTCAAGTATCATATTATCTAATGAACATATAATGTTTCCATCACTTTTCTGCCTTAAAAATTAATTTTCAGTTTTTATGGTCTTAAACAGCGTTTCAGCCTGCGAACATGCCAAAAGTGGATTTTGATGCCAAATACACAGTTTACTTGATATTCCTCTATAAAATCTCCCAGAATAGCAGACTTTCCAGGTTCATGTTATGTACATCAATATATGATGTTTCCATCACTTTTCTGCCTTACAGCTGCATTTTCAGTTTTTATGGTCTTAAACGGCGTTTCAGCATGCGAACAAGTCAAAAGTGGATTTTGTTGCAAAATACACAGTTTACTTGATATTCCTCTATAAAATCTCCCAGAACAGCAAACTTTCAAGTATCATATTATCTAATGAACATATAATGTTTTCATCACTTTTCTATCTTAAAAATTAATTTTCAGTTTTTAAGGTCTCAAAAGGCGTTTCATCCTGCGAACATGCCAAAAGTGGATTTTGATGACAAATACACAGTTTACTTGCTATTCCTCTATAAAATCTCCCAGAACAGCAGACTTTCCAGGTTCATGTTATGTACATCAATATATGATGTTTCCATCACTTTTCTGCCTTACAGCTGCATTTTCAGTTTTTATGGTCTTAAACGGCGTTTCAGCATGAGAACAGGCCAAAAGTGGATTTTGTTGCAAAATACACAGTTTATTTGATATTCTTCTATAAAGTATCCAAGAACTGCAGACTTTCAAGTATCATGTTATCTACATGAATATATGATGTTTCCATCACTTTTCTGCCTTACAGCTGCATCTTCAATTTTTATGGTCTTAAACGGCGTTTCAGCATGCGAACAGGCCAAAAGTGGATTTTGTTGCAAAATAAACAGTTTACTTGATATTCCTCTATAAAATCTCCCAGAACAGCAGACCTTCCAGGTTCATGTTATGTACATGAATATGTGATGTTACCATTACTTTTCTTTCTTAAAAATTAATTTTTAGTTTTTATGGTCTCAAAAAGCGTTTCAGCCTGCGAACATGCCAAAAGTGGATTTTGTTTCAAAATACACAGTTTACTTGATATTCCTCTATAAAATCTCCCAGAACAGCAAACTTTCAAGTATCATATTATCTAATGAACATATAATGTTTCCATCACTTTTCTGCCTTAAAAATTAATTTTCAGTTTTTATGGTCTTAAACAGCGTTTCAGCCTGCGAACATGCCAAAAGTGGATTTTGATGCCAAATACACAGTTTACTTGATATTCCTCTATAAAATCTCCCAGAATAGCAGACTTTCCAGGTTCATGTTATGTACATCAATATATGATGTTTCCATCACTTTTCTGCCTTACAGCTGCATTTTCAGTTTTTATGGTCTTAAACGGCGTTTCAGCATGCGAACAGGTCAAAAGTGGATTTTGTTGCAAAATACACAGTTTACTTGATATTCCTCTATAAAATCTCCCAGAACAGCAAACTTTCAAGTATCATATTATCTAATGAACATATAATGTTTTCATCACTTTTCTATCTTAAAAATGGATTTTTAGTTTTTATGGTCTCAAAAAGCGTTTCAGCCTGCGAACAGGCCAAAAGTGGATTTTGTTGCAAAATACACAGTTTACTTGATATTCTTCTATAAAGTCTCCCAGAACAGCAGACTTTCAAGTATCATATTATCTACATGAACATATGATGTTTCCATCTCTGTTCTGCCTTAAAAATTAATTTTCAGTTTTTATGGTCTTAAACAGCGTTTCAGCCTGCGAACATACCAAAAGTGGATTTTGTTGCAAAATACACAGTTTACTTGATATTCTTCTATAAAGTCTCCCAGAACAGCAGAATTTCAAGTATCATATTATCTACATGAACATATGATGTTTCCATCAATTTTCTGACTTACAAATTAATTTTCAGTTTTTAAGGTCTCAAAAGGCGTTTCATCCTGCGAACATGCCAAAAGTGGATTTTGATGACAAATACACAGTTTACTTGCTATTCCTCTATAAAATCTCCCAGAACAGCAGACTTTACAGGTTCATGTTATGTACATCAATATATGATGTTTCCATCACTTTTCTGCCTTACAGCTGCATTTTCAGTTTTTATGGTCTTAAACGGCGTTTCAGCATGAGAACAGGCCAAAAGTGGATTTTGTTGCAAAATACACAGTTTATTTGATATTCTTCTATAAAGTATCCAAGAACTGCAGACTTTCAAGTATCATGTTATCTACATGAATATATGATGTTTCCATCACTTTTCTGCCTTACAGCTGCATCTTCAATTTTTATGGTCTTAAACGGCGTTTCAGCCAGCGAACAGGCCAAAAGTGGATTTTGTTGCAAAATACACAGTTTACTTGATATTCCTCTATAAAATCTCCCAGAACAGCAGACTTTCCAGGTACATGTTATGTACATGAATATATGATGTTTCCATCATTTTTCTTTCTTAAAAATTAATTTTAAGTTTTTATGGTCTCAAAAAGCGTTTCAGCCTGCGAACAGGCCAAAAGTGGATTTTGTCGCAAACTACACAGTTTACTTGATATTCTTCTGTAAAGTCTCCCAGAACAGCAGACATTCAAGTATCATATTATCTACATGAACATATGATGTTTCCATCACTTTTCTGACTTACAAATTAATTTTCAGTTTTTAAGGTCTCAAAAGGCGTTTCATCCTGCGAACATGCCAAAAGTGGATTTTGATGCCAAATACACAGTTTACTTGATATTCCTCTATAAAATCTCCCAGAATAGCAGACTTTCCAGGTTCATGTTATGTACATCAATATATGATGTTTCCATCACTTTTCTGCCTTACAGCTGCATTCTCAGTTTTTATGGTCTTAAACGGCGTTTCAGCCTGCGAACATACCAAAAGTGGATTCTTTTGCAAAATACACAGTTTACTTGATATTCCTCTATAAAATCTCCCAGAACAGCAAACTTTCAAGTATCATATTATCTAATGAATATATAATGTTTCCATCACTTTTCTATCTTAAAAATAGATTTTTTGTTTTTATGGTCTCAAAAAGCGTTTCAGCCTGCGAACAGGCCAAAAGTGGATTTTGTTGCAAAATACACAGTTTACTTAATATTCTTATATAAAGTCTCCCAGAATAACAGACTTTCCAGGTTCATGTTATGTACATGAATATATGATGTTTCCATCACTTTTCTGCCTTACAGCTGCATTTTCAGTTTTTATGGTCTTAAACGGCGTTTCAGCATGCGAACAGGTCAAAAGTGGATTTTGTTGCAAAATACACAGTTTACTTGATATTCTTCTATAAAGTCTCCCAGAATAACAGACTTTCCAGGTTCATGTTATGTACATGAATATATGATGTTTCCATCACTTTTCTGCCTTAGTGCGGCATTTTCAGTTTTTATGGTCTTAAACGGCGTTTCAGCATGCGAACAAGCCGAAAGTGGATTTTGTTGCAAAATACACAGTTTACTTGATATTCTTCTATAAAGTCTCCCAGAACAGCAGACTTTCAAGTATCATATTATCTACATGAACATATAATGTTTCCATCACTTTTCTATCTTAAAAATAGATTTTTAGTTTTTATGGTCTCAAAAAGCGTTTCAGCCTGCGAACATGCCAAAAGTGGATTTTGTTGCAAAATACACAGTTTACTTCATATTCCTCTATAAAATATCCCAGAATTGCAGACTTTCCAGGTACATGTTTTGTACATGAACATATGATGTTTCCATCAGTTTTCTTTCTGAAATTTTTTTTTTCAGTTTTTATGGTCTCAAAAAGCGTTTCAGCCTGCGAACAGGCCAAAAGTGGATTTTGTTGCAAACTACACAGTTTACTTGATATTCTTCTATAAAGTCTCCCAGAACAGCAGAATTTCAAGTATCATATTATCTACATGAACATATGATGTTTCCATCACTTTTCTGCCTTACAAATTAATTTTCAGTTTTTAAGGTCTCAAAAGGCGTTTCATCCTGCGAACATGCCAAAAGTGGATTTTGATGCCAAATACACAGTGTCAAAAATGACCCCGTATGGTTGACTGTTTATAAAGTATTCAGTAGAAATTATCACCCAGCTCTCTGTTTCAACTTTTTAGTCAACTTTATTCCAACTCATTTCCTGACATAAAATATGTCAACATTCATTTTCATAACATTTCACTTTTCAAAACTAACTTTTCCAAATAAAAACAGTCTGAATGTGCCCTCAGTTGCATGCGAGGCAGGTAGTAATGGCGTGATCTTTACAGATGTATGCATTGCATTTTTGGCACATTTTCGATGTTTTGAGATCACTTTGGTGAGGGCAGAATTTGCACCTTCTCCTTTTGGGTGTTGGGCCAGGAGGGGCGGCTGGGTGAGGGGCGGCTGGGCGAGGGGCGGCTGGGCGAGGGGCGGCTGGGCGAGGGGCGGCTCGGCGAGGAGCGGCTGGGCGAGGGGCGGCTAGGTGAGGGGCAGTGGCTGCAGAGGCAGAGGAGCAGAAGTCTTTTTCTCATATTCTTCCTCATCATCATGTTCATCATTTTCCTTCACTTCATACCCTTCTTCCCATTTCTTCAGCGGGCGATGTGGGGTCTTCTTCAGAGGAAGAAGTAGCATGTGGTCTGATTGTTGGATCTATCACCTCATCAATATTCTCCTTCTCTTCTGATCCTGAATCCTCCTCATCAGTTGATTCTTCCTCCTCCTCATGTTCAGCATTGTCCTCCTGCTCATTCTTTTCCCCAACATAGTTTAAAATGAGCTCACAAGCCTCCCGTGCAGTATAGCGCTTCTGCCTCCTCATTGTGCTGCCTGTCTCTCTAAAATGTGAAATGCAATGCTCCAACACCTGTGAGAAAAGACCTGTTTGTTTTTGTTGTTGTTGTCATAACCATTGCTTGACCCCAGACATCAAACATCCAAGATCAAAGATGTTTTGGAAAGCAGTATGGGGTGACAATTTGCCCCATTGCACCACTTTGTGCTGCAGGGTCTTTTTGACCCCAGAGGACAACAGAAGTTATTAAATTCAATAAATCACCCGTAATTCAATCAAATGACTTAAAATGCATTTTAATCATGAAGAGCATAGTATCCAACAACCCCCATTATTTTCAGACCATTTGATGAATAAAAAACTGGGGTCATAATGACTCCAGGACAACACAAGGTTAAACCCTAATATCTCCCTCCTTCTTGTAGCGGCTTCTCGCTTAATCCTACAGTTTTTATTACACTTTGTTTGGTTTTTGCAAACGTTAGCCACTGCACTTTAGCTTAGCAGCTCGCGATGACTGCCTTCTCTTCCTCTCCCTCTCCTTCTCCCCCTTGCTCAGTGTGTCACCTGCTTAGCCATTCTTCTGCCTCCCTTAATGATAATGATACATGTAGTTTGCTTGCGAGGGTGCAGGCGAGGCTCAGTGAGTTAGAGGTACAGCTCCGCACCATAGGCTCAGTCGTTAGCTACAGTAGTTAGCCTGCCCCCTCCACCCCCCCATAGTCGGTGCGGGCCATCCAGCCATAGCTTCAGCTAGCTGTCCCCCGGCAGCCGGGAGGGTCCGAAGGAATCGGAAGTCAACGCAGAAGCGCACGGTGCACCACCAACCTCTTCACGTTTCTAACCGGTTCTCCCCACTCAGCGAGACACCCGCTGAGGACCCGACTCTGGTTATGGGTAGCTCCATAGTCAGAAACGTGAAGATAGCGAAGCCAGGGACCACAGTCACATGCATTCCGGGGGCCAGAGCGGGCGACGTTGAATCCTATTTAAAACTGCTGGCTGAGGATAAACGTAAATACAGTAAGATTGTAATACACGTCGACGGTAATAACACCCGAAGCCGACACTCGGAGGTCACTAAAGTTAATGTGGCATCGGTGTGTTCATATGCCAAAACAATGTTGGATTCCGTAGTTTTCTCTGGCCCTCTCCCAAATTTGGTCAATGATGAGATGTATAGCCGCATGTCATCATTCAACCGCTGGTTGTCAAGGTGTCCAGCAAACAATGTGGGCTTCGTTGATAATTGGGAGACTTTCTGGGGAAAACCTGGTATGATTAGGAGAGACGGCATTCATCCCACGTTGGATGCAGCGGATCTCATTTCTGCAAATCTGACCAACTTTGTTTGGACCATGGCAACCCAGAGTTCAGACCAGGAAGCAGAAGCAGAGTTGTAGTCTTACACCCTTCTCTGCACTTCCCATTAGAGCAGTTACCCACCCAAAACTATATAGGGACTGTGTCTGCCCCACGGCTACTTAAATTAATTAAATCAAAAGTAACCAGAAGAGGAGTTATACAAAATAATCTCATGAAAGTTAACACCACCAAGTGCAACAAAATAGGAGAATTAAATGTGGACTCTTAAATATCAGATCTTCGTCATCTAAAGCTGTTTTAGTAAATTATTTAATATCAGACAATCACATTGATCTATTCTGTCTTACTGAATCCTGGCTTTGTCATGAAGTATATGTCAGCCTAGATGAATCAACTCCTCCAAGTCACATCTGATCGAATAATAAACTCACATTCCTATAGGCACCGGCCGAGGTGGTGGAGTAGAAGCTATCTTCGACTCGATGTTAATTTCATGAATAAATGATGTTCTCATAGTTTTTCTGCCTTATAGCTGCATTTCCACTGTTGTATGTTCTTAAAAGACTTTCGGGTTGGGAAGATTCCAAAAGTTGATTCTGTTGAAAAATTACAGTACACATGATTTTCCGCAATACATTGTCCCAGGACAGCAGATTCTCAAGTTTCATGTTAATTTCATGAATACATGACGTTCTCATAATGTTCCTGCCTTAAACCTGCATTTCCACGTTGTATGCTCTTAAAAGATGTTTCTGGCTGGGAAGTTGCCAAAAGTGGATTTTGTTGAAAAATACACAGTTTACTTGATTTTCCTGAATACATTGTCCAAGGACAGCAGACTCTTAAGTTCCATGTTAATTTCATAAATAGATGATGTTCTCATCATGTTTCTGCCTCAAAGCTGCATTTCCACATTGTATGATCTTAAAAGACTTTTGGGCTGGGAAGATTCCAAAATATATCGGATGTGAAGAGGCCGAAAGTTGATTTTGTTGAAAAATACACAGTTCACTTGATTTTCCTCAAAGAATTGTCCAAGAACAGCAAACGTTCAAGTTTCATGTTAATTTCACGAATACATGATGTTATCATAGTTTTTCTGCCTTAAAGCTGCATTTCCACGTTGTATGCTCTTAAAAGACTTTTGGGCTGGGAAGATTCCAAAAGTGGATTTTTTTGAAAAATACACAGTTTACTTGATTTTCATTAATACACTGTCCCAGAACAGCAGACTCTCAAGTTTTATGTTAATTTCATGAATACATGATGTTCTCATAATGTTTCTGCCTTAAAGCTGCATTTCCACGTTGTATGTTCTTAAAAGACTTTTGGGCTGGGATGTGGCCAAAAGTGGATTTTGTTGAAAAATACACAGTTTATTTGATTTTCCTCAAAGAACTTTCCGAGAACAGCAAACGTTCAAGTTTCATGTTAATTTCATGAATACATGATGTTATCATAGTTTTTCTGCCTTATTGCTGCATTTCCACGTTGTATGCTCTTAAAAGACTTTTGGGCTGGGATGTGGCCAAAAGTGGATTTTGTTGAAAAATACACAGTTTATTTGATTTTCCTCAAAGAACTTTCCGAGAACATCAAACGTTCAAGTTTCATGTTAATTTCATGAATAGATGATGTTCTCATCATTTTTCTGCCTTAAAGCTGCATTTCCACCTTGTATGCTATAAAAAGCAATTTTGGCTGGGAAGAGGCCAAAAGTGGAATTTTTTGAAAAATACATTGTTTACTTGATTTTCCTCAAAGAATTGTCCTTAGAACAGCAAACGTTCAAGTTTCATGTTAATTTCATGAATACATGATGTTATCATAGTTTTTCTGCCTTAAAGCTGCATTTCCACATTGTATGCTCTTAAAAGACTTTTGGGCTGGGAAGATTCCAAAAGTGGATTTTGTTGAAAAATACACAGTTTACTTGATTTTCCTCAATACACTGTCGCAGAACAGCAGACTCACAAGTTTCATGTTAATTTCATGAATACATGATGTTGTCATAATTTTTCTGCCTTAAAGCTGCATTTCCACGTTGTATGCTCTTAAAATACGTTTCAGCTGGGATGTGGCCAAAAGTGGAATTTTTTGAAAAATACACTGTTTACTTGATTTTCCTCAAAGAATTGTCCGAGAACAGCAAACGTTCAAGTTTTATGTAAATTTCATGAGTACATGATGTTATCATCGTTTTTCTGCCTTAAAGCTGCATTTCAACGTTGTATGCTCTTAAAAGACTTTTGGGCTGGGATGTGGCCAAAAGTGGATTTTGTTGAAAAATACACAGTTTATTTGATTTTCCTCAAAGAACTTTCCGAGAACATCAAACGTTCAAGTTTCATGTTAATTTCATGAATAGATGATGTTATCATCATTTTTCTGCCTTAAAGCTGCATTTCCACTTTGTATGCTCTTAAAATACGTTTCAGCTGGGATGTGGCCAAAAGTGGAATTTTTTGAAAAATAAACTGTTTACTTGATTTTCCTCAAAGAATTGTCCGAGAACAGCAAACGTTCAAGTTTCATGTTAATTTAGTGAATACATGATGTTATCATAGTTTTTCTGCCTTAAAGCTGCATTTCCACCTTGTATGCTCTTAAAAGACTTTTGGGCTGGGAAGATTCAAAAAGTGGATTTTGTTGAAAAATACACAGTTTACTTGATTTTCATTAATACATTGTCGCAGAACAACAGACTCACAAGTTTCATGTTAATTTCATGAATACATGATGTTGTCATAATTTTTCTGCCTTAAAGCTGCATTTCCACGTAGTATGCTCTTAAAATACGTTTCAGCTGGGATGTGGCCAAAAGTGGAATGTTTTGAAAAATACACTGTTTACTTTATTTTCCTCAAAGAATTGTCCGAGAACAGCAAACGTTCAAGTTTCATGTTAATTTCATGAATACATGATGTTATCATAGTTTTTCTGCCTTAAAGCTGCATTTCCACCTTGTATGCTCTAAAAAACAATTTCGCCTGGAAAGAGGCCAAAAGTGGAATTTTTTGAAAAATACACTGTTTACTTGATTTTCCTCAAAGAATTGTCCTTAGAACAGCAAACGTTCAAGTTTCATGTTAATTTCATGAATACATGATGTTATCATAGTTTTTCTGCCTTAAAGCTGCATTTCCAGGTTGTATGCTCTTACAAGACTTTTGGGCTGGGAAGATTCAAAAACTGGATTATGTTGAAAAATACACAGTTTACTTGATTTTCATAAATACACTGTCGCAGAACAGCAGACTCTCAAGTTTCATGTTAATTTCATGAATACATGATGTTATCATAGTTTTTCTGCCTTAAAGCTGCATTTCCACCTTGTATGCTCTAAAAAACAATTTCGCCTGGAAAGAGGCCAAAAGTGGAATTTTTTGAAAAATACACAGTTTACTTGATTTTCATTAATACACTGTCGCAGAACAAATGACTCACAAGTTTCATGTTAATTTCATGAATACATGATGTTGTCATAATTTTTCTGCCTTAAAGCTGCATTTCCACGTAGTATGCTCTTAAAATACGTTTCAGCTGGGATGTGGCCAAAAGTGGAATGTTTTGAAAAATACACTGTTTACTTTATTTTCCTCAAAGAATTGTCCGAGAACAGCAAACGTTCAAGTTTCATGTTAATTTCATGAATACATGATGTTATCATAGTTTTTCTGCCTTAAAGCTGCATTTCCACCTTGTATGCTCTTAAAAGACTTTTGGGCTGGGAAGATTCCAAAAGTGGATTTTGTTGAAAAATACACAGTTTACTTGATTTTCATTAATACACTGTCGCAGAACAGCAGACTCACAAGTTTCATGTTAATTTCATGAATACATGATGTTGTCATAATTTTTCTGCCTTAAAGCTGCATTTCCACGTTGTATGCTCTTAAAATACGTTTTAGATGGGATGTGGCCAAAAGTGGAATTTTTTGAAAAATACACTGTTTACTTGATTTTCCTCAAAGAATTGTCCGAGAACAGCAAACGTTCAAGTTTCATGTTAATTTCATGAATACATGATGTTATCATAATTTTTCTGCCTTAAAGCTGCATTTCCACCTTGTATGCTCTAAAGCAATTTCGGCTGAGGCCAAAAGTGGAATTTTTTGAAAAATACATTGTTTACTTGATTTTCCTCAAAGAATTGTCCTTAGAACAGCAAACGTTCAAGTTTCATGTTAATTTCATGAATACATGATGTTATCATAGTTTTTCTGCCTTAAAGCTGATTTCCACCTTGTATGCTCTAAAAACAATTTCGCCTGGAAAGAGGCCAAAAGTGGAATTTTTTGAAAAATACACAGTTTACTTGATTTTCATTAATACACTGTCGCAGAACAGCAGACTCACAAGTTTCATGTTAATTTCATGAATACATGATGTTATCATAGTTTTTCTGCCTTAAAGCTGCATTTCCACGTTGTATGCTCTTAAAAGACTTTTGGGCTGGAAGATTCAAAGTGGATTTTGTTGAAAAATACACAGTTTACTTGATTTTCATGAATACACTGTCGCAGAACAAATGACTCACAAGTTTCATGTTAATTTCATGAATACATGATGTTGTCATAATTTTTCTGCCTTAAAGCTGCATTTCCACGTAGTATGCTCTTAAAATACGTTTCAGCTGGGATGTGGCCAAAAGTGGAATGTTTTGAAAAATACACTGTTTACTTGATTTTCCTCAAAGAATTGTCCGAGAACAGCAAACGTTCAAGTTTCATGTTAATTTCATGAATACATGATGTTGTCATAATTTTTCTGCCTTAAAGCTGCATTTCCACGTTGTATGCTCTTAAAAGACTTTTGGGCTGGGATGTGGCCAAAAGTGGATGTTGTTGAAAAATACACAGTTTATTTGATTTTCCTCAAAGAACTTTCCGAGAACATCAAACGTTCAAGTTTCATGTTAATTTCATGAATAGATGATGTTATCATCATTTTTCTGCCTTAAAGCTGCATTTCCACCTTGTATGCTCTAAAAAGCAATTTCGGCTGGGAAGAGGCCAAAAGTGGAATTTTTTGAAAAATACATTGTTTACTTGATTTTCCTCAAAGAATTGTCCTTAGAACAGCAAACGTTCAAGTTTCATGTTAATTTCATGAATACATGATGTTATCATAGTTTTTCTGCCTTAAAGCTGCATTTCCACCTTGTATGCTCTTAAAATACGTTTCAGCTGGGATGTGGCCAAAAGTGGAATGTTTTGAAAAATACACTGTTTACTTGATTTTCCTCAAAGAATTGTCCGAGAACAGCAAACGTTCAAGTTTCATGTTAATTTCATGAATACATGATGTTATCATAGTTTTTCTGCCTTAAAGCTGCATTTCCATGTTGTATGCTCTTAAAAGACTTTTGGGCTGGGAAGATTCAAAAAGTGGATTATGTTGAAAAATACACAGTTTATTTGATTTTCATTAATACACTGTCGCAGAAAAGCAGACTCACAAGTTTCATGTTAATTTCATGAATACATGATGTTGTCATAATTTTTCTGCCTTAAAGCTGCATTTCCACGTTGTATGCTCTTAAAATATATTTTAGCTGGGATGTGGCCAAAAGTGGAATTTTTTGAAAAATACACTGTTTACTTGATTTTCCTCAAAGAATTGTCCGAGAACAGCAAACGTTCAAGTTTCATGTTAATTTCATGAATACATGATGTTATCATAGTTTTTCTGCCTTAAAGCTGCATTTCCACCTTGTATGCTCTCAAAAACAATTTCGCCTGGAAAGAGGCCAAAAGTGGAATTTTTTGAAAAATACACAGTTTACTTGATTTTCATTAATACACTGTCGCAGAACAAATGACTCACAAGTTTCATGTTAATTTCATGAATACATGATGTTGTCATAATTTTTCTGCCTTAAAGCTGCATTTCCACGTTGTATGCTCTTAAAATACGTTTCAGCTGGTATGTGGCCAAAAGTGGAATGTTTTGAAAAATACACTGTTTACTTGATTTTTCCTCAAAGAATTGTCCGAGAACAGCAAACGTTCAAGTTTCATGTTAATTTCATGAATACATGATGTTATCATAGTTTTTCTGCCTTAAAGCTGCATTTCCACGTTGTATGCTCTTAAAATATGTTTCAGCTGGGATGTGGCCAAAAGTGGAATTTTTTGAAAAATACACTGTTTACTTGATTTTCCTCAAAGAATTGTCCGAGAACAGCAAACGTTCAAGTTTCATGTTAATTTCATGAATACATGATGTTATCATAGTTTTTCTGCCTTAAAGCTGCATTTCCACGTTGTATGCTCTTAAAAGACTTTTGGGCTGGGAAGATTCAAAAAGTGGATTTTGTTGAAAAATACACAGTTTACTTGATTTTCATTAATACACTGTCGCAGAACAACAGACTCACAAGTTTCATTGTAATTTCATGAATACATGATGTTGTCATAATTTTTCTGCCTTAAAGCTGCATTTCCACGTAGTATGCTCTTAAAATACGTTTCAGCTGGGATGTGGCCAAAAGTGGAATGTTTTGAAAAATACACTGTTTACTTTATTTTCCTCAAAGAATTGTCCGAGAACAGCAAACGTTCAAGTTTCATGTTAATTTCATGAATACATGATGTTATCATAGTTTTTCTGCCTTAAAGCTGCATTTCCACCTTGTATGCTCTAAAAAAAATTTCGCCTGGAAAGAGGCCAAAAGTGGAATTTTTTGAAAAATACACTGTTTACTTGATTTTCCTCAAAGAATTGTCCTTAGAAAAGCAAACGTTCAAGTTTCATGTTAATTTCATGAATACATGATGTTATCATAGTTTTTCTGCCTTAAAGCTGCATTTCCAGGTTGTATGCTCTTACAAGACTTTTGGGCTGGGAAGATTCAAAAACTGGATTATGTTGAAAAATACACAGTTTACTTGATTTTCATAAATACACTGTTGCAGAACAGCAGACTCTCAAGTTTCATGTTAATTTCATGAATACATGATGTTATCATAATTTTTCTGCCTTAAAGCTGCATTTCCACGTAGTATGCTCTTAAAATACGTTTCAGCTGGGATGTGGCCAAAAGTGGAATGTTTTGAAAAATACACTGTTTACTTGATTTTCCTCAAAGAATTGTCCGAGAACAGCAAACGTTCAAGTTTCATGTTAATTTCATGAATACATGATGTTATCATAGTTTTTCTGCCTTAAAGCTGCATTTCCACGTTGTATGCTCTTAAAAGACTTTTGGGCTGGGAAGATTCAAAAAGTGGATTTTGTTGAAAAATACACAGTTTACTTGATTTTCATTAATACACTGTCGCAGAACAACAGACTCACAAGTTTCATGTTAATTTCATGAATACATGATGTTGTCATAATTTTTCTGCCTTAAAGCTGCATTTCCACGTTGTATGCTCTTAAAAGACGTTTCAGCTGGGATGTGGCCAAAAGTGGAATGTTTTGAAAAATACACTGTTTACTTGATTTTCCTCAAAGAATTGTCCGAGAACAGCAAACGTTCAAGTTTCATGTTAATTTCATGAATACATGATGTTATCATAATTTTTCTGCCTTAAAGCTGCATTTCCACGTTGTATGCTCTTAAAATACGTTTGGGCTGGGAAGATTCCAAAAGTGGATTTTGTTGAAAAATACACAGTTTACTTGATTTTCCTCAAGAATTGTCCGAGAACAGCAAACGTTCAAGTTTCATGTTAATTTCATGAATACATGATGTTATCATCGTTTTTCTGCCTTAAAGCTGCATTTCAACGTTGTATGCTCTTAAAAGACTTTTGGGCTGGGATGTGGCCAAAAGTGGATTTTGTTGAAAAATACACAGTTTATTTGATTTTCCTCAAAGAACTTTCCGAGAACATCAAACGTTCAAGTTTCATGTTAATTTCATGAATAGATGATGTTATCATCATTTTTCTGCCTTAAAGCTGCATTTCCACTTTGTATGCTCTTAAAATACGTTTCAGCTGGGATGTGGCCAAAAGTGGAATTTTTTGAAAAATAAACTGTTTACTTGATTTTCCTCAAAGAATTGTCCGAGAACAGCAAACGTTCAAGTTTCATGTTAATTTAGTGAATACATGATGTTATCATAGTTTTTCTGCCTTAAAGCTGCATTTCCACGTTGTATGCTCTTAAAAGACTTTTGGGCTGGGAAGATTCAAAAAGTGGATTTTGTTGAAAAATACACAGTTTACTTGATTTTCATTAATACATTGTCGCAGAACAACAGACTCACAAGTTTCATGTTAATTTCATGAATACATGATGTTGTCATAATTTTTCTGCCTTAAAGCTGCATTTCCACGTAGTATGCTCTTAAAATACGTTTCAGCTGGGATGTGGCCAAAAGTGGAATGTTTTGAAAAATACACTGTTTACTTTATTTTCCTCAAAGAATTGTCCGAGAACAGCCAACGTTCAAGTTTCATGTTAATTTCATGAATACATGATGTTATCATAGTTTTTCTGCCTTAAAGCTGCATTTCCACCTTGTATGCTCTAAAAAACAATTTCGCCTGGAAAGAGGCCAAAAGTGGAATTTTTTGAAAAATACACTGTTTACTTGATTTTCCTCAAAGAATTGTCCTTAGAACAGCAAACATTCAAGTTTCATGTTAATTTCATGAATACATGATGTTATCATAGTTTTTCTGCCTTAAAGCTGCATTTCCAGGTTGTATGCTCTTACAAGACTTTTGGGCTGGGATGTGGCCAAAAGTGGATTTTGTTGAAAAATACACAGTTTATTTGATTTTCCTCAAAGAACTTTCCGAGAACATCAAACGTTCAAGTTTCATGTTAATTTCATGAATAGATGATGTTATCATAGTTTTTCTGCCTTAAAGCTGCATTTCCACCTTGTATGCTCTAAAAAACAATTTCGCCTGGAAAGAGGCCAAAAGTGGAATTTTTTGAAAAATACACAGTTTACTTGATTTTCATGAATACACTGTCGCAGAACAAATGACTCACAAGTTTCATGTTAATTTCATGAATACATGATGTTGTCATAATTTTTCTGCCTTAAAGCTGCATTTCCACGTTGTATGCTCTTAAAATACGTTTCAGCTGGGATGTGGCCAAAAGTGGAATGTTTTGAAAAATACACTGTTTACTTTATTTTCCTCAAAGAATTGTCCGAGAACAGCAAACGTTCAAGTTTCATGTTAATTTCATGAATACATGATGTTATCATAGTTTTTCTGCCTTAAAGCTGCATTTCCACCTTGTATGCTCTAAAAAACAATTTCGCCTGGAAAGAGGCCAAAAGTGGAATTTTTTGAAAAATACACAGTTTACTTGATTTTCATTAATACACTGTCGCAGAACAGCAGACTCACAAGTTTCATGTTAATTTCATGAATACATGATGTTGTCATAATTTTTCTGCCTTAAAGCTGCATTTCCACGTTGTATGCTCTTAAAATACGTTTTAGATGGGATGTGGCCAAAAGTGGAATTTTTTGAAAAATACACTGTTTACTTGATATTCCTCAAAGAATTGTCCGAGAACAGCAAAAGTTCAAGTTTCATGTTAATTTCATGAATAGATGATGTTATCATCATTTTTCTGCCTTAAAGCTGCATTTCCACCTTGTATGCTCTAAAAAGCAATTTCGGCTGGGAAGAGGCCAAAAGTGGAATGTTTTGAAAAATACATTGTTTACTTGATTTTCCTCAAAGAATTGTCCTTAGAACAGCAAACGTTCAAGTTTCATGTTAATTTCATGAATACATGATGTTATCATAGTTTTTCTGCCTTAAAGCACAAACAACACACCAAGTTTCATGTTAATTTCATGAATACATGATGTTATCATAGTTTTTCTGCCTTAAAGCTGCATTTCCACGTTGTATGCTCTTAAAAGACTTTTGGGCTGGGAAGATTCCAAAAGTGGATTTTGTTGAAAAATACACAGTTTACTTGATTTTCATTAATACACTGTCGCAGAACAAAAGACTCACAAGTTTCATGTTAATTTCATGAATACATGATGTTGTCATAATTTTTCTGCCTTAAAGCTGCATTTCCACGTAGTATGCTCTTAAAATACGTTTCAGCTGGGATGTGGCCAAAAGTGGAATGTTTTGAAAAATACACTGTTTACTTGATTTTCCTCAAAGAATTGTCCGAGAACAGCAAACGTTCAAGTTTCATGTTAATTTCATGAATACATGATGTTGTCATAATTTTTCTGCCTTAAAGCTGCATTTCCACGTTGTATGCTCTTAAAAGACTTTTGGGCTGGGATGTGGCCAAAAGTGGATTTTGTTGAAAAATACACAGTTTACTTGATTTTCCTCAAAGAACTGTCCGAGAACATCAAACGTTCAAGTTTCATGTTAATTTCATGAATACATGATGTTATCATCATTTTTCTGCCTTAAAGCTGCATTTCCACCTTGTATGCTCTAAAAAGCCATTTCGGCTGGGAAGAGGCCAAAAGTGGAATTTTTTGAAAAATACACTGTTTACTTGATTTTCCTCAAAGAATTGTCCGAGAACAGCAAACGTTCAAGTTTCATGTTAATTTCATGAATACATGATGTTATCATAGTTTTTCTGCCTTAAAGCTGCATTTCCACGTTGTATGCTCTTAAAATACGTTTCAGCTGGGATGTGGCCAAAAGTGGAATGTTTTGAAAAATACACTGTTTACTTGATTTTCCTCAAAGAATTGTCCGAGAACAGCAAACGTTCAAGTTTCATGTTAATTTCATGAATACATGATGTTATCATAGTTTTTCTGCCTTAAAGCTGCATTTCCATGTTGTATGCTCTTAAAAGACTTTTGGGCTGGGAAGATTCAAAAAGTGGATTATGTTGAAAAATACACAGTTTATTTGATTTTCATTAATACACTGTCGCAGAACAGCAGACTCACAAGTTTCATGTTAATTTCATGAATACATGATGTTGTCATAATTTTTCTGCCTTAAAGCTGCATTTCCACGTTGTATGCTCTTAAAATATATTTTAGCTGGGATGTGGCCAAAAGTGGAATTTTTTGAAAAATACACTGTTTACTTGATTTTCCTCAAAGAATTGTCCGAGAACAGCAAACGTTCAAGTTTCATGTTAATTTCATGAATACATGATGTTATCATAGTTTTTCTGCCTTAAAGCTGCATTTCCACCTTGTATGCTCTCAAAAACAATTTCGCCTGGAAAGAGGCCAAAAGTGGAATTTTTTGAAAAATACACAGTTTACTTGATTTTCATTAATACACTGTCGCAGAACAAATGACTCACAAGTTTCATGTTAATTTCATGAATACATGATGTTGTCATAATTTTTCTGCCTTAAAGCTGCATTTCCACGTAGTATGCTCTTAAAATACGTTTCAGCTGGTATGTGGCCAAAAGTGGAATGTTTTGAAAAATACACTGTTTACTTGATTTTTCCTCAAAGAATTGTCCGAGAACAGCAAACGTTCAAGTTTCATGTTAATTTCATGAATACATGATGTTATCATAGTTTTTCTGCCTTAAAGCTGCATTTCCACGTTGTATGCTCTTAAAATACGTTTCAGCTGGGATGTGGCCAAAAGTGGAATTTTTTGAAAAATACACTGTTTACTTGATTTTCCTCAAAGAATTGTCCGAGAACAGCAAACGTTCAAGTTTCATGTTAATTTCATGAATACATGATGTTATCATAGTTTTTCTGCCTTAAAGCTGCATTTCCACGTTGTATGCTCTTAAAAGACTTTTGGGCTGGGAAGATTCAAAAAGTGGATTTTGTTGAAAAATACACAGTTTACTTGATTTTCATTAATACACTGTCGCAGAACAACAGACTCACAAGTTTCATTGTAATTTCATGAATACATGATGTTGTCATAATTTTTCTGCCTTAAAGCTGCATTTCCACGTAGTATGCTCTTAAAATACGTTTCAGCTGGGATGTGGCCAAAAGTGGAATGTTTTGAAAAATACACTGTTTACTTTATTTTCCTCAAAGAATTGTCCGAGAACAGCAAACGTTCAAGTTTCATGTTAATTTCATGAATACATGATGTTATCATAGTTTTTCTGCCTTAAAGCTGCATTTCCACCTTGTATGCTCTAAAAAACAATTTCGCCTGGAAAGAGGCCAAAAGTGGAATTTTTTGAAAAATACACTGTTTACTTGATTTTCCTCAAAGAATTGTCCTTAGAACAGCAAACGTTCAAGTTTCATGTTAATTTCATGAATACATGATGTTATCATAGTTTTTCTGCCTTAAAGCTGCATTTCCAGGTTGTATGCTCTTACAAGACTTTTGGGCTGGGAAGATTCAAAAACTGGATTATGTTGAAAAATACACAGTTTACTTGATTTTCATAAATACACTGTTGCAGAACAGCAGACTCTCAAGTTTCATGTTAATTTCATGAATACATGATGTTATCATAATTTTTCTGCCTTAAAGCTGCATTTCCACGTAGTATGCTCTTAAAATACGTTTCAGCTGGGATGTGGCCAAAAGTGGAATGTTTTGAAAAATACACTGTTTACTTGATTTTCCTCAAAGAATTGTCCGAGAACAGCAAACGTTCAAGTTTCATGTTAATTTCATGAATACATGATGTTATCATAGTTTTTCTGCCTTAAAGCTGCATTTCCACGTTGTATGCTCTTAAAAGACTTTTCGGCTGGGAAGAGGCCAAAAGTGGATTTTGTTGAAAAATACACAGTTTACTTGATTTTCATTAATACACTGTCGCAGAACAACAGACTCACAAGTTTCATGTTAATTTCATGAATACATGATGTTGTCATAATTTTTCTGCCTTAAAGCTGCATTTCCACGTAGTATGCTCTTAAAATACGTTTCAGCTGGGATGTGGCCAAAAGTGGAATGTTTTGAAAAATACACTGTTTACTTGATTTTCCTCAAAGAATTGTCCGAGAACAGCAAACGTTCAAGTTTCATGTTAATTTCATGAATACATGATGTTATCATAGTTTTTCTGCCTTAAAGCTGCATTTCCACGTTGTATGCTCTTAAAAGACTTTTGGGCTGGGAAGATTCAAAAAGTGGATTTTGTTGAAAAATACACAGTTTACTTGATTTTCATTAATACACTGTCGCAGAACAACAGACTCACAAGTTTCATGTTAATTTCATGAATACATGATGTTGTCATAATTTTTCTGCCTTAAAGCTGCATTTCCACGTAGTATGCTCTTAAAATACGTTTCAGCTGGGATGTGGCCAAAAGTGGAATGTTTTGAAAAATACACTGTTTACTTTATTTTCCTCAAAGAATTGTCCGAGAACAGCAAACGTTCAAGTTTCATGTTAATTTCATGAATACATGATGTTATCATAGTTTTTCTGCCTTAAAGCTGCATTTCCACGTTGTATGCTCTTAAAATACGTTTCGGCTGGGAAGAGGCCAAAAGTGGAATTTGTTGAAAAATACACAGTTTACTTGATTTTCCTCAAGAATTGTCCGAGAACAGCAAACGTTCAAGTTTCATGTTAATTTCATGAATACATGATGTTATCATCGTTTTTCTGCCTTAAAGCTGCATTTCAACGTTGTATGCTCTTAAAAGACTTTTGGGCTGGGATGTGGCCAAAAGTGGATTTTGTTGAAAAATACACAGTTTATTTGATTTTCCTCAAAGAACTTTCCGAGAACATCAAACGTTCAAGTTTCATGTTAATTTCATGAATAGATGATGTTATCATCATTTTTCTGCCTTAAAGCTGCATTTCCACGTTGTATGCTCTTAAAATACGTTTCAGCTGGGATGTGGCCAAAAGTGGAATTTTTTGAAAAATACACTGTTTACTTGATTTTCCTCAAAGAATTGTCCGAGAACAGCAAACGTTCAAGTTTCATGTTAATTTCATGAATACATGATGTTATCATAGTTTTTCTGCCTTAAAGCTGCATTTCCACGTTGTATGCTCTTAAAAGACTTTTGGGCTGGGAAGATTCAAAAAGTGGATTTTGTTGAAAAATACACAGTTTACTTGATTTTCATTAATACATTGTCGCAGAACAACAGACTCACAAGTTTCATGTTAATTTCATGAATACATGATGTTGTCATAATTTTTCTGCCTTAAAGCTGCATTTCCACGTAGTATGCTCTTAAAATACGTTTCAGCTGGGATGTGGCCAAAAGTGGAATGTTTTGAAAAATACACTGTTTACTTTATTTTCCTCAAAGAATTGTCCGAGAACAGCAAACGTTCAAGTTTCATGTTAATTTCATGAATACATGATGTTATCATAGTTTTTCTGCCTTAAAGCTGCATTTCCACCTTGTATGCTCTAAAAAACAATTTCGCCTGGAAAGAGGCCAAAAGTGGAATTTTTTGAAAAATACACTGTTTACTTGATTTTCCTCAAAGAATTGTCCTTAGAACAGCAAACGTTCAAGTTTCATGTTAATTTCATGAATACATGATGTTATCATAGTTTTTCTGCCTTAAAGCTGCATTTCCAGGTTGTATGCTCTTACAAGACTTTTGGGCTGGGATGTGGCCAAAAGTGGATTTTGTTGAAAAATACACAGTTTATTTGATTTTCCTCAAAGAACTTTCCGAGAACATCAAACGTTCAAGTTTCATGTTAATTTCATGAATAGATGATGTTATCATAGTTTTTCTGCCTTAAAGCTGCATTTCCACCTTGTATGCTCTAAAAAACAATTTCGCCTGGAAAGAGGCCAAAAGTGGAATTTTTTGAAAAATACACAGTTTACTTGATTTTCATGAATACACTGTCGCAGAACAAATGACTCACAAGTTTCATGTTAATTTCATGAATACATGATGTTGTCATAATTTTTCTGCCTTAAAGCTGCATTTCCACGTAGTATGCTCTTAAAATACGTTTCAGCTGGGATGTGGCCAAAAGTGGAATGTTTTGAAAAATACACTGTTTACTTTATTTTCCTCAAAGAATTGTCCGAGAACAGCAAACGTTCAAGTTTCATGTTAATTTCATGAATACATGATGTTATCATAGTTTTTCTGCCTTAAAGCTGCATTTCCACCTTGTATGCTCTAAAAAACAATTTCGCCTGGAAAGAGGCCAAAAGTGGAATTTTTTGAAAAATACACAGTTTACTTGATTTTCATTAATACACTGTCGCAGAACAGCAGACTCACAAGTTTCATGTTAATTTCATGAATACATGATGTTGTCATAATTTTTCTGCCTTAAAGCTGCATTTCCACGTTGTATGCTCTTAAAATACGTTTTAGATGGGATGTGGCCAAAAGTGGAATTTTTTGAAAAATACACTGTTTACTTGATATTCCTCAAAGAATTGTCCGAGAACAGCAAAAGTTCAAGTTTCATGTTAATTTCATGAATAGATGATGTTATCATCATTTTTCTGCCTTAAAGCTGCATTTCCACCTTGTATGCTCTAAAAAGCAATTTCGGCTGGGAAGAGGCCAAAAGTGGAATTTTTTGAAAAATACATTGTTTACTTGATTTTCCTCAAAGAATTGTCCTTAGAACAGCAAACGTTCAAGTTTCATGTTAATTTCATGAATACATGATGTTATCATAGTTTTTCTGCCTTAAAGCTGCATTTCCACCTTGTATGCTCTAAAAAACAATTTCGCCTGGAAAGAGGCCAAAAGTGGAATTTTTTGAAAAATACACAGTTTACTTGATTTTCATTAATACACTGTCGCAGAACAGCAGACTCACAAGTTTCATGTTAATTTCATGAATACATGATGTTATCATAGTTTTTCTGCCTTAAAGCTGCATTTCCACGTTGTATGCTCTTAAAAGACTTTTGGGCTGGGAAGATTCAAAAACTGGATTTTGTTGAAAAATACACAGTTTACTTGATTTTCATGAATACACTGTCGCAGAACAAATGACTCACAAGTTTCAAGTTAATTTCATGAATACATGATGTTGTCATAATTTTTCTGCCTTAAAGCTGCATTTCCACGTAGTATGCTCTTAAAATACGTTTCAGCTGGGATGTGGCCGAAAGTGGAATGTTTTGAAAAATACACTGTTTACTTGATTTTCCTCAAAGAATTGTCCGAGAACAGCAAACGTTCAAGTTTCATGTTAATTTCATGAATACATGATGTTGTCATAATTTTTCTGCCTTAAAGCTGCATTTCCACGTTGTATGCTCTTAAAAGACTTTTGGGCTGGGATGTGGCCAAAAGTGGATTTTGTTGAAAAATACACAGTTTATTTGATTTTCCTCAAAGAACTTTCCGAGAACATCAAACGTTCAAGTTTCATGTTAATTTCATGAATAGATGATGTTATCATCATTTTTCTGCCTTAAAGCTGCATTTCCACCTTGTATGCTCTAAAAAGCAATTTCGGCTGAGAAGAGGCCAAAAGTGGAATTTTTTGAAAAATACATTGTTTACTTGATTTTCCTCAAAGAATTTTCCTTAGAACAGCAAACGTTCAAGTTTCATGTTAATTTCATGAATACATGATGTTATCATAGTTTTTCTGCCTTAAAGCTGCATTTCCACCTTGTATGCTCTTAAAATACGTTTCAGCTGGGATGTGGCCAAAAGTGGAATGTTTTGAAAAATACACTGTTTACTTGATTTTCCTCAAAGAATTGTCCGAGAACAGCAAACGTTCAAGTTTCATGTTAATTTCATGAATACATGATGTTATCATAGTTTTTCTGCCTTAAAGCTGCATTTCCATGTTGTATGCTCTTAAAAGACTTTTGGGCTGGGAAGATTCAAAAAGTGGATTATGTTGAAAAATACACAGTTTATTTGATTTTCATTAATACACTGTCGCAGAAAAGCAGACTCACAAGTTTCATGTTAATTTCATGAATACATGATGTTGTCATAATTTTTCTGCCTTAAAGCTGCATTTCCACGTTGTATGCTCTTAAAATATATTTTAGCTGGGATGTGGCCAAAAGTGGAATTTTTTGAAAAATACACTGTTTACTTGATTTTCCTCAAAGAATTGTCCGAGAACAGCAAACGTTCAAGTTTCATGTTAATTTCATGAATACATGATGTTATCATAGTTTTTCTGCCTTAAAGCTGCATTTCCACCTTGTATGCTCTCAAAAACAATTTCGCCTGGAAAGAGGCCAAAAGTGGAATTTTTTGAAAAATACACAGTTTACTTGATTTTCATTAATACACTGTCGCAGAACAAATGACTCACAAGTTTCATGTTAATTTCATGAATACATGATGTTGTCATAATTTTTCTGCCTTAAAGCTGCATTTCCACGTAGTATGCTCTTAAAATACGTTTCAGCTGGTATGTGGCCAAAAGTGGAATGTTTTGAAAAATACACTGTTTACTTGATTTTTCTTCAAAGAATTGTCCGAGAACAGCAAACGTTCAAGTTTCATGTTAATTTCATGAATACATGATGTTATCATAGTTTTTCTGCCTTAAAGCTGCATTTCCACGTTGTATGCTCTTAAAATATTTTTCTGTCTGGGAAGTTGCCAAAAGTGGATTTTGTTGAAAAATACACAATTTACTTGATTTTCCTCAAAGAATTGTCCGAGAACAGCAAACTCTCAAGTTTCATGTTAATTTCATGAATACATGATGTTCTCATCACTTTTCTGACTTAAAGCTGCATTTGCAGTATTTATGGTCTGAAAAGATGTCTCAGGCTGGGAAGAGGCCAAAAGTGGAATTTGTTGAAAAATACACAGTTTACTTGATTTTCATTAATACACTGTCGCAGAACAACAGACTCACAAGTTTCATTGTAATTTCATGAATACATGATGTTGTCATAATTTTCTGCCTTAAAGCTGCATTTCCACGTAGTATGCTCTTAAAATACGTTTCAGCTGGGATGTGGCCAAAAGTGGAATGTTTTGAAAAATACACTGTTTACTTTATTTTCCTCAAAGAATTGTCCGAGAACAGCAAACGTTCAAGTTTCATGTTAATTTCATGAAAACATGATGTTCTCATCATTTTTCTGCCTTAAAGTTGCATTTCCACATTGTATGCTCTTAAAAGTCTTTTGGGTTGGGATGTGGCCAAAAGTGGAATTTTTTGAAAAATACACTGTTTACTTGATTTTCCTCAAAGAATTGTCCGAGAACAGCAAACGTTCAAGTTTCATGTTAATTTCATGAATACATGATGTTATCATAGTTTTTCTGCCTTAAAGCTGCATTTCCACCTTGTATACTCTTAAAAGACTTTCTGGGAAGATTCCAAAAGTGGATTTTTTGAAAAATACACAGTTTACTTGATTTTCATCAATACACTGTCGCAGAAACAAAAGACTCTCAAGTTTCATGTTAATTTCATGAATACATGATGTTATCATAATTTTTCTACCTTAAAGCTGCATTTCCACGTAGTATGCTCTTAAAATACGTTTCAGCTGGGAAGAGGCCAAAAGTGGAATTTTTTGAAAAATACACAGTTTACTTGATTTTCCTCAAAGAATTGTCCCAGAACAGCAAACGTTCAAGTTTCATGTTAATTTCATGAATACATGATGTTGTCATAATTTTTCTGCCTTAAAGCTGCATTTCCACGTAGTATGCTCTTAAAATACGTTTCAGCTGGTATGTGGCCAAAAGTGGAATGTTTTGAAAAATACACTGTTTACTTGATTTTTCCTCAAAGAATTGTCCGAGAACAGCAAACGTTCAAGTTTCATGTTAATTTCATGAATACATGATGTTATCATACTTTTTCTAGCTAAAGCTGCATTTCCAATTCTATTCTCTTAAAATACTTTTAGGCTGACAAGATTCAAAAAGTGGATTTTGTT
>JACSYO010000123.1:0-5000 GCA_016806645.1 Ophiodon elongatus
ACACACACACACACACACACACACACCCCCAACACACACACACACACACACACACACACACACACACACTGACACACACACACACACACACCCCCAACACACACACACACACACACACACACACACACACACACCCTGAACACACACACACACACACACACACACACCCTGTGGTGGTGACTCACCAGCATGCCGTGCCTTCACTAAACCACAGACTCTGTTGAGTAACTTCACAGTAAAGATTTGTTTCTGCTTGTAGGAAGTGAAGTTGGTGAGTTCAGAGTGAGACTTCTCAGCTACTCAGGACATTTACAGCTGCAGTGGATGTTTGTGGTGAGAGAGCACAGAAGAGTCTGCAGGCGGTTGTTGCTTCATGAATAGAAAGTCTGAGGACACTCAGCAGGGTTCCTCTGATCCTCACAGACCTCCAGACTCCAGACTGTCTCTGTCTCTGGACCACATGAGTCCTCATCAGACTACTGGGACAACGTCCGATGAAGACAGTCTGATGAAGACACATTCTGAGTGTAGACATTCTGAGTATAGACAGTCTGAGTATAGAGTATAGGGGGCTTAGGGGGGTTAGGGTTAGGGGGATTAGGGAGGTTAGGGGGCTTAGCGGGGTTCGGGAGGTTAGGGGGCTTAGGGAGGTTAGGGGGGTTAGGGAGGTTAGGGGGGTTAGAAAGGCTTAGGGGGGTTAGTGGGGTTAGGGAGGTTAGGGGGCTTAGGGAGGTTAGGGGGTTTAGGGAGGTTAGGGGGTTTAGGGGGCTTAAGGGGGTTAGGTTTAGGGGGCTTAGGGGGGTTAGGGTTAGGGGGGTTAGGGTTAGGGAGGTTAGGGGGCTTAGGGAGGTTAGGGGGCTTAGGGGGGTTCGGGAGGTTAGGGGGCTTAGGGAGGTTAGGGGGCTTAGGAGGGTTCGGGAGGTTAGGGGGCTTAGGGAGGTTAGGGGGCTTAGGGGGGTAAGGGAGGTTAGGGGGCTTAGGGGGGTAAGGGAGGTTAGGGGGCTTAGGGGGTTTAGGGGGGTTAGGGTTAGGGGGGTTTAGGGGGGTTAGGGTTAGGGGGGTTACGGAGGTTAGGGGGCTTAGAGGGCTTAGGGGGTAGTACAGCGCCACCCTCAAGACAACGTGACTCCTTCCTCTCCCCCACACGGTTGAGACTGTGAGACCAGATAGATCCCGGGATGTGGTCTGTAAAGGTGTCTGCTTGTCCACCAGGCGACTGCTGGCTGTTGGCGGCCATCGCCTCGCTGACCCTGAACGAGTATGTGATGGCCCGCGTTGTGCCCACGGACCAGGGCTTTGGTGACGACTACGCCGGCATCTTCCACTTCCAGGTAACGTGACCTCAGTCCCGTTAAGTGTGTAGCACCCAGTCAGTACCCACTCCATGAAGGAGACTTCCCTTCAGTCAGTACCCACTCCATCGAAGGTAACTTCCCTTCAGTCAGTACCCACTCCATCGAAGGTAACTTCCCTCCAGTCAGTACCCACTTCATCGAAGGTGACTTCCCTCCAGTCAGTACCCACTCCATCGAAGGTGACTTCCCTCCAGTCAGTACCCACTCCATCGAAGGTGACTTCCCTCCAGTCAGTACCCACTCCATCGAAGGTGACTTCCCTTCAGTCACTACCCACTCCATCGAAGGTGACTTCCCTTCAGTCAGTACCCACTTCATCGAAGGTAACTTCCCTTCAGTCAGTACCCACTTCATCGAAGGTAACTTCCCTTCAGTCAGTACCCACTCCATGAAGGTAACTTCCCTTCAGTCAGTACCCACTTCATCGAAGATAACTTCCCTTCAGTCAGTACCCACTCCATCGAAGGTAACTTCCCTTCAGTCAGTACCCACTTCATCGAAGGTAACTTCCCTTCAGTCAGTACCCACTCCATGAAGGTAACTTCCCTTCAGTCAGTACCCACTTCATCGAAGATAACTTCCCTTCAGTCAGTACCCACTCCATCGAAGTTGACTTCCCCTCACTCATTACCCACTCCATTGAAGGTGACTTCCCTCCAGTCAGTACCCACTCCATCGAAGGTGACTTCCCTTCAGTCAGTACCCACTTCATCGAAGGTGACTTCCCTTCACTCAGTATCCAATCCATCGAAGGTGACTTCCCTTCACTCAGTACCCAATCCATCGAAGGTGACTTCCCTTCACTCAGTACCCACTCCATCGAAGGTAACTTCCCTTCAGTCAGTACCCACTTCATCGAAGGTGACTTCCCTTCACTCAGTCCCCTCTCCATCGAAGGTAACTTCCCTTCAGTCAGTACCCACTCCATGAAGGAGACTTCCCTTCAGTCAGTACCCACTCCATCGAAGGTGACTTCCCTTCAGTCAGTACCCACTCCATCGAAGGTAACTTCCCTTCATGACGGACTAGAAGTTTCAGTCAGTCGGTACTCTGAAGCATTCGTGCTGTTGCTATGGTTACCTGCAGTTTGATGAACCTTCAGCTCTTAAACAGAAGTTAAACTGTTCAGATATGTAAATATGTTTGCAGCGTTTTGTAGGTGTGATAAAGTAAAAGAACATGGGACCCAACATTGAACCCTGTGGAACTCCACAACTAATGATTCAGTCTCTAGAGATAACAATTACGTCTCTCAACAACTTGGTGACCCGGTTCTTCAGAACTGAAGCTTCCAGCGTTTCTAAGTCACAACTAGTCCCATCACGCCAGAGAAGAACCATCGAAAGGAGTTCCTCTCAGACCAGTTGGGATTTACACAACTGGTCTGAAGAACTCAGTCAGAGGTTTGATGGTTCTCAGCAGAACCTTTGGCAGAGTGGATGTCTCCCCAGAGGAGAACTTGCTGGCCTGTAATGAGGCAGGAAGTAAAGGAGCTGGAAGGTTCCGTTCCTGAACGTGATGGCTGAGTTTTACTGGACAGGAACCAGACTGAGGTCTTAGAGGTCCTGGTCGGAGGTTCGGACAAAGAAAACGGTTTGGAGCCGTTTCTTATTGAAAGTTAGTTTTTATATTTCTCAGAACCACTGCAGGTTTTAAACAATACAGAACACAGAAGTAAGTGAATCATTTTGAAAGCTGGAGACAGGAAGAAGACTTTCATCAGTGTTTGCTCTCGACCCCCGTCTCAGTTCTGGCAGTTCGGTGAGTGGGTGGACGTGGTGATCGACGACCGCCTGCCGGCCAAAGACGGAGAGCTGCTGTTCGTCCACTCGGCGGAGGGGAGGGAGTTCTGGAGCGCACTGCTGGAGAAGGCCTACGCCAAGTAAGACCCACAGGGACTCAACCCCACAACCTTCTGTTCAGAGCACTGCTGGTGAAGAGGCCAAGGGAGGGCAGCGACTCTGTCCGGACCTCGTTTGAGTCTCATGGTGGAAGCTCTGGTTTCACTTCTATCAGTAACACTGTCGACCTCGGGACCTCAGGTTCAGGTTCAGGTTCAGATTCAGGTTCAGGTTCAGGTTCAGGTAGGTAGACTTGTTTTGCAAAGAAAGCGAGGCATCCATCTTGACACACATTTCATTACAATCGACACAGACAACAATAAATAAATAAATAGATAAAAGTACATAAAACTACCAATCAGTGCACTGTTACAATTTCAGTTTGTTCACCTGAGTGACGGCCGCTGGGACAAAGATGTTTTTATACCTAAACACCTCCGTCCAGAAGGAAGAAGATGAGATTCCCTGTGCAAAGGGAGTCTCCTTTAAAATTAACCACTGTGACTGTCTGGTGTTCAGGGTCTCTGGTGTACAGGGTTTCTGGTGCACAGGGTCTCTGGTGTTCAGGGTCTTTGGTGTACAGGGTCTCTGGTGTACAGGGTTTCTGGTGCACAGGGTCTCTGGTGTTCAGGGTCTCTGGTGTTCTGGGTCTCTGGTGTTCTGGGTCTCTGGTGTTCAGGGTCTCTGGTGCACAGGGTTTCTGGTGCACAGGGTCTCTGGTGTTCAGGGTCTTTGGTGTACAGGGTCTCTGGTGTACAGGGTTTCTGGTGCACAGGGTCTCTGGTGTTCAGGGTCTCTGGTGTTCTGGGTCTCTGGTGTTCTGGGTCTCTGGTGTTCAGGGTCTCTGGTGCACAGGGTCTCTGGTGCACAGGGTTTCTGGTGTTCAGGGTCTCTGGTGTACAGGGTTTCTGGTGCACAGGGTCTCTGGTGTTCAGGGTCTTTGGTGTACAGGGTCTCTGGTGTACAGGGTTTCTGGTGCACAGGGTCTCTGGTGTTCAGGGTCTCTGGTGTTCTGGCTCTGGTGTTCTGGGTCTCTGGTTCAGGGTCTCTGGTGCACAGGGTTTCTGGGCCAGGGTCTCTGGTGTCAGGCTTTTAAGGGTCTCTGGTGTCAGGGTTTCTGGTGACAGGGTCTCTGGTGTTCAGGTCTCTGTGTTCAGGGTTGAACTGTGACTCACCAATCAGCCTGCTCGACCGTTTAACAATGTGATGCAGAGAGTTTCTGTTCTTTAGAGATAGGTTACCAAACCATGACTCCAAAGAAAAAGATAAAATCGATTCAATAAAAGCAGATAAAATAAGGTCATCATTGTTTTGTCGATGTGGAAATAAAACAGTTTCCTCAAACAAAACAAACGCTGGTGCCCCTTTTTGCACACGGTTACACAGTTAGCTTCAGAGTTCAGTTTTTAATCTATAATTGTTCCAAGATATTTGTAAGATTGCACACATTCAGGTCTCAGGCCTCAGGTCTCAGGTCTCAGGTCTCAGGCCTCAGGCCTCAGGTCTCAGGTCTCAGGCCTCAGGTCTCAGGCCTCAGGTCTCAGGTCTCAGGCCTCAGGTCTCAGGTCTCAGGTCTCAGGCCTCAGGCCTCAGGTCTCAGGCCTCAGGCCTCAGGCCTCAGGCCTCAGGTCTCAGGTCTCAGGTCTCAGGTCTCAGGCCTCAGGTCTCAGGTCTCAGGCCTCAGGTCTCAGGTCTCAGGTCTCAGGCCTCAGGTCTCAGGTCTCAGGCCTCAGGTCTCAGGCCTCAGGTCTCAGGCCTCAGGCCTCAGGTCTCAGGTCTCAGGTCTCAGGCCTCAGGCCTCAGG
>JACSYO010000123.1:7500-34916 GCA_016806645.1 Ophiodon elongatus
GGACCCCTCTGATTAGACCTGACCCCCCCTCTGCAGACACCTTCTGGATGAACCCTCAGTTCGTGATCCGGCTGGAGGAGGAGGACGACGACCCGGAGGACGGCGAGGTCGGCTGCAGCTTCGTGGTCGGTCTGATCCAGAAGAACCGCAGGAAGCTGCGTAAACAAGGAGAGGACATGCACACCGTCGGCTTCGCCATCTACGAGGTGAGAACCCAAGACCCTCCGGATCAGGTGCAGGCCTCAGCAGATCCCTCCTCCGGTAACGATGGTTCTCCTCTTGTGTTTTTCTTTAGGTTCCAAAGCAGGTGAGTTCTGGCCGCCGACAACACCTGCAGGTCAAAGGTCAAGACCTCCGTCTGAACTTGTGACTCAGAGGGTTTATACATGTTGCACTGTTGCTTTAAGGAAGTCACTTTTCCTCAGCTGAGCCTTGAAAGCTCAGACGTCAGAGGGTCCTTAAACGCACCATCAGAGGGTCCTTAAACGCACCATCAGAGGGTCCTTAAACGCACCATCAGAGGGTCCTTAAACGCACCATCAGAGTTTTTAAAATGCTTTCATATAAACCACCTGAAGTTCTTAAAGAACGCAATAGAAACCACCTGAAGTTCTTAAAGAACTCAATAGAAACCCTGTAATGTTCTTAAAGAACTCAATAGAAACCACCTGAAGAGACGTGAGGACCCTTCTGATTGGCCGAGCCGCCTGCCCAGTGTTCTGATTGGCCGAGCCGCCTGCCCAGTGTTCTGATTGGCCGAGCCGCCTGTCCTTGTCTGATTGGCCGAGCCGCCTGTCCTTGTCTGATTGGCCGCTGTCCCCTCAGTTCTCCGGGCAGAGGGAGGTGCACTTGGACAAGAACTTCTTCCTGACTCACGCTCAGACGGCGAAGTCCGAGACCTTCGTGAACCTGCGTGAAGTCAGCACGCGCTTCAAGCTGCCGCCCGGCGAGTACCTGGTGGTGCCCTCCACCTTCGAGCCGCACCTCAACGGGGACTTCTGCATCCGGGTGTTCTCCGAGAAGCAGAGCGAGACCCTGTAAGACCCCGTCCTGCTGAGTCTCAGGTCCACGGTCTGTCCTGTGGTCCTCAAACGCCTCATCAACCTTAGACCTGGAGTCTGGGTTCTCTCTGGGTTCTCTCTGTGTTCTAACGGTTCCTTCTCTGTCCTGTGGTCCTCAAACGCCTCTTCAACCGTAGACCTGGAGTCTGGGTTCTCTCTGGGTTCTCTCTGTGTTCTAACGGTTCCTTCTCTGTCCTGTGGTCCTCAAACGCCTCTTCAACCGTAGACCTGGAGTCTGGGTTCTCTCTGTGTTCTCTCTGTGTTCTAACGGTTCCTTCTCTGTCCTGTGGTCCTCAAACGCCTCTTCAACCGTAGACCTGGAGTCTGGGTTCTCTCTGGGTTCTCTCTGTGTTCTAACGGTTCCTTCTCTGTCCTGTGGTCCTCAAACACCTCTTCAACCTTAGACTTGTAGTCTGGGTTCTCACTGGGTTCTAACGGTTCCTTCTCCCTCCGTCAGACCGTGCGATGACCCCGTGAACGCTGAGCTAGAAGACGTGAGTACATCTAGATGTTTTACCGTCTGATCCATAAACAGAAGTCTTCGATCAAGTTGAATAAAGCAGTTGATATGAATGTGAAAGATAAATATACTTTGAGTGATTTAATGTCAGATTCAAATCATTCAGTTTTCTGTCACAGTGAACTGAATATTTTAGTTAACGTTTAACTCGTCGTTCAGAGCGTAATAATAATAAATAATACAAATAATTGTTTCGGTGAATATGGAGAACAATATAAAACCTTTTTACTGTGTCAATAAAGTTTATTGTTAACGTTGTTACTGTTGCCGTGGTGATTGTGTCCAGGAGACCGTGTCAGATGAAGAGGTGGATGCAGGATTCAGAGGTCTCTTCACCAAACTCGCCGGAGCCGTAAGTATGACATCACTTCCTGTGTGGTGGGGGCCAATCAGAGCGGAGCCCTGGCTGATCCTCCGGTCCTCTACAAACTGTTTCAGGACATGGAGATCTCTGCGCCGGAGCTGAAGACCATCATGAACAAGATCGTAGCCAAGCGTGAGTCCAGCTCCTACCTAGTCACCTGGTCACCTGCTCACCTGTTCACCAGGTCACCTGGTCACCTGCTCACCTGTTCACCAGGTCACCTGGTCACCTGCTCACCTGTTCACCAGGTCACCTGGTCACCTGCTCACCTGTTCACCAGTTCACCTGGTCACCTGGTCACCTGGTCACCTGTTCACCAGGTCACCTGGTCACCTGCTCACCTGTTCACCAGTTCACCTGTTCACCAGGTCACCTGGTCACCTGGTCACCTGTTCACCAGGTCACCTGGTCACCTGGTCACCTGGTCACCTGTTCACCAGGTCACCTGGTCACCTGGTCACCTGTTCACCAGGTCACCTGGTCACCTGGTCACCTGGTCACCTGTTCACCAGGTCACCTGGTCACCTGGTCACCTGTTCACCAGGTCACCTGGTCACCTGGTCACCTGGTCACCTGTTCACCAGGTCACCTGGTCACCTGGTCACCTGTTCACCAGGTCACCTGGTCACCTGGTCACCTGGTCACCTGTTCACCAGGTCACCTGGTCACCTGGTCACCTGTTCACCAGGTCACCTGGTCACCTGGTCACCTGGTCACCTGTTCACCAGGTCACCTGGTCACCTGGTCACCTGTTCACCAGGTCACCTGGTCACCTGGTCACCTGGTCACCTGTTCACCAGGTCACCTGGTCACCTGGTCACCTGTTCACCAGGTCACCTGGTCACCTGGTCACCTGGTCACCTGTTCACCAGGTCACCTGGTCACCTGGTCACCTGTTCACCAGGTCACCTGGTCACCTGGTCACCTGGTCACCTGTTCACCAGGTCACCTGGTCACCTGTTCACCAGTTCACCTGGTCACCTGGTCACCTGTTCACCAGGTCACCTGGTCACCTGCTCACCTGTTCACCAGGTCACCTGGTCACCTGCTCACCTGTTCACCAGTTCACCTGGTGCCCTGTCTTGTAGAGGATGTGATGTTGACCTCCTGTCCGTCTCTTCACAGGAACGGACATAAAGACAGACGGCTTCAGTCTGGAGACCTGCAGGGTGATGGTGAACCTGATGGACGTATCCTTAGGGTGTTATTGTTATTATATTGTTATTATATTATTATTATATTATTATATTATAATATAATATTATAATATTATAATATTATCATTATTATATTATTATGTTATATTATATTATATTATGTTATATTATATTATATTATATTATATTATTATGTTATATTATATTAATATATTCCTGTCTACCTGTCCTCCTGTCAGGTGTAGTGAGACATACGTAACAGGAAGTGAGACATACGTAACAGGAAGTGAGACATACATAACAGGAAGTGAGACATACGTAACAGGAAGTGAGACATACGTAACAGGAAGTGAGACATATGTAACAGGAAGTGAGACATACGTAACAGGAAGTGAGACATACGTAACAGGAAGTGAGACATATGTAACAGGAAGTGAGACATACGTAACAGGAAGTGAGCCATACGTAACAGGAAGTGAGACATATGTAACAGGAAGTGAGACATATGTAACAGGAAGTGAGCCATACGTAACAGGAAGTGAGACATATGTAACAGGAAGTGAGACATATGTAACAGGAAGTGAGCCATACGTAACAGGAAGTGAGACATATGTAACAGGAAGTGAGACATATGTAACAGGAAGTGAGCCATACGTAACAGGAAGTGAGACATATGTAACAGGAAGTGAGACATATGTAACAGGAAGTGAGACATACGTAACAGGAAGTGGTCTTAACTGCTGAGCAGGACAGCGGGAACGGGAAGCTCGGCCTCGGGGAGTTCGCCACTCTGTGGAAGAAGGTGCAGAGATACCTGGTAAGACCTTTGACCTCTGACCTTTACATCTGAACTCACCTGAGGACAAACATCAACACTGTGTGTGTGTGTGTGTGTGTGTGTGTGTGTGTGTGTGTGTGTGTGTGTGTGTGTGTCTTCAGACCATCTACAAGAAGAATGACATTGATAACTCAGGAACGATGAGCACTCCAGAGATGAGAGTGGCCTTCAAAGACGCAGGTCAGTTTCTCCTCCTCCTCCTCTTCCTGCTCCGTCATGTCATTAATGAAGGCTCTGGTGACCTCTGATGTCATTAATGAAGGCTCTGGTGACCTCTGATGTCATTAATGGGCTCTGGTGACCTCTGATGTCACTAATGGAGGCTCTGGTGACCTCTGATGTCACTAATGAAGGCTCTGGTGACCTCTGATGTCACTAATGAAGGCTCTGGTGACCTCTGATGTCACTAATGAAGGCTCTGGTGACCTCTGATGTCACTAATGGAGGCTCTGGTGACCTCTGATGTCACTAATGAAGCCTCTGATGTTTGAGCCTCTGATGTCACTAATGAAGGCTCTGGTGACCTCTGATGTCACTAATGAAGGCTCTGGTGACCTCTGATGTCACTAATGAAGGCTCTGGTGACCTCTGATGTCACTAATGGAGGCTCTGGTGACCTCTGATGTCACTAATGAAGGCTCTGGTGACCTCTGATGTCACTAATGGAGGCTCTGGTGACCTCTGATGTCACTAATGAAGGCTCTGGTGACCTCTGATGTCACTAATGAAGGCTCTGGTGACCTCTGATGTCACTAATGGAGGCTCTGGTGACCTCTGATGTCACTAATGAAGGCTCTGGTGACCTCTGATGTCACTTGGCCTGTTGTGTTTGGTTGGGTGTTAATGAAGGCTCTGGTGACCTCTGATGTCACTAATGAAGGCTCTGGTGACCTCTGATGTCACTAATGAAGGCTCTGGTGACCTCTGATGTCACTAATGAAGGCTCTGGTGACCTCTGATGTCACTAATGGAGGCTCTGGTGACCTCTGATGTCACTAATGGAGGCTCTGGTGACCTCTGATGTCACTAATGAAGCCTCTGATGTCACTAATGAAGCCTCTGATGTCACTAATGAAGGCTCTGGTGACCTGTGATGTCACTAATGGAGGCTCTGGTGACCTGTGATGTCACTAATGGAGGCTCTGGTGACCTGTGATGTCACTAATGGAGGCTCTGGTGACCTGTGATGTCACTAATGGAGGCTCTGGTGACCTGTGATGTCACTAATGGAGGCTCTGGTGACCTGTGATGTCACTAATGAAGGCTCTGGTGACCTCTGATGTCACTAATGGAGGCTCTGGAGGGTTCTGGGTGTAAGACTGCAACTGAGCTTCCTGTTGAAACAGGAAGTGGTTGGTGGTGAGCCGGGGCTCCTCGTGCCCTTTGATCATTAGTGAGTCACTGAGGAGGAAATTAATGATTGTTTTCCTCCCATCACACTGTCAAAATAGCTGTTTCCTGTTGATGAAGAGGAAGAGGTTCTTGGTCTTCTGGTTCCTCTCCTGTGACATGTTCTCTAACTTCTGTCATGACTGTATTCTGTGTGGACTCTCTTTGCTCCCAGTGGACTGATGGAGCTCCGTTAGGTCCAGCTGGACGAGCTGTTAGCTTATTTAGCAGTGTTAGCTTATTTAGCAGTGTTAGCTGTGTTAGCTTAGATAGCAGTGTTAGCTTAGATAGCGGTGTTAGCTATGTTAGCTTAGATGGCGTTGATGATGATGATGGTTCTGCTCCTCCAGGGTTCACCCTCAACAACGCCATCTACCAGCTGCTGGTGGCTCGATACTCGGACCCCGACATGACCATCGACTTCGACAACTTCACTGGATGTCTGATGAGGCTGGAGATGATGTTCAGTGAGTTCCTCTCGTGAAGCTCCACGTTCTCTACGTTCTCCACGTTCTGCATGTTCTCCACGTTCTGCATGTTCTCTGCGTTCTGCATGTTCTCCGCATTCTGCATGTTCTCCACATTCTGCAGGTCTCCACGTTCCGCATGTTCTCTACATTCTGCATGTTCTCTACATTCTGCATGTTCTCCACATTCTGCATGTTCTCCACGTTCGGCATGTTCTGCATGTTCTCCACATTCTGCATGTTCTCCACATTCTGCATGTTCTCCACGTTCTGCATGTTCTGCATGTTCTCCACATTCTGCATGTTCTCTACATTCTGCATGTTCTCCACGTTCTGCATGTTCTGCATGTTCTCCACATTCTGCATGTTCTCTACATTCTGCATGTTCTCCACGTTCTGCATGTTCTCCACGTTCTGCATGTTCTCCACGTTCTGCATGTTCTCCACGTGCTGCATGTTCTCCACGTTCTCCACGTGCTGCATGTTCTCCACGTTCTCCACGTGCTACATGTTCTCCACGTTCTCCACGTGCTACACGTTCTCCACGTTCTCCACATTCTGCATGTTCTCCACGTTCTGCATGTTCTCCGCGTTCTGCATGTTCTCCGCGTTCTGCATGTTCTCCACGTTCTCCACGTGCTACATGTTCTCCACGTTCTCCACGTGCTACACGTTCTCCACGTTCTCCACATTCTGCATGTTCTCCACGTTCTGCATGTTCTCCGCGTTCTGCATGTTCTCCGCGTTCTGCAGTTTCCTCACAGAAAAAGTTATTGATTCACAGTTTGAATCATCAAAACAAATCATGAACAACTGCGTTACAATATATCTGCTACGACTACGACTCCCAGGGTGCATTTCAGTAAGCGACCAATCTTCTGTCTGGGTTAATTCAGTAACCATGGCAACGAGTTTTGTTCTCAACTGCACGATGCAAACCAGTTCTCCACAGCACTGGCTCATGGGTATTGTAGTGTTTAGACCCGTCAGACACAAAGTGTGAATAATTACATTTGTATTGTTTTATATAACGAGCTAATGTAGCTAATGTAGCTAATGTAGCTAATGTAGCTAACTGGCAGCTTCAACATGTGACTCCTCCTCCTCCTCCTCTTCCTCCTCCTCCTCCTCCTCCTCCTCCTCCTCCTCAGAGATCTTTAAGAAGCTGGATGCTCACGACAGCGGCTCCATCGAGCTCGACATCAACCAGGTGAGAACAGAACGCTCTGTTAAACACATTCAGGGTCTGCTGGTCCAGAACCAGGTCCAGAACCTGGTTCAGAACCTGATCCAGAACCTGGTCCAGAACCTGGTCCAGAACCAGGTCCAGAACCTGGTTCAGAACCTGATCCAGAACCAGGTCCAGAACCTGGTCCAGAACCTGGTCCAGAACCAGGTCCAGAACCTGGTCCAGAACCTGGTCCAGAACCTGGTCCCCAGCAGCTGACCTGGTTTGTGTCTTCCTCCTGCAGTGGTTAAACTTCGCCATGATCTGAGTCCAGAGCTTCAGGGATCAGCGGCCATCTTCATCTTCATCTTCATCTTCCTCTTCATCTTCATCTTCATCTTCATCTTCCTCTTCCTCTTCCTCTTCCTCTTCCTCTTCATCTTCCTCTTCCTCTTCCTCTTCCTCTTCCTCTTCATCTTCATCTTCCTCTTCCTCTTCCTCTTCCTCTTCATCTTCATCTTTATCTTTATCTTTATCTTTATCTTCCTCTTCCTCTTCCTCTTCATCTTTATCTTTATCTTTATCTTTATCTTTATCTTTATCTTCCTCTTCCTCTTCCTCTTCCTCTTCATCTTCCTCTTCCTCCAGGAGCTCTCTGCCAGACTGAATCTGTGTAACGTCAATAAAGTTAATAACGTCAATAAAGTTAATAACGTCAATAAAGTTTACCCACAATCCTTTGTTCTGTGATCCTTGTCTTTCAAACTGTGACACATTCAGGGCTCACATGTTAGATTAATCTCTAAAGAGCTTCTCAGAATATAAATTTCACATCAATTCATAGTTCAAAAGTAAAGATGTATCACGTAAATAACCCGAACCCTGGCAGGAAGTCAGCTGCAGACATCCAACACGTTGAGCTTATTCACCAAATATCATGTTTTTATATAATATAATATATATCATCATAACATTATGATATATATATTATAATATATTATAATATATATTATTATTATATTATGATATATATTTTATTATATTATGATATATAATATATATTATTATAGTGTATATTATGATATATATATATAAGAATTAATAATATATATAATATAATATATATTAGAATAATATATATTATTGTAATATATATTATTGTAATATATATTACTGTAATATATATAACAATATATATTACAATAATATATATAATTATATATATTATTGTAATATATATAATAATGTATAATGTCTGTTTTGTGGCTCCAGCAGCCTTCTCCCATTGATCTGGTCTCTGATAAACTCATAACCATGTATGTATATAAATATATACATATATAGATACGTATATATATATATATATATATATATATAGATACATGTGTATATATATAATACATATGTGTAAATATATATATATATGTATATATATAATATATAGGAATATATATATATATATATATATATATAAATATATACTGTATATTATTACTCATCCGGCCATCATACCTGGTTCATCATATATATTTTCTCCTGTTGTTGACCAGTGCAAAGCTTCCTCAGGAGACGGTCATATCTCAATGTTTAATCCTATATTATAATATATATATAATATATTTAATGTAATTATTTTAATAAACGCTATCTTGAGTAGCGTCACAATGGGTGCAGTACCGCCTTTGCCCTGACTGTGCGGTCACGGTGGAGAGAGGCGCTGTTTCCCTCGTCAGAGTGATGACGTCATCTCTGTGTGTTATAGATATTATGGTCCGATTAGAAATAAAACAGCACGTGATGTGTTTCATGTGAGAACAGGATCACTGTGTCTCTTGATGATGAAGATGAAGATGAAGATGAAGATGATGATGATGATGATGATGATGATGTAGCCCCGCCCCTCTTGCCGGGCGGGGCTCGGTCCTGCAGCAGAGCATCCACCACAACATCTCAGCAGCATCCAGTACAACTACTACTGTAGTACTGCAACTACTAGAACTACTGTAGTACTGTAGTACTGTAGTACTGCACCACTGCACCCTGTGGGCTACCTCTCATACTGTTGCACTGAGGAGCTGCACCCGGACCGAGACCCGGAGACCCGGACCGAGACCCGGACCGAGACCCGGAGGACCGAGACCCGCAGCACCGAGACCCGGACCGAGACCCGGTGAGTGCTGGCTCTGAGCGCGTGCTCATCGACCCTCCGATCAGCTGTTTTCAGCTTGATTCTGCAGAAAGTGTCCATGAACCAATCAGAGGAGGCCTGCTGCTGCGTCATCAGGCCTCTGGGCTTCATTAAGACATAACGTAACACTATGATGAATAAATAAGAGAATCAGGAACCAATGATAAGATTTAATACTTATTATATTCTCATGGTGAAACTAACCATATTTATTTACTTTAGTATTCACGTTGAACTTCAGTGGAGCAAACAAATGAGTTTATGAATTATGAAGACAGAGGACAAAGGAACCTGACCAGACTCTCCTCCCAGACCAGGACCAGACTCTCCTCCCAGACCAGGACCAGACTCTCCTCCCAGACCAGGACCAGACTCTCCTCCCAGACCAGGACCAGACTCTCCTCCCACACCAGGACCAGTCTCTCCTCCCAGACCAGGACCAGACTCTCCTACCACACCAGTACCAGTCTCTCCTCCCAGACCAAGTACTAGACTCTACTGGGACACTAGTACTAGTCTCCTGCGAGTACCGGTACTGGTGGAGGAGAGTCTGGTACTCTGGAGGAGAGTCTGCTGGTCTCTGGACTGGGAGGAACTGGTCTCTGGTACTGGGAGGAGAGTCTGGTACTGGTCTGGTCTGTTGGTGGCGCTCCAGGAAACAGGGCTTCAGAGTGCTGAGTCAGCTGCTCTCAGTCGGCCTCATTGATCTGATTGGACCGTGATGAAAGAACAGAGCTCCGCCCACTAGACTGCAGAGAGGCATTATTCATGATTTAGTCTGTCATTTACCTGGTTCTCATACCTGTACACAATAAAATGAAGAACCATGTTGTTGGTTTATTGATGTGTTGTTGTAACTCTGACTGGTCACCAGTATCCAATGGACTAACCAGACTTCTGTTTCCTGTCAGCTTCCTACGAGCCCATTGGACGGAAATCAGGTACAAACATCTGCATGTTTATATTTATCTCTTAAGTCTTCAGCCTGTGAGGCTGTACTGAGACAAATGCTAACTGCTAACCATCTGATAATGTATACCAGGTGTTAGCATGCTAACATGCTGGTAATGTATACCAGGTGTTAGCATGCTAACATGCTGGTAATGTATACCAGGTGTTACCACAGCGTGTTAGCATGATACCAGGTGTTAACATGCTAACATGCTGGTAATGTATACCAGGTGTTAGCATGCTAACATGCTGGTAATGTATACCAGGTGTTACCACAGCGTGTTAGCATGTTACCAGGTGTTAACATGCTAACATGCTGGTAATGTATACCAGGTGTTACCACAGCGTGTTAGCATGTTACCAGGTGTTAACATGCTAACATGCTGGTAATGTATACCAGGTGTTACCACAGCGTGTTAGCATGTTACCAGGTGTTAACATGCTGACTTGTTATATCGTTGACCTGATGAAGTTACAATTCATTCTGAGGGGAACATGAATGATGAGCCCCAGAACATGAATGATGAGCCCCAAAACATGAATGATGAGCCCCAGAACATGAATGATGAGCCCCAGAACATGAATGATGAGCCCCAGAACATGAATGATGAGCCCCAAAACATGAATGATGAGCCCCAGAACATGAATGATGAGCCCCAGAACATGAATGATGAGCCCCAGAACATGAATGATGAGCCCCAGAACATGAATGATGAGCCCCAGAACATGAATGATGAGCCCCAGAACATGAATGATGAGCCCCAGTCCATCCCATACTAGTGGAGATGTTTCAGTCTGAGGAGTTTCTCTGGTGTGTTGTGGGTCAGGATGTTTGGAGGTGTGTCTGGGCGGATCCAGAAGGACCGGCAGAGAGCTGGAGGTCTGGGCTCGGTCCAGCAGGCTGTACACCACCTGAACCAAGACTTCCAGGCCCTGAAGGAGGACTGTCAGCAGAACGGATCCCTGTTCCAGGACCCAATGTTCCCCGCAGAACCTGCTTCACTGGGCTTCAAGGAACTCGGACCGTTTACCGCCAAAACCAGAGGGGTGGAGTGGAAGAGACCAACGGTAAGAACCCAAACTGATTCAAGACTCCATGACCCTGTCAGACACGCTGCAGGGACTCACTCACCTCAATCTCAGGCCTGTGATTGGCTGAACCAGGCGCTGCTTCCTGTTTGTGACAGGAAGTGAAGATTTGGTTCGTTTGGTAGAATGTTTAACCCCAAAATAAAGTATGGAACTGCAGCTGGAAGATTATAATATATAATATAACGTAACATCAATAAATAATAAATAATACATTCACTAACTCAACGGTGGAGGTCAGTGTGTTACGTTGAGTTGTACTCTGTGTTTGAGTCAGTCCTCCTGTCTTCACTGTGTGTGTATATATATATATATATCTATATATATATAGATATATATATAGATATCTATATATATATCTATATATAAATATATATATATTACAATATATATTATAATATATATATCATAATCATAGAGACAATGATGATGTCACAGTCGTCTCTGATTGGTTGTTTCAGGAGCTGACAGAGAACCCCCAGTTCATTGTGGGCGGAGCCACCAGGACGGACATCTGTCAGGGAGCGCTGGGTGAGTCCGCTGGGCATGTGACATGTGGTCATGTGACATGTGGTCATGTGACCTCACAGTGTGGCTGTGGTTTCAAGAGAACTTCCCTGACGATGGTTGCTAAGAGACCAGCTGACTATGAGTCAGAGAAATACACTAACATATACTGGATATAACGTACATATACACTGAAGGATCTCACGAGGAGCCCCTGAAGGCAGCACTCTGACCTTGTATGGATCCGTTTATTGATCAGTGAATAGGTGGAAACTCCATTAGCAGGAAACATTAGCAGCTTCCTGTTGTTGTTGTTGATGTTAGCTTAGCATTAGTGTGTCCCACAGACCGTCAGAGTGCTTCTTCAGAACAATGGAGTCAGCTGATGTTCAGTTAACAAGTTAATGCTTCCCGTAAATGCAACATCTTTTCCTCCAATCAGGGGCTTGATCATCACCCCCTGGTGATGTCACGTCTGATGTCACTAGAATATTATGTGGTCAATCTCAAGATACAGATACGTTTACATCACAACGATCAGAGGTGGATTATAATACTATATATATAATACTAGGTGTACATGGTAATGTACACCTAGTATACATTACCATATTGTGATCATGTCACAAGGGTTAGGGTTAGGATCACATTATGATCACATGTCACATTATGATCACATGTCACAATATGATCACAATATGGTTCTGAAGGTAGTTGAAGTGTCTGTACATCTGTACTAACTCTGGTTCTGAAGGTAGTTGAAGTGTCTGTACATCTGTACTAACTCTGGTTCTGAAGGTAGTTGAAGTGTCTGTACATCTGTACTAACTCTGGTTCTGAAGGTAGTTGAAGTGTCTGTACATCTGTACTAACAGGAGACTGCTGGCTGCTCGCTGCTATCGGGTCTCTGACTCTGAACGACCGGCTGCTGCATCGCGTTGTTCCTCACGGTCAGAACTTCAACCACGAATACGTCGGCATTTTCCACTTCCAGGTGAGAATCCACCTGTTCAGAGGCCACGCCCACTCACCTGTTTGTACCTTCAAGTGGAACTTAGGTTGTGTTTTGGTTGTGAAAAACAAAAGTAGAGAGCGATGGTTTAGAGACAGCAGTGACTTCAAGAAGAAGCACTAAAGATATATTTAACATTATTCTGACTGATCATTGGTATTGATTGTCTGTTCCTGATTGGCTCGTCTCTGAGGTTGCCACGCTCAGGGCCTCTGATACGTCGATGGTCTCTGAGGTTTTACTTTGACATTCCTCTTCTGTGCCGTCTCAGTTCTGGCAGTTCGGTGAGTGGGTGGACGTGGTGATCGACGACCGCCTGCCGGCCAAAGACGGAGAGCTGCTGTTCGTCCACTCGGCTGAAGGCAGCGAGTACTGGAGCGCCCTGCTGGAGAAGGCCTAGTAAGAGTATAGATATATATATATATATATATAATATATATATATATATATATATATATATATATATATATAATAATTAGTAGATAGATAGATAGATAGATATAGATATATATATATATATATATATAGATATATATATAATATATATATATATATATATATATATATATATATATATATATATATATATATATATATATATATATATATATATATATATATATATATATATATATATATATATATATCATGAACCCGCCCCCTGCTGGAGAACATCATGTAACTCTCACTCTGAATCTGATTTTCTGAATCTTTTTATCTTCAACTTTAAACTGTTTGAGGACAAACTGAAGATATACATTGTGAAGCTACTGGAAGTTTTCATTCAAAAAGACTTTACTGTGTTTACTGAGTGTTTACTGACTGCTCATTACTATCTTGTTTACTGATGTTTGTTTACTGACTATTTACTGTTTGTTTACTGAGTGTTCACTGACTGCTCACTGACTGTTTGCTGACTGTGTGCAGGCTGAGTGGCTCCTACGAGGCGCTGTCCGGAGGCAGCACCACTGAGGGTTTACTGACTGCTTGCTGACTGTGTGCAGGCTGAGTGGCTCCTACGAGGCGCTGTCCGGAGGCAGCACCACTGAGGGTTTACTGACTGCTTGCTGACTGTGTGCAGGCTGAGTGGCTCCTACGAGGCGCTGTCCGGAGGCAGCACCACTGAGGGTTTACTGACTGCTTGCTGACTGTGTGCAGGCTGAGTGGCTCCTACGAGGCGCTGTCCGGAGGCAGCACCACTGAGGGTTTACTGACTGCTTGCTGACTGTGTGCAGGCTGAGTGGCTCCTACGAGGCGCTGTCCGGAGGCAGCACCACTGAGGGTTTTGAGGACTTCACCGGCGGCGTGTCTGAGATGTACGAGCTGCAGAAGGCTCCCAGAGACCTGCATCGTACCATCAGCAAGGCCCTGGAGAGGGGCTCCCTGCTGGGCTGCTCCATCGACGTCAGTCCCTGAGAACCGCTTCCCGCCTGGTTCTGGTTCTGGTGGTCAGGCTGGATGACCTCATCAGAGTTCTGTGTCTCCTCAGATCACCAGTTCTCTGGACATGGAGGCGGTGACCTTCAAGAAGTTGGTGAAAGGCCACGCCTACTCTGTGACCGGACTGCGACAGGTGAGCTCACCTTCATCAGCACCAACCCGCATCAGGATCAGGTCTGCACTGACCCGCATCAGGATCAGGTCTGCACTGACCCGCATCAGGATCAGGTCTCCGTGTTGGACTCTGGATGTTTGTCTTCCTGTCTTCTGCAGGTGGATTACCGCGGCCGGCAGGAACGTCTGATCCGGATCAGGAACCCCTGGGGTCAGGTGGAGTGGACCGGAGCCTGGAGCGACAGGTCAGTGCTCTCAGACCCAGACCCTGACCCAGACCCTAACCTAGATCCAGACCCTAACCCAGACCCTAACCCTAATCCTAACCCAGACCCAGACTGTCAGGGATTGAGAGCAAGGACAGCAGGACCCAAATGCAGACTCAGTAACACGATCGTCGAGTGCAAAGAATAAGGAATTTAATGACGTCAACGTTTACGATAAAACAATCATGAAAACAGACGAACGCACCAGGGACCAGACCAGGTTTGATACCCAGGAGGGACCAGACAGGGTTGGGCTGAGGTTAGTGTGGGGTTTGAGATACAGAGGACAGTTAGCAGGGTTTAGTGCCAGGAGGGACCAGACCAACAGGGTTTAGATACACCAGGAGGGACCAGACCAACAGGGTTTAGATACACCAGGAGGGACCAGACCAACAGGGTTTAGATACACCAGGAGGGACCAGACCAACAGGGTTTAGATACACCAGGAGGGACCAGACCAACAGGGTTTAGATACACCAGGAGGGACCAGACCAACAGGGTTTAGATACACCAGGAGGGACCAGACCAACAGGGTTTAGATACACCAGGAGGGACCAGACCAACAGGGTTTAGATACACCAGGAGGGACCAGACCAACAGGGTTTAGATACACCAGGAGGGACCAGACCAACAGGGTTTAGATACACCAGGAGGGACCAGACCAACAGGGTTTAGATACACCAGGAGGTGCAGGTGATTAGACACAGGAGGATTCAATTAGACAATCACGAAGACAGGAAGTGAAGTGACCCGAGGAAACAAGAGACAGGGAACCTCAAAATAAAACAGGAAACCTACACTTAACAAAACCCGACAACGTGACCCGTACCCAAACCCTAACCCAGACCCGAAAGCAGACCCAGACCCTGATGTAGACCCAGACCCTAACCCAGACCCAGACCCAGACCCAGACCTGGGACCAAACGGGTCTATGTTTTCAACCTTCCCCTTTGTGTTCCAGCTCCTCGGAGTGGAGCTCCATTGACGCTGCAGAGAAAGACGAGCTGCTGTGTGAGATGGAGGACGGAGAGTTCTGGTGGGTTTCTATGAGGACAGTCACGTGTCCCTCTGTCTCTCAGGATGTCTTTCCAGATGAGGACAGTAACGTGTCCCTCTGTCTCTCAGGATGTCTTTCCAGATGAGGACAGTAACGTGTCCCTCTGTCTCTCAGGATGTCTTTCCAGATGAGGACAGTAACATGTCCCTCTGTCTCTCAGGATGTCTTTCCAGATGAGGACAGTAACATGTCCCTCTGTCTCTCAGGATGTCTTTCCAGATGAGGACAGTAACATGTCCCTCTGTCTCTCAGGATGTCTTTCCAGGAGTTCCTGCGTCAGTTCTCCCGGCTGGAGATCTGCAACTTGACCCCGGACGCCCTCAGTCAGGAATCCACCAGCTTCTGGACCACGACGATGTTTGAGGGCAGCTGGAGGAGAGGAAGCACCGCCGGAGGCTGCAGGAACCACCCCAGTGAGGCCTTTATTAACCATTAATAATGAGTTATTAACATCAATAATGAGTTATTAACATCAATAATGAGTTATTTAACCATTACTAATGAGTTATTAACATCAATAATGAGTTATTAACATCAATAATGAGTTATTAACCATTAATAATGAGTTATTAACATCAATAATGAGTTATTAACATCAATAATGAGTTATTAACATCAATAATGAGTTATTAACATCAATAATGAGTTATTAACCATTAATAATGAGTTATTAACATCAATAATGAGTTATTAACATCAATAATGAGTTATTAACCATTAATAATGAGTTATTAACATCAATAATGAGTTATTAACATCAATAATGAGTTATTAACATCAATAAGTTATTAACCATTAATAATGAGTTATTAACATCAACAATGAGTTATTAACCATCAATAATAAGTTATTAACATCAATAATGGGTTATTAACATCAATAATGAGTTATTAATAATGAGTTATTAACCATTAATATGAGTTATTAACATCAATAATGGGTTAACATCAATAATGAGTTATTAATAATGAGTTATTAACCATTAGTTAACATCAATAATAAGTTATTAACCATTAATAATGAGTTATTAATATTAACATGAGTTATTAACCATTAATAATGAGTTATTAACATAATAATGAGTTATTAACCATTAATAATGAGTTATTAACATCAATAATGAGTTATTAACCATTAATAATGAGTTATTAACTATTAATGAGTTATTATGATTATTATAAACCCTCTCAGGTGACCTGGCAGTATATATATATATATTTATATATATATATATATATATATATATATATATATATATATATATATATATATATATAAATATATATATATATATATATATATATATATAAATATATATATATAAATATATATATATATGTGTTATATGTATATATATATATATATATATATATATATATATATATATATATATATATATATATATGTGTGTGTGTATATATGTATATATGTATGTACCACAGTTTAAATACAGTTCAAGTACGCAAAGTTGAGCTTTTGTCCTGGACCTGAACCCAGCTGTACACATGCTACCATCTTTGTTATGAGAACTACATATCCCATGATGCACTGGCTGCCTCCTTGCAGACACGTTCTGGATCAACCCTCAGTATAAGATCTGCCTGCTGGAGGAGGACGACGACCCCGAGGACCACGAGGCGGCCTGCAGCCTCCTGGTGGCTCTGATGCAGAAAGACCGCCGCCGCCACCGGATCCACGGCCAGGACACGCACACCATCGGCTTCGCCATCTACGAGGTCAGAGGTCAAAGAGACTGTCTCTCTGGCTGATCATCAGTAGAGACCCCCTCAAACACAATAGAGACCATTTCAAACACAGTAGAGACCATTTCAAACACAGTAGAGACCCCCTCAAACACAGTAGAGACCCCCTCAAACACAGTAGAGACCCCCTCAAACACAGTAGAGACCATCTCAAACACTATAGAGACCCCCTCAAACACAGTAGAGACTCCCTCAAACACTATAGAGACCCCCTCAAACACAGTAGAGACCCCCTCAAACACAGTAGAGACCATCTCAAACACAGTAGAGACCCCCTCAAACACAGTAGAGACCCCCTCAAACACTATAGAGACCCCCTCAAACACAGTAGAGACCCCCTCAAACACAGTAGAGACCATCTCAAACACAGTAGAGACCCCCTCAAACACAATAGAGACCCCCTCAAACACAGTAGAGACCCCCTCAAACACAGTAGAGACCCCCTCAAACACAGTAGAGACCCCCTCAAACACTATAGAGACCCCCTCAAACACTGTAGAGACCATCTCAAACACTATAGAGACCCCCTCAAACACAGTAGAGACCCCCTCAAACACAGTAGAGACCATCTCAAACACTATAGAGACCCCCTCAAACACAGTAGAGACCCCCTCAAACACAGTAGAGACCATCTCAAACACTATAGAGACCCCCTCAAACACTATAGAGACCCCCTCAAACACAGTAGAGACCCCCTCAAACACAGTAGAGACCATCTCAAACACAGTAGAGACCCCCTCAAACACAGTAGAGACCATCTCAAACACAGTAGAGACCCCCTCAAACACAATAGAGACCCCCTCAAACACAGTAGAGACCACTTTAGCGGTTAGCTTAGCACCATGATTAGCACCATGATTAGCATGTTAGCAGAGACTATCTTTCTGTTTTGTGACTCTTCCTCTCTGTTCCTCGTCTTCCTCACAGATCCCTGAGGAGGTGAGTGAGTTCAGAACACTTGAAACTTTCCTTTCACACTTTGTGAAACGTAACGCGGCCGTCTGTCCGGCAGCACCGCGGCCGTGCGAGCGTCCACCTGAAGAAGGACTTCTTCCTGCGTCAGTCCTCCTGCGCCCGCTCAGAGACCTTCATCAACCTGCGGGAGGTGAGCGCCAGGCTCCGCCTCCCGCCGGGCGAGTACCTGATCGTCCCGTCGACCTTCGAACCCTCGAAGGAGGCCGACTTCGTCCTGAGGGTGTTCACCGAGAAGCAGTCGGAGACCTCGTGAGTCCGTCAGACCTTTATGATCCCAGTGATTATTAAATATCATATATTATACATGTATACATCTTCTATGTGACGCTGTGGATCTCTGCAGGGAGATGGATGACGACGTGGTGGCAAAGTTTGAAGTGGAGGTGAGAAATGATCTTCCTCTTCTTTTGGTCATCTTTAGAATCTAAACTCAAACGTTTATGTTTATGTTCAACGTTCAGACGGATGTTACGTTCCTCATTCATCGTCTGTTTCTAGAAAACACATCCAGACAAACGTTGATAATGTGTCAGAGGAAACATACATTATGTGTGGTGATGACCTTTGACCTTGCTGTCGTTCCTCTTCTCTGCAGGAGGACATCTCAGCGGACGACGTGGACGAGTCCTTCAGGTCCATGTTCGCCCAGCTGTCTGGAGACGTGAGTTCATCCAGAACCAAACATTTAAGAAACTCTTCCTGAAGCTGTAAATGTACAATATAAACCTCCTGGTTCCTCATCAGGACATGGAGATCTCAGTGAAGGAGCTCAGGACCATCCTCAACCGGGTCGTGTCCAAACGTGAGTTCTGATGCTTCTGATGTTCAAGCGAGACGAGGATCACGGGACTAACGTCACTTCTTCTTCTGTGGTGGTTTTCAGACAGAGATCTTCAGACGGATGGTTTCAGTATGGAGTCCTGCAGAGCCATGGTCAGCCTCATGGACGTATCCTCGATGCTGGTTCTGCTGGTTCTGCTGGGTCTGCTGGTTCAGTTAGTTCTGCTGGTTCTGCTGGGTCTGTTAGTTCTTCTGGTGCTGCTGGTTCTGTTGGTTCTGTTAGTTCTTCTGGTTCTGCTGGTTCTGTTAGTTCTTCTGGTTCTGCTGGTTCAGTTAGTTCTGCTGGTTCTGCTGGGTCTGTTAGTTCTTCTGGTGCTGCTGGTTCTGTTGGTTCTGTTGGTTCTTCTGGTTCTGCTGGTTCAGTTAGTTCTTCTGGTTCTGCTGGTTCAGTTAGTTCTGCTGGTTCTGCTGGGTCTGTTAGTTCTTCTGGTGCTGCTGGTTCTGTTGGTTCTGCTGGTTCTGTTAGTTCTTCTGGTTCTGCTGATTCTGCTGGTTCTGTTAGTTCTTCTAGTGCTGCTGGTTCTATTGGTTCTGCTGGTTCTTCTGATTCTGTTAGTTCTTCTGGTTCTGCTGGTTCTGTTAGTTCTGCTGGTTCTGTTAGTTCTGCTGGTTCTGCTGGTTCTGTTAGTTCTGGTGGTTCTGTTAGTTCTGCTAGTTCTGCTGGTTCTGGTGGTTCTGCTGGTGAACCTGCTCTTCATCACTTCTTCTTGACTCAAGCTCAGAAAGACGGCAGCGCTCGACTCGGTCTGCTGGAGTTCCAGGTTCTATGGAACAAGATCAGGAAGTGGCTGGTGAGAACTTATCTGCTTATAAAGACCACAACTCCCAGGGTGCATTTCACTTAACCGATGGATGTGTTTCTGTAGTCCAACAGGAAGTCATCATCACTGGTTCCTCCACAAACAGCCAATAGGATTATTTCATTGTATTCTGATTATTACAGAAAACAAACAAGTTCGGCCGACCCAGCATGCTTTGTGGGAGGACCCGCCCCTTAAGCGCTAACGTTAGCCTAGCTATGATGCTAAGCTGACGTTAGCCTAGCTATGATACGAAGCTGACGTTAGCCTAGCTATGATACGAAGCTGACGTTAGCCTAGCTATGATGCTAAGCTGACGTTAGTCTAGCTATGATGCTAAGCTAACGTTAGTCTAGCTATGATGCTAAGCTGACGTTAGTCTAGCTATGATGCTAAGCTGACGTTAGTCTAGCTATGATGCTAAGCTGACATTTCAATTCACAACAATTCACATAATATTTCATCTTTAAATTCAACTGTGTGATTTGTGGAGAAGTTGCCGCCTGCGGAGACATCCGACCAATAATAATACATTTAAAATGTTCTCAAATTTGATTATTTATTTGAACAACACAGTTGATTTGATGATCCGAAATGAATTTAATGAGGAAAAAGCTGCAGAGTCGAGTTCAAGGCACCGTTAGCATCACAGCTAGGCTAACGTTAGTGTTTAGCAGCCGGTAGCCAATCAGAGGCAGAGTAGGGTCTGGTCTTCTTGCAAGGCATTCTGGGTAGGCACTCATGACACATGAGCAGAACGGATTGGGTCGCTGGCTAACACATGAGCTAACGTTAGCTAATGTTAGCTAACAAACACGTGAGCTAACGTTAGCTAACAAACACGTGCGCTAACGGGTAGTTTGCATCTGAATCTTGTGTCTGCAGGGAATCTTCCGAGAGTTCGATCTGGATAAATCCGGCTGCATGAGCTCCTACGAGACGCGCCTGGCGCTGGAAAACGGCGGTAAGTCTCGTCCCGGCGTTAACGGTCAGTTTATCTGAACTAGCCGGTGACCTCTGACCTCTGCTGTCCTCAGGGTTCAAACTGAACAACAAGCTGTATCAGATGCTGGTCGCTCGATACGCCGACAACGAGATCATCGACTTTGACAACTTCACCTGCTGCCTCGTCAAGCTGGAGGCCATGTTCAGTACGTCCCCGTGCTGCGTTCAAGGCCCTCTGCCCACCGTGCTGCGTTCAAGGCCCTCTGCCCACCGTGCTGCGTTCAAGGCCCTCTGCCCACCGTGCTGCGTTCAAGGCCCTCTGCTCACCGTGCTGCGTTCAAGGCCTTTTGTTCACCGTGCTGCGCTCAAGGCCCTCTGCTCACCGTGCTGCGTTCAAGGCCTTTTGTTCACCGTGCTGCGTTCAAGGCCCTCTGCTCACCGTGCTGCGTTCAAGGCTTTTTGTTCACCGTGCTGCGTTCAAGGCCCTCTGCTCACCGTGCTGCGTTCAAGGCTTTTTGTTCACCGTGCTGCGTTCAAGGCCCTCTGCTCACCGTGCTGCGTTCAAGGCCCTCTGCTCACCGTGCTGCGTTCAAGGCCCTCTGCCCACCGTGCTGCGTTCAAGGCCCTCTGCTCACCGTGCTGCGTTCAAGGCCCTCTGCCCACCGTGCTGCGTTCAAGGCCCTCTGCCCACCGTGCTGCGTTCAAGGCCCTCTGCTCACCGTGCTGCGTTCAAGGCCCTCTGCCCACCGTGCTGCGTTCAAGGCCCTCTGCCCACCGTGCTGCGTTCAAGGCCCTCTGCTCACCGTGCTGCGTTCAAGGCCCTCTGCTCACCGTGCTGCGTTCAAGGCCCTCTGCTCACCGTGCTGAGTTCAAGGCCCTGTGTAGTTTGTCCCAGGGGACCTGAATGCAGCACGCAGCTCATGTGGTGGTTTGTCCCAGGCGACCTGAACGCAGCACTGAGGTTCACGTTGTTTCTTCTTCTGTGGTGCTTCAGAGATGTTCCAGATGCTGGACCGAGACGGGGCCGGGAGGGTGGAGCTGAACATCAGCGAGGTGATGAAGACCGGAAGTCTCTTGGTGTTTTTCATTCATATGTATATATACGTACATATACACATATATATATATGTGATATATATATATTTATATATATATATATAAATATATATATATATATATATATATATATATATATATATATATTATATTATTTATATATATAATATATATTTATTATTATATATATATATATATATATATATATATATATATATATATATATATATATATATATATATATATATATATATATATATATATATATATATATATATATATATATATATATATATATATATATATATATATATATATATATATATATATATATATATATATATATATATATATATATATATGTATATATATATATATATATATGTGTATATGTATGTATATATATATGTATATATATATATATATATATATATATATATATATATATATATATATGTGTATATGTATATATGTACGTATATATACTTTTTTTTTTTTTGTCTTTTATATTAAAAATGTTTTCTCTTTTTATTTGTGTCTTTATATATATATTTTTGTCTGTGTTTTTATTGCCTCTTTATTTATTTTTTCTGTATTTTTATTTAATTTTCTGTGTTTAATTCTTTTTTTTGTCTTTTTGTTGTCTTTTTTTATCTCTTTATTTTTTTGTCTTTTTATTTATTTAGCGTCTTTTTTTATTTAGTCATTTTTATTTAATTTAGCGTCTTTTTATTTAATTTAGTCTTTTATTTCATGTTCTGTCTTTCTGTTTTGTCTTTTTTTGTCTCTTTATTTTTGTGTCTTTATATTTTTTGTCTCTTTATTTTAATTTCATGTCTTTTTATTTATTTTGTGTCTTTTTATTTATTTAGTGTCTTTTTATTTAATTTTGTGTCTTTGTTTTGTCTTTTTTGCGTCCTTTATTTTTTGGTGTCTTTTTATTTAACTGTGTATTATTTATTTTTGTTTCTTTTTATTTATATTTATGTCTTTTTTGTGTTTGTTTTTTTCTGTCTTTTTATTTTATTTTTGTGTCTTTATTTATTTTTGTGTCGCTTGTCTTTTTATTTGGTCTTTTTTGCCTCTTTATGTTTTGGTGTCTTTTTATTTTTCTGTGTTTTAATTTAATTTTCTGTGTTCTAATTTAATTTTCTGTCTTTTTTGTTTGTCTTTTTAATAATTCTTTTAGTCTTTTTTTGTCTTTTTATTTATTTTTGGTCTTTTATTTAATTTTGTATTTTTTTATTTAATTTCTGTCTTTTTGTTTTGTCTTCTTTTTGTCTCTTAATTTATTTGTGGTTGTTTTTTAATTTGATTTTGTGTCTTTTTTGTGTTTATTTTATGTTTGTGTCTTTTTCTTTTGTCTTTCTTGTCTTTAATTTTCTGTCTGTTAATTTTTCGGGTCTTTTTATTTTGTCTTTTTTTGTCTCTGTTTTTGGTATCTTTTTATTTAATTTTGTGTTTTTTTTATTTATTTTTCTGTCTTTTCATTTTTGTTCTTTTTTTAAATTTATTTCTTGTGTCTTTTTATTTAATTTTCTGTCTCTTTATTGTCTCCTCAGTGGCTCTACGTCACCATGTGTGGATGAAGAGCTCCAGTCAGCAAGAACACCACGACCACACAGAGTACTACAGTAGTACTACAGTAGTACTACAGTACTACAATACTACAGTACTACATGACTACAATATTACAGCACTACATGACTACAATACTACATGACTACAATACTACAGTACTACATGACTACAATACTACAGCACTACATGACTACAATACTACAGTACTACATGACTACAATACTACAATACTACAATACTACAGCACTACATGACTACAATACTACAATACTACAGTACTACAGCACTACATGACTACAATACTACAGTACTACATGACTACAATACTACAATACTACAGTACTACATGACTACAATACTACAGTACTACATGACTACAATACTACAGTACTACAATACTACATGACTACAATACTACAGTACTACATGACTACAATACTACAATACTACAATACTACAGCACTACATGACTACAATACTACAATACTACAGTACTACAGCACTACATGACTACAATACTACAGTACTACATGACTACAATACTACAATACTACAGTACTACATGACTACAATACTACAGTACTACATGACTACAATACTACAGTACTACAGTACTACATGACTACAATACTACAATACTACAGTACTACATGACTACAATACTACAATACTACAATACTACAGCACTACATGACTACAATACTACAATACTACAGTACTACATAACTACAATACTACATGACTACAATACTACATGACTACAATACTACATGACTAAAATACTACAGTACTACATGACTACAATACTACATGACTACAATACTACAGTACTACATGACTACAATACTACAGCACTACATGACTACAATACTACAGTACTACATAACTACAATACTACATGACTACAATACTACAGTACTACATGACTAAAATACTACAGTACTACATGACTACAATACTACATGACTACAATACTACAGTACTACATGACTACAATACTACAGTACTACATGACTACAGTACTACATGACTACAATACTACAGTACTACATGACTACAGTACTACATGACTACAATACTACAGTACTACATGACTACAATACTACAGTACTACAGTAATACATGACTACAATACTACAGTACTACATGACTACAATACTACATGACTACAATACTACAGTACTACATGACTACAATACTACAGTACTACATGACTACAGTACTACATGACTACAATACTACAGTACTACATAACTACAATAGTACATGACTAGAGTACTACAGTACTACATGACTACAATAATACAGTACTACATAACTACAATACTACATGACTACAGTACTACAGTACTACAATACTACATGACTACAGTACTACAATACTACAATACTACATAACTCCAGTATCACTGAACCCTTTCCTGCTGCTTCATGTATGAACTTTAGCTCAGTTATGACGTCACTAGATGGCTCTATGGCTCTATGGCTCTATGGCTATGATGTATACGGCTCTATGGCTCTATGGCTATGATGTATACGGCTCTATGGCTCTATGGCTATGATGTATACAGCTCTATGGCTCTATGGCTATGATGTATACGGCTCTATGGCTATGATGTATACGGCTCTATGGCTCTATGGCTATGATGTATACGGCTCTATGGCTCTATGGCTATGATGTATACGACTCTATGGCTCTATGGCTATGATGTATACAGCTCTATGGCTCTATGGCTATGATGTATACGGCTCTATGGCTATGATGTATACAGCTCTATGGCTCTATGGCTATGATGTATACGACTCTATGGCTCTATGGCTATGATGTATACAGCTCTATGGCTATGATGTATACGGCTCTATGGCTATGATGTATACAGCTCTATGGCTCTATGGCTATGATGTATACGGCTCTATGTATATGATGTATACGGCTCTATGTATATGATGTATATGGCTCTATACGTATATGATGTATATGGCTCTATACGTATATGATGTATATGGCTCTATACGTATATGATGTATATGGCTCTATACGTATATGATGTATATGCCTATGATGATGTATACGGCTATATGTATATGCCTATGATGATGTATACGGCTATATGTATATGCCTATGATGATGTATACGGCTATATGTATATGCCTTTGATGATGTATACGGCTATATGTATATGATGTATTTATGAATGACGGATCCCCTGACGCTCTGGGTTCAGGCTCCCAGAGAGAGGGAGGCGTTCAGGATCAGCTGGGTCAAACCACCACTGGCTGTTTTTCTCATTAAAGAACAGAAAGGAAACTAATCTGATTTCTGTGACTTTGATTCTTTAGTTCAGATTACCTGCTTTGTTTCTCAATAATATGAATAATGTTATGAATATTAATATTTAATCCTGTGTGTCGGAACATGAAAGGTGTATTTAAAGGGATGATTGATGACGTCATCACGTGGAGGAACAAGAACGAGACGTGTTTCATGTAAATATAAAGAACATTTATTATAATAACATCAGTTTACATGAGTCCGGCTCAGTCCTGGTCCTGGTTCTCCCGGGGCCCCCGTCCCTCCAGGGGGCCCAGCAGGACGGCCTGGGCCTCCAGCAGCGTGGTGTCGGTGGTGGCCCCCAGGAACCGGGCCGTGAGCTCCAGGTCCTGCAGCCGCAGACGGACCCTGCTGCCCCGCTGCAGCTGCTCCCCGTCGGCCGGCCGGCGGCACACGGAGGGGAACTTCCCCCCGAAGTCCACGTACAGGTCGTCCTGCACCACGTGCGCCACCCTCCCGACCACCAGCTGGTCTCGAGCCGGTCCCATCTGGACCAGTGAGGACCGGCGCAGCAGCGAGGCGAAGCCCTGCTCGTGTCCGGGGGAGGAGGCGCTGCCGGCCGCGGAGCCCTGCGCCTCCCGCCGGAGCTCCGCCTGCAGGTCCCAGGCTGCAGCGAAGCCGGATCCGGGTCTGTCTGAGGCGGACTGGTCTCTGCCGGATCCGGGTGTGTCTGAGGCGGACTGGTCTCTGCCGGATCCGGGTCTGTTGGAGTCTGAGCTGAAGAAGGTTCTGGAGAACCTGCAGGAGGTGAACTGGAGTCCACACGAGGAGCTGGAAACAACCTTCCTGAAGGCCGCCATGTTGTCTCAACACCAGGCGGAACCAGACCACCGTCACTTCCGGTATAGAAGTCCGCTCACAGCGCCCCCGGCGGCTCTATAAGTTATATTTTTTTAAATGTAATTTAATTTAAATTTAAATTAATTTTATTCTGATTTATTTTATTTTATTTTATTTTATTTAGTGACGGCAGGTAGCGTTGTGGTAACGTGATGACGTGTAACACAGGTAGCGTCGTGGTAACGTGATGACGTGACCGCAGGTAGCGTCTTGATAACGTGATGACGTGTAACGTAGGTAGCGTCGTAGTAACGTGCTGACGTATGACGTCGCCTCTCTAGCCAGGAGCAGAAGAAGCAGCAGCAGCGCATGCGCACTGTGCTTTACCAACATGGAGGTTTATGTGAGCTCTCCGGGGTCCAGCTTCTCTCACGCCGGGTTTCCCGACGGGTCTCTGGTCCAAGACCTCCTGACCCGGTTCGTCCGGCAGCAGGTGAGCGTTACCTGCGGGTAGAGGCGGGAAAACAGGAACAAACGGCTCGATGTAGCGTTAGTTAACTATGTATTGTCATGGTGTTAGCTCAGTGAAGCTAACGGTAGCTAACAAACAAACCGTGAGCCGACCGAGGACTATATATATATATCTCTCTCTCTCTCTATATATATATATATATATATATATATAGAGATCTATATCTATATCTATCTATCAATATATATATATCTATATATATATATATATATATATCTATATA
>JACSYO010000124.1:0-19953 GCA_016806645.1 Ophiodon elongatus
AGTACGCAGTTACTATTACTGTACAAATACTAACAAAGACACAGTTAACATCACTGTACTTATACTAATAAAGACACAGTTAAAATCACTGTATTAATACTAATAAAGACACAGTTATCATCTGACTTACAATACTAATAAAGACACAGTTATCATCACTGTACTAATACTAATAAAGACACAGTTATCATCACTCACTGTACTAATACTAATAAAGACACAGTTATCATCACTGACTGTACTAATACTAATAAAGACACAGTTATCATAACTGTACTAATACTAATAAAGACACAGTTATCATCACTGTACTAATACTAATAAAGACACAGTTATCATCACTGTACTAATACTAATAAAGACACAGTTATCATCACTGTACTAATACTAATAAAGACACAGTTATCATCACTGTATTAATACTAATAAAGACACAGTTATCATCACTGTACTAATACTAATAAAGACACAGTTATCATCACTGTACTTATACTAATAAAGACACAGTTATCATCAACTGTACTAATACTAATAGACACAGTTATATCACTGTACTAATACTAATAAAGACACAGTTATCATCACAGTACAATACTAATAAAGACACAGTTATCATCACTGTACTAATACTAATAAAGACACAGTTATCATCACTGTACTAATACTAATAAAGACACAGTTATCATCACTGTACTAATACTAATAAAGACACAGTTATCATCACTGTACTAATACTAATAAAGACACAGTTATCATCACTACTAATACTAATAAAGACAGTTATCATCACTGTATTAATACTAATAAAGACACAGTTATCATCACTGTACTAATACTAATAAAGACACAGTTATCATGTACTAATACTAATAAAGACACAGTTTCATCACTGTACTAATACTAATAAATACACAGTTATCATCACTGTACTAATACTAATAACACAGTTATCATCACTGTATTAATACTAATAAAGACACAGTTATCATCACTGTACTAATACTAATAAAGACACAGTTATCATCATCACTGTATTAATACTAATAAAGACACAGTTATCATCACTGTACTAATACTAATAAAGACACAGTTATCATCACTGTACTTATACTAATAAAGACACAGTTATCATCACTGTACTAATACTAATAAAGACACAGTTTTCATCACTGTACTAATACTAATAAAGACACAGTTATCATCACTGTACTAATACTAAAAAAGACAGTTATCATCACTGTACTAATACTAATAAAGACACAGTTATCATCACTGTACTAATACTAATAAAGACACAGTTATCATCACTGTACTAATACTAATAAAGACACAGTTATCATCACTGTACTAATACTAATAAAGACACAGTTATCATCACTGTACTAATACTAATAAAGACACAGTTATCATCACTGTACTAATACTAATAAAGACACAGTTATCATCACTGTACTAATACTAATAAAGACACAGTTATCATCACTGTACTAATACTAATAAATACACAGTTATCATCACTGTACTAATACTAATAAAGACACAGTTATCATCACTGTTCTAATAGTAATAAAGACATAGTTATAATCACTGTACTAATACTAATAAAGACACAGTTATCATTACTGTACTAATACTAATAAAGACACAGTTATCATCACTGTACTAATACTAATAAAGACAGTTATCATCACTGACTGTACTAATACTAATAAAGACACAGTTATCATCACTGTGTGTACTAATACTAATAAAGACACAGTTATCATCACTGTACTAATACTAATAAAGACACAGTTATCATCAATGTACTAATACTAATAAAGACACAGTTATCATCACTGTACTAATACTAATAAAGACACAGTTATCATCACTGTACTAATACTAATAAAGACAGTTTTCATCACTGTACTAATACTAATAAAGATACAGTTTTCATCACTGTACTAATACTAATAAATACACAGTTATCATCACTGTACTAATACTAATAAATACACAGTTATCATCACTGTACTAATACTAATAAAGATACAGTTTTCATCACTGTACTAATACTAATAAAGATGCAGTTATAATCACTCTACTAATACTAATAAAGACACAGTTATCATCACTGACTGTACTAATACTAATAAAGACACAGTTATCATCACTGTACTAATACTAATAAAGACACAGTTATCATCACTGTACTAATACTAATAAAGACAAAGTTATCATCACTGTACTAATACTAATAAAGACACATTTATCATCACTGTACTAATACTAATAAAGACACAGTTATCATCACTGTACTAATACTAATAAAGACACAGTTATCATCACTGTGTGTACGAATACTAATAAAGACACAGTTATCATCACCAACTGTATTAATACTAATAAAGACACAATTATTATCACTGTTCCAATACTAATAAAGACACAGTTATCATCACTGTATTAATACTAATGAAGACACAGTTATCATTACTGACTGTACGAATACTAATAAAGACACAGTTATCATCACTTTATTAACACTAATACGTACACAGTCATCATCACTGTTCTAATACTGATAAAGACACAGCTGTCATCACTGTACTAATACTAATAAAGACACAGTTATAATCACCACTGTATTAATACTAATAAGTACACAGTTATCATCACTGTGTTAATAGTAATAAAGACACAATCATCATCACTGTATTAATACTAATAAAGACACAGTTATCATCACTGTACTAATACCAATAAAGACACAGTTATCATCACTGTACTTATACTAATAAAGACACAGTTAAAATCACTGTATTAATACTAATAAAGACACAGTTATCATGAGTGACTGTACGAATACTAATAAAGACACAGTTATCATCACTGTATTAATACTAATAATGACACAGTTATCATCACTGTACTACTACTAATAAAGACCCAGTTATCATCACTGTTCTAATACTAATAAAGACACAGCTATAATCACTGTACTAATACTAATAAAAACACAGTTATCATCACTGTACTAATACTAATAAAGACACAGTTATCATCACTGACTACTAATACTAAGAAAGACACAGTTATCATTATTGTACAAATACTAATAAAGACACAGTTATCATTACTGTACTAATACTAATAAAGACATAGTTATCATCACTGTACTAATACTAATAAAGACACAGTTATCATCACTGACTACTAATACTAAGAAAGACACAGTTATCATTATTGTACAAATACTAATAAAGACACAGTTATCATCACTTTATTAACACTAATACGTACACAGTCATCATCACTGTTCTAATACTGATAAAGACACAGCTGTCATCACTGTACTAATACTAATAAAGACACAGTTATAATCACCACTGTATTAATACTAATAAGTACACAGTTATCATCACTGTGTTAATAGTAATAAAGACACAATCATCATCACTGTATTAATACTAATAAAGACACAGTTATCATCACTGTACTAATACCAATAAAGACACAGTTATCATCAATGTATTAAGACTAATAAAGACACAGTTATCACTGTACTAATACTAATAAAGACAGTTTTCATCACTGTACTTATACTAATAAAGACACAGTTTTCATCACTGTACTAATACTAATAAAGACACAGTTTTCATCACTGTACTAATACTAATAAAGACACAGTTTTCATCACTGTACTAATACTAATAAAGACACAGTTTTCATCACCGTACTAATACTAATAAAAAATACAGTTATCATCACTGTATTTAAACTAATAAAGACACAGTTATCATCAATAACTGTACTAATACTATTGAGTATGCAGTTATCATCACGGTACTAATACTAATAAAGATACAGTTATCATTACTGTACTTATACGAATAAAGACACAGTTATAATCACTGTATTAATACTAATAAAGACACAGTTATCATTAGTGACTGTACGAATACTAATAAAGACACAGTTATCATCACTGTATTAATACTAATAAAGACACAGTTATCATCACTGTACTAATACTAATAAAGACACAGCTATAATCAATGTACTAATACTAATAAAAACACAGTTATCATCACTGTACTAATACTAATAAAGACACAGTTATCATCACTGTACTTATACTAATAAAGACACAGTTATAATCACTGTATTAATACTAATAAAGACACAGTTATCATTAGTGACTGTACGAATACTAATAAAGACACAGTTATCATCACTGTATTAATACTAATAAAGACACAGTTATCATCACTGTACTAATACTAATAAAGACACAGTTATCATCACTGACTACTAATACTAAGAAAGACACAGTTATCATTATTGTACAAATACTAATAAAGACACAGTTATCATTACTGTACTAATACTAATAAAGACAAAGTTGTCATCACTGTACTAATCCTAATAAAGACACAGTTTTCATCACTATACTACTTCTAAAAAAGACAGTTATCATCACTGTACTAATACTAATAAACACACAGTTATCATCACTTTACTAATAGTAATAAAGACACAGTTATCATCACTGTACTTATACTAATAAAGACACAGTTATAATCACTACTAATACTAATAAAGACAGTTATCATCACTGTATTAATACTAATAAAGACAAAGTTATCATCACTGTACTAATAGTAATAAAGACACAGTTATCATCACTTTACTAATACTAATAAAGACACAGTTATCATCACTGTACTAATACTAGTGAAGACACAGTTATAATCACTGTATTAATACTAATAAAGACACAGTTATCATTAGTGACTGTACGAATACTAATAAAGACACAGTTATCATCACTGTATTAATACTAATAAAGACACATTTATCATCAATAACTGTACTAATACTATTGAGTACGCAGTTATCATCACTGTACTAATACTAATAAAGATACAGTTATCATCACTGTACTTATACTAATAAAGACACAGTTAAAATCACTGTATTAATACTAATAAAGACACAGTTATCATTCGTGACTGTACGAATACTAATAAAGACATAGTTATCATCACTGTACTAATACTAATAAATACACAGTTATCATCACTGACTGTACTAATACCAATAAAGACACAGTTATCATCACTGACTGTACTAATACTAATAAAGACACAGTTATCATAACTGTACTAATACTAATATAGATATAGTTACCATCACTGTACTAATACTAATAAAGACACAGTTTTCATCACTGTACTCATACTGATAAAGACACAATTTTCATCACTGTACTAATACGAATAAAGATTCAGTTATCATCACTGTATTTATACTAATAAAGACACAGTTGTCATCACTGTACTAATACTATTGAGTACTCAGTTATCATCACTGTATTTATACTAATAAAGACACAGTTATCATCACTAACTGTACTAATACTATTGAGTACACAGTTATCGTCACTGTACTTATACTAATAAAGACACAGTTATAATCACTGTATTAATACTAATGAAGACACAGTTATCATTACTGACTGTACGAATACTAATAAAGACACAGTTATCATCACTTTATTAATACTAATAAAGACACAGTTATCACTGTACTAATACTAATAAAGACACAGTTATCATCACTGTACTTATACTTAAATACACAGTTATAATCACTACTAATACTAATAAAGAACAGTTATCATCACTGTATTAATACTAATAAAGACACAGTTATCATCACTGTATTAATACTAATAAAGACACAGTTATCATTAGGTACTAATACTAATAAAGACACAGTTTTCATCACTGTACTAATACTAATAAAGACACAGTTATCATCACTGTACTAATACTAATAAATACACAGTTATCATCACTGTACTAATACTAATAAAGACACAGTTATCATCACTGTACTAATACTAATAAAGACACAGTTATCACTGTACTAATACTAATAAAGACAGTTAATCACTGTATTAATACTAATAAAGACACAGTTATCATCACTGTACTAATACTAATAAAGACACAGTTATCATCACTGTACTAATACTAATAAAGACACAGTTATCATCACTGTACTAATACTAATAAAGACACAGTTATCATCACTGATACTAATACTAATAAAGACACAGTTATCATCACTGTACTAATACTAATAAAGACACAGTTATCATCACTGTACTAATACTAATAAAGACAAAGTTATCATCACTGTACTAATCCTAATAAAGACACAGTTTTCATCACTGTACTACTTCTAAAAAAGACAGTTATCATCACTGTACTAATACTAATAAAGACACAGTTATCATCACTGTACTTATACTAATAAAGACACAGTTATAATCACTACTAATACTAATAAAGACAGTTATCATCACTGTATTAATACTAATAAAGACAAAGTTATCATCACTGTACTAATAGTAATAAAGACACAGTTATCATCACTTTACTAATACTAATAAAGACACAGTTATCATCACTGTACTAATACTAGTGAAGACACAGTTATAATCACTGTATTAATACTAATAAAGACACAGTTATCATTAGTGACTGTACGAATACTAATAAAGACACAGTTATCATCACTGTATTAATACTAATAAAGACACATTTATCATCAATAACTGTACTAATACTATTGAGTACGCAGTTATCATCACTGTACTAATACTAATAAAGATACAGTTATCATCACTGTACTTATACTAATAAAGCACAGTTAAAATCACTGTACTAATAAAGACACAGTTTCATTCTGTGTACGAATACTAATAAAGACAGTTATCATCACTGTACTAATACTAATAAATACACAGTTATCATCACTGACTGTACTAATAATAAAGACACAGTTATCATCATCTGTACTAATACTAATAAAGACACAGTTATCATAACTGTACTAATACTAATATAGATATAGTTACCATCACTGTACTAATACTAATAAAGACACAGTTTTCATCACTGTACTCATACTGATAAAGACACAATTTTCATCACTGTACTAATACGAATAAAGATTCAGTTATCATCACTGTATTTATACTAATAAAGACACAGTTGTCATCACTGTACTACTATTGAGTACTCAGTTATCATCACTGTATTTATACTAATAAAGACACAGTTATCATCACTAACTGTACTAATACTATTGAGTACACAGTTATCGTCACTGTACTTATACTAATAAAGACACAGTTATAATCACTGTATTAATACTAATGAAGACACAGTTATCATTACTGACTGTACGAATACTAATAAAGACACAGTTATCATCACTTTATTAATACTAATAAAGACACAGTTATCACTGTACTAATACTAATAAAGACACAGTTATCATCACTGTACTTATACTAATAAATACACAGTTATAATCACTACTAATACTAATAAAGACAGTTATCATCACTGTATTAACAGTAATAAAGACACAGTTATCATCACTGTATTAATACTAATAAAGACACAGTTATCAGTGTACTAATACTAATAAAGACAGTTTTCATCACTGTACTAATACTAATAAAGATACAGTTTTCATCACTGTACTAATACTAATAAATACACAGTTATCATCACTGTACTAATACTAATAAATACACAGTTATCATCACTGTACTAATACTAATAAAGATACAGTTTTCATCACTGTACTAATACTAATAAAGACACAGTTATAATCACCACTGTATTAATACTAACAAGTACACAGTTATCATCACTGTGTTAATAGTAATAAAGACACAATCATCATCACTGTATTAATACTAATAAAGACACAGTTATCATCACTGTACTAATACTAATAAAGACACAGTTTTCATCACTGTACTAATACTAATAAAGACACAGTTTTCATCACTATACTACTTCTAAAAAAGACAGTTATCATCACTGTACTAATACTAATAAACACACAGTTATCATCACTTTACTAATAGTAATAAAGACACAGTTATCATCACTGTACTTATACTAATAAAGACACAGTTATAATCACTGCTAATACTAATAAAGACAGTTATCATCACTGTATTAATACTAATAAAGACAAAGTTATCATCACTGTACTAATAGTAATAAAGACACAGTTATCATCACTTTACTAATACTAATAAAGACACAGTTATCATCACTGTACTAATACTAGTGAAGACACAGTTATAATCACTGTATTAATACTAATAAAGACACAGTTATCATTAGTGACTGTACGAATACTAATAAAGACACAGTTTTCATCACTGTACTAATACTAATAAACACACAGTTATCATCACTTTACTAATAGTAATAAAGACACAGTTATCATCACTGTACTTATACTAATAAAGACACAGTTATAATCACTACTAATACTAATAAAGACAGTTATCATCACTGTATTAATACTAATAAAGACACAGTTATCATCACTGTACTAATAGTAATAAAGACACAGTTATCATCACTTTACTAATACTAATAAAGACACAGTTATCATCACTGTACTAATACTAGTGAAGACACAGTTATAATCACTGTATTAATACTAATAAAGACACAGTTATCATTAGTGACTGTATTAATACTAATAAAGACACATTTATCATCAATAACTGTACTAATACTATTGAGTACGCAGTTATCATCACTGTACTAATACTAATAAAGATACAGTTATCATCACTGTACTTATACTAATAAAGACACAGTTAAAATCACTGTATTAATACTAATAAAGACACAGTTATCATTCGTGACTGTACGAATACTAATAAAGACATAGTTATCATCACTGTACTAATACTAATAAATACACAGTTATCATCACTGACTGTACTAATACCAATAAAGACACAGTTATCATCACTGACTGTACTAATACTAATAAAGACACAGTTATCATAACTGTACTAATACTAATATAGATATAGTTACCATCACTGTACTACTAATAAAGACACAGTTTTCATCACTGTACTCATACTGATAAAGACACAATTTTCATCACTGTACTAATACGAATAAAGATTCAGTTATCATCACTGTATTTATACTAATAAAGACACAGTTGTCATCACTGTACTAATACTATTGAGTACTCAGTTATCATCACTGTATTTATACTAATAAAGACACAGTTATCATCACTAACTGTACTAATACTATTGAGTACACAGTTATCGTCACTGTACTTATACTAATAAAGACACAGTTATAATCACTGTATTAATACTAATGAAGACACAGTTATCATTACTGACTGTACGAATACTAATAAAGACACAGTTATCATCACTTTATTAATACTAATAAAGACACAGTTATCACTGTACTAATACTAATAAAGACACAGTTATCATCACTGTACTTATACTAATAAATACACAGTTATAATCACTACTAATACTAATAAAGATAATCACTGTAAACAGTAATAAAGACACAGTTATCATCACTGTATTAATACTAATAAAGACACAGTTATCAGTGTACTAATACTAATAAAGACAGTTTTCATCACTGTACTAATACTAATAAAGATACAGTTTTCATCACTGTACTAATACTAATAAATACACAGTTATCATCACTGTACTAATACTAATAAATACACAGTTATCATCACTGTACTAATACTAATAAAGATACAGTTTTCATCACTGTACTAATACTAATAAAGACACAGTTATAATCACCACTGTATTAATACTAACAAGTACACAGTTATCATCACTGTGTTAATAGTAATAAAGACACAATCATCATCACTGTATTAATACTAATAAAGACACAGTTATCATCACTGTACTAATACTAATAAAGACACAGTTTTCATCACTGTACTAATACTAATAAAGACACAGTTATCATCACTGAACTAATACTAATAAAGACACAGTTTTCATCACTGTACTAATACTAATAAAAAATACAGTTATCATCACTGTATTTATACTAATAAAGACACAGTTATCATCAATAACTGTACTAATACTATTGAGTACGCAGTTATCATCACTGTACTAATCCTAATAAAGATACAGTTATCATCACTGTACTTATACTAATAAAGACACAGTTATAATCACTGTACTTATACTAATAAAGACACAGTTATCATTAGTGACTGTACGAATACTAATAAAGACACAGTTATCATCACTGTATTAATACTAATAAAGACACAGTTATCATCACTGTACTAATACTAATAAAGACACAGCTATAATCACTGTACTAATACTAATAAAAACACAGTTATCATCACTGTACTAATACTAATAAAGACACAGTTATCATCACTGACTACTAATACTAAGAAAGACACAGTTATCATTATTGTACAAATACTAATAAAGACACAGTTATCATTACTGTACTAATACTAATAAAGACAAAGTTGTCATCACTGTACTAATCCTAATAAAGACACAGTTTTCATCACTGTACTACTTCTAAAAAAGACAGTTATCATCACTGTACTAATACTAATAAAGACACAGTTATCATCACTGTACTTATACTAATAAAGACACAGTTATCATCACTGTACTAATACTAATAAAGACACAGTTATCATCACTATTAATACTAATAAAGACAGTTATCATCACTGTACTAATACTAATAAAGACACAGTTATCATCACTGTACTAATACTAATAAAGACAGTTATCATCACTGTACTAATACTAATAAAGACACAGTTATAATCACTGTACTAATACTAATAAAGACACAGTTATCATTAGTGACTGTACGAATACTAATAAAGACACAGTTATCATCACTGTATTAATACTAATAAAGACACAGTTATCATCAATAACTGTACTAATACTATTGAGTACGCAGTTATCATCACTGTACTAATACTAATAAAGATACAGTTATCATCACTGTACTTATACTAATAAAGACACAGTTAAAATCACTGTATTAATACTAATAAAGACACAGTTATCATGAGTGACTGTACGAATACTAATAAAGACACAGTTATCATCACTGTATTAATACTAATAATGACACAGTTATCATCACTGTACTAATACTAATAAAGACCCAGTTATCATCACTGTTCTAATACTAATAAAGACACAGCTATAATCACTGTACAAATACTAATAAAAACACAGTTATCATCACTGTACTAATACTAATAAAGACACAGTTATCATCACTGACTACTAATACTAAGAAAGACACAGTTATCATTATTGTACAAATACTAATAAAGACACAGTTATCATTACTGTACTAATACTAATAAAGACATAGTTATCATCACTGTACTAATACTAATAAATACACAGTTATAATCACTACTAATACTAATAAAGACAGTTATCATCACTGTATTAACAGTAATAAAGACACAGTTATCATCACTGTATTAATACTAATAAAGACACAGTTATCAGTGTACTAATACTAATAAAGACAGTTTTCATCACTGTACTAATACTAATAAAGATACAGTTTTCATCACTGTACTAATACTAATAAATACACAGTTATCATCACTGTACTAATACTAATAAATACACAGTTATCATCACTGTACTAATACTAATAAAGATACAGTTTTCATCACTGTACTAATACTAATAAAGACACAGTTATAATCACCACTGTATTAATACTAACAAGTACACAGTTATCATCACTGTGTTAATAGTAATAAAGACACAATCATCATCACTGTATTAATACTAATAAAGACACAGTTATCATCACTGTACTAATACTAATAAAGACACAGTTTTCATCACTGTACTAATACTAATAAAGACACAGTTTCATCACTGACTAATACTAATAAAGACACAGTTTTCATCACTGTACTAATACTAATAAAAAATACAGTTATCATCACTGTATTTATACTAATAAAGACACAGTTATCATCAATAACTGTACTAATACTATTGAGTACGCAGTTATCATCACTGTACTAATCCTAATAAAGATACAGTTATCATCACTGTACTTATACTAATAAAGACACAGTTATAATCACTGTATTAATACTAATAAAGACACAGTTATCATTAGTGACTGTACGAATACTAATAAAGACACAGTTATCATCACTGTATTAATACTAATAAAGACACAGTTATCATCACTGTACTAATACTAATAAAGACACAGCTATAATCACTGTACTAATACTAATAAAAACACAGTTATCATCACTGTACTAATACTAATAAAGACACAGTTATCATCACTGACTACTAATACTAAGAAAGACACAGTTATCATTATTGTACAAATACTAATAAAGACACAGTTATCATTACTGTACTAATACTAATAAAGACAAAGTTGTCATCACTGTACTAATCCTAATAAAGACACAGTTTTCATCACTGTACTACTTCTAAAAAAGACAGTTATCATCACTGTACTAATACTAATAAAGACACAGTTATCATCACTGTACTTATACTAATAAAGACACAGTTATAATCACTACTAATACTAATAAAGACAGTTATCATCACTGTATTAATACTAATAAAGACAAAGTTATCATCACTGTACTAATATAATAAAGACAGTTATCATCACTTTACTAATAGTAATAAAGACACAGTTATCATCACTGTACTAATACTAGTGAAGACACAGTTATAATCACTGTATTAATACTAATAAAGACACAGTTATCATTAGTGACTGTACGAATACTAATAAAGACACAGTTATCATCACTGTATTAATACTAATAAAGACACAGTTATCATCAATAACTGTACTAATACTATTGAGTACGCAGTTATCATCACTGTACTAATACTAATAAAGATACAGTTATCATCACTGTACTTATACTAATAAAGACACAGTTAAAATCACTGTATTAATACTAATAAAGACACAGTTATCATGAGTGACTGTACGAATACTAATAAAGACACAGTTATCATCACTGTATTAATACTAATAATGACACAGTTATCATCACTGTACTAATACTAATAAAGACCCAGTTATCATCACTGTTCTAATACTAATAAAGACACAGCTATAATCACTGTACTAATACTAATAAAAACACAGTTATCATCACTGTACTAATACTAATAAAGACACAGTTATCATCACTGACTACTAATACTAAGAAAGACACAGTTATCATTATTGTACAAATACTAATAAAGACACAGTTATCATTACTGTACTAATACTAATACTAATAAAGACATAGTTATCATCACTGTACTAATACTAATAAATACACAGTTATCATCACTGACTGTACTAATACCAATAAAGACACAGTTATCATCACTGACTGTACTAATACTAATATGGATATAGTTATCATCACTGTACTAATACTAATAAAGACACAGTTTTCATCACTGTACTCATACTGATAAAGACACAATTTTCATCACTGTACTAATACTATTGAGTACTCAGTTATCATCACTGTATTTATACTAATAAAGACACAGTTATCATCACTAACTGTATTAATACTATTGAGTACACAGTTATCGTCACTGTACTTATACTAATAAAGACACAGTTATCATGACTGTACTAATACTAATAAAGATACAGTTATCATCACTGTACTAATACTAATAAAGACACAGTCATAATCACTGTACTAATACTAATAAAGACACAGTTATCATCACTTAAATACTAATACACACAGTCATCATCACTTTCTCATACTAATAAAGACACAGTTATCATCACTGTACTAATACTAATAAAGACACAGTTATCATTACTGTACTAATACTAATAAAGACATAGTTTTCATCACTGTACTAATACTAATAAAGACACAGTTATCATCACTGCACTAATACTAATATAGATATAGTTATCATCACTGTACTAATACTAATAAATACACATTTTTCATTACTGTACTAATACTAATAAAGACGCAGTTTTCATCACTGTATTAATACGAATAAAGATACAGTTATCATCACTGTACTCATACCAATAAAGACACAGTTTTCATCACTGTACTAATACGAATAAAGATACAGTTATCATCACTGTATTAATACTAATAAAGACACAGTTATCATCACTAACTATACTAATACTATTGAGTACACAGTTATCATCACTGTATTAATACTAATAAATGTACAGTTATCATCACTGTTCTAATAGTAATAAAGACATAGTTATAATCACTGTACTAATAATAATAAAGACACAGTTGTCATCACTGTAGTAATACTAATAAAGACACAGTTGTCAACACTGTACTAATAGTAATAAAGACACAGTTATCATCACTGTACTAATACTAATAAAGACACAGTTATCATCACTGTGTGTACTAATACTAATAAAGACACAGTTATTTACACTTACTGAACTAATATTAAGAAAGATAGGTATCATCAGTTTACTAATACTAATAAGTACACAGTTTTCATCACTGTACTAATACTAATAAAGACACAGTTATAATCACTGTACTAATACTAATAAAGACACAGTTATCATCACTGTATTTATACTAATAAAGACACAGTTATCATCACTGTATTAATACGGATGAAGACACAGTTATCATTACTGACTGTTCTAATACTAATAAAGACACAGCTATCATTACTGTACTAATACTAATATAGACATAGTTATCATCACTGTACTAATACTAATAAAGACGCAGTTTTCATCACTGTACTAATACTAATAAAGACACAGTTATAATCACTGTACTAATACTAAAAAAAACAGTTATCATCACTGACTGGACTAATACTAATAAAGACACAGTTATCAACACTGACTGTACTAATATTAAGAAAGATAGTTATCATCAGTTTACTAATACTAATAAGTACACAGTTTTCATCACTGTACTAATACTAATAAAGACAGTTATAATCACTGTATTTATACTAATAAAGACACAGTTATCATCACTAACTGTACTAATACTATTGAGTACACAGTTATCATCACTGTACTAATACTAATAAAGATACAGTTATCATCACTGTACTAATACTAATAAAGACACAGTTATCATCACTGTACTAATACTAATAAAGACACAGTTATCATCACTGTACTAATACTAATAAAGACACAGTTATCAACACTGACTGCACTAATATTAAGAGAGATAGTTATCATCGCTGTACTAATACTAATAAATACACAGTTATCATCACTGTACTAATAATAATAAAGACACAGTTATCATCACTGACTACTAATACGAAGAAAGACACAGTTATCATTACTGTACAAATACTAATAAAGACACAGTTATCATTACTGTACTAATACTAATAAAGACATAGTTATCATCACTGTATTAACAGTAATAAAGACACAGTTATCATCACTGTATTAATACTAATAAAGACACAGTTATCAGTGTACTAATACTAATAAAGACAGTTTTCATCACTGTACTAATACTAAGAAAGACACAGTTATCATTACTGTACAAATACTAATAAAGACACAGTTATCATTACTGTACTAATGCTAATAAATACACAGTCTTTTTTAGAATTAGAACTAATAAAGACACAGTTATCATCACTGACTGTACTAATACCAATAAAGACACATTTATCATCACTGACTACTAATACTAATAAAGACACAGTTGTCATCACTTTACTAATACTAATAAATAAGCAGTTATCATCACTGTACTAATACTAATCAAGACACAGTTATCATCATTGTACTAATACTAATAAAGACACAGTTATCAACACTGACTGTACTAATACTAATAAAGACACAGTTATCATCACTGTACTAATACTAATGAAGACACAGTTATCATCACTGACTACTAATACTAAGAAAGACACAGTTATCATTACTGTAAAAATACTAATAAAGACACAGTTATCAACACTGACTGTACTAATACTAATAAAGACACGGTTATCATCACTGTACTAATACTAATAAAGACAGTTATCATCACTGTACTAATAATAATAAAGACACAGTTATCATCACTGACTGTACTAATACCAATAAAGACACAGTTATCATCACTGTACAAATACTAATATAGATATAGTTATAATCACTGTACTAATACTAATAAATACACAGTTTTCATTACTGTACTAATACTAATAAAGACGCAGTTTTCATCACTGTACTAATACTAATAAAGACGCAGTTTTCATCACTGTACTAATACTAATGAAGACACAGTTATCATCACTGTACTAATATGAATAAAGATACAGTTTTCATCACTGTACTAATCCTAATAAAGACACAGTTATCATCACTGTACTAATACTAAGAAAGACACAGTTATCATTACTGTACAAATACTAATAAAGACACAGTTATCAACACTGACTGTACTAATACTAATAAAGACACAGTTATCATCACTGTACTAATAATAATAAAGACACAGTTATCATCACTGACTACTAATACTAATAAAGACACATTCATCATCACTGACTACTAATACTAAGAAAGACACAGTTATCATTACTGTACTAATACTAATAAAGACACAGTTCTCATCACTGACTGTATTAATACTAATAAAGACACAGTCTTTTTTAGAATTAGAACTAATAAAGACACAGTTATCATCACTGACTGTACTAATACCAATAAAGACACAGTTGTCATCACTTTACTAATACTAATAAATAAGCAGTTATCATCACTGTACTAATACTAATCAAGACACAGTTATCATCATTGTACTAACACTAATAAAGACACAGTTATCAACACTGTACTAATACTAATAAAGACACAGTTATCATCACTGTACTAATACTAATAAAGACACAGTTATCATCACTGTACTAATACTAATAAAGACACAGTTATCATCACTGTACTAATACTAATAAAGACACAGTTATCATCACTGTACTAATACTAATAAAGACACAGTTATCATTACTGTACTAATACTAATAAAGACACAGTTATCATCACTGACTGTACTAATACTAATAAAGACACAGTTATCATCACTGTACTAATACTAATAAAGAACAGTTATCATCACTGTACTAATAATAATAAAGACACAGTTATCATGACTGTACTAATACTAATAAAGACACAGTTATCATCACTGTACTAATACTAATAAAGACACAGTTATCATCACTGTACTAATACTAATGAAGACACAGTTATCATCACTGTACTAATATTAATAAAGATACAGTTTTCATCACTGTACTAATCCTAATAAAGACACAGTTATCATCACTGTACTAATACTAAGAAAGACACAGTTATCATTACTGTACAAATACTAATAAAGACACAGTTATCATTACTGTACTAATGCTAATAAAGACACAGTTATCAACACTGACGATACTAATATTAAGATAGATAGTTATCATCACTGTACTAATACTAATAAGTACACAGTTTTCATCACTGTACTCATACTAATAAATACACAGTTATCATCACTGTACTAATACTAATAAAGACACAGTTATCATCACTGTACTTATACTAATAAAGACACAGTTATCATCACTGTACTTATACTAATAAAGACACAGTTATCATCACTGTACTAATACTAATAAAGACAGTTATCATCACTGTACTAATAATAATAAAGACACAGTTATCAACACTGACTGTACTAATACTAATAAAGACAGTTATCATCACTGTACTAATACTAATAAATACATAGTTATCATTACTGTACAAATACTAATAAAGACACAGTTATCATTACTGTACTAATACTAATAAAGACACAGTTATCATCACTGTTCTAATAGTAATAAAGACATAGTTATAATCACTGTACTAATACTAATAAAGACAGTTTTCATCACTTTACTAATACTAATAAAGACACAGTTATCATTACTGTACTAATACTAATAAAGACACAGTTATCATCACTGTACTAATAGTAATAAAGACACAGTTATCATCACTGTACTAATAGTAATAAAGACACAGTTATCATCACTGTACTAATAGTAATAAAGACACAGTTATCATCACTGTACTAAAACTAATAAAGACACAGTTATCATTACTGTACTAATTCTAAAAAAGACAGTTATCATCACTGTGTGTACTAAAACTAATAAAGACACAGTTATCATCACTGTACTAATACTAATAAAGACACAGTTATCATCACTGTACTAATACTAATAAAGACACAGTTATCATTACTGTACTAATACTAATAAAGACACAGTTATCATCACTGTACTAATACTAATAAAGACACAGTTATCATCACTGTACTAATACTAATAAAGACACAGTTATCATCACTGTACTAATACTAATAAAGACACAGTTATCATTACTGTACTAATACTAATAAAGACACAGTTATCATCACTGTACTAATACTAATAAAGACACAGTTATCATCACTGTACTAATACTAATAAAGACACAGTTATCATCACTGTACTAATACTAATAAAGACACAGTTATCATCACTGACTACTAATACTAATAAAGACACAGTTATCATTATTGTACTAATACTAATAAAGACACAGTTATCATCACTTTATTAACACTAATACGTACACAGTCATCATCACTGTTCTAATACTGATAAAGACACAGCTGTCATCACTGTACTAATACTAATAAAGACACAGTTATAATCACCACTGTATTAATACTAATAAAGACACAGTTATCATCACTGTGTTAATACTAATAAAGACACAATTATCATCACTGTATTAATACTAATAAAGACACAGTTATCATCACTGTACTAATACTAATAAAGACACAGTTATCATCACTGTACTAATACTAATAAAGACAGTTATCATCACTGTACTAATACTAATAAAGACACAGTTATCATCACTGTACTAATACTAATAAAGACACAGTTATCATCACTGTACTAATACTAATAAAGACACAGTTATCATCACTGTACTAATACTAATAAAGACACAGTTATCATCACTGTACTAATACTAATAAAGACACAGTTATCATCACTGTACTAATACTAATAAAGACACAGTTATCATCACTGTACTAATACTAATAAAGACAGTTATCATCACTGTACTAATAATAATAAAGACACAGTTATCAACACTGACTGTACTAATACTAATAAAGACACAGTTATCATCACTGTACTAATACTAATAAATACACAGTTATCATCACTGTACTAATACTAATGAAGACACAGTCATCATCACTGTACTAATATTAATAAAGATACAGTTTTCATCACTGTACTAATACTAATAAAGACACAGTTATCATCACTGACTACTAATACGAAGAAAGACACAGTTATCATTACTGTACTAATACTAATAAAGACACAGTTATCATCATTGTACTTATACTAATAAAGACACAGTTATCAACACTGACTGTACTAATACTAATAAAGACAGTTATCATCACTGTACTAATAATAATAAAGACACAGTTATCAACACTGACTGTACTAATACTAAGAAAGACACAGTTATCATCACTGTACTAATACTAATAAAGACACAGTTATCATCACTGTACTAATACTAATAAAGACACAGTTATCATTACTGTACTAATACTAATAAAGACACAGTTATCATCACTGTACTAATACTAATAAAGACACAGTTATCACACTGACTGTACTAATACTAATAAAGACAGTTATCATCACTGTACTAATAATAATAAAGACACAGTTATCAACACTGACTGTACTAATACTAAGAAAGACACAGTTATCATTACTGTACAAATACTAATAAAGACACAGTTATCATCACTGTACTAATACTAATAAAGACACAGTTATCATCACTGTACTAATACTAATAAAGACACAGTTATCATTACTGTACTAATAGTAATAAAGACACAGTTATCATCACACTGTACAAATACTAATAAAGACACAGTTTTCATCACTGTACTAATACTAATAAAGACACAGTTATAATCACTGTACTAATA
>JACSYO010000126.1:0-17500 GCA_016806645.1 Ophiodon elongatus
ATACGGTATGAATTTTTCATATACCGTCATACCGGTGCATAGCCGTAACAACTGTTGTCGCTCTTCGGCAGGCAGCTAAACATATTGTTCACCGCTGAGGGCGCAGCGGGCGGAGCCACTTGTCTTACAGGTATTGAGATGGAGTCATGGTTATAACTTTATAACAACAATTAATAACCCACAACCAACGCTCTCTAAAATACCTATCACAACAAGAAGAAACTCCGCCGCTGCGCAGAAACGGAACAGCTGGCGTAGAGGAACAACGAGACTAGAGACGCACTAATACAACGAGACGAGATTAGCCCAACGCAGGAGACCAGAGACGCACCAATACAACGAGAGACCGGAGACGCACCAATACAACGAGAGACCGGAGACGCACCAATACAACGAGAGACCGGAGACGCACCAATACAACGAGAGACCGGAGACGCACCAATACAACGAGAGACCGGAGACGCACCAATACAACGAGAGACCGGAGACGCACCAATACAACGAGAGACCGGAGACGCACCAATACAACGAGAGACCGGAGACGCACCAATACAACGAGAGACCGGAGACGCACCAATACAACGAGAGACCGGAGACGCACCAATACAACGAGAGACCGGAGACGCACCAATACAACGAGAGACCGGAGACGCACCAATACAACGAGAGACCGGAGACGCACCAATACAACGAGAGACCGGAGACGCACCAATACAACGAGAGATGGGCACCAATACAACGAGAGACCAGAGACGCACCAATACAACGAGAGGATGCACCAATACAACGAGAGACCAGAGACGCACCAATACAACGAGAGACCAGAGACGCACCAACACAACGAGAGACCAGAGACGCACCAATACAACGAGAGACCAGAGACGCACCAATACAACGAGAGACCGGAGACGCACCAATACAACGAGAGACCGGAGACGCACCAATACAACGAGAGACCGGAGACGCACCAATACAACGAGAGACCGGAGACGCACCAATACAACGAGAGACCAGAGATATAAACATATATACACACAGACATAGACACATATATACATACATATATATACATACATATATACATACACATATATAGACATATATACACAGACATATATATACATACATATATACACATATATACACATACATACACATACATACATACATATATACACATATATACACACAGACATAGACACATATATACATACATATATATACATACATATATACATACACATATATACATACATATATACATACATATATACACACACACATATATATATATATATATATATATATATATATATACATATATATATATATATATACACACACACACACGTACACATATATATTTATATACACATATATATTTATATACACATATATATTTATATATACACATGTACACATATATTTATACATATATTCACATCCACACATTCCAATAATTGATGATCCTGTTGCAGCAACAGCACTCCCTGATTAATCCCCAATTCATTATTAAAAGACATAACCGAGTAATTACAGTGAAAGAAAGAAAAGCCAGACAGCATCCAACGTATCGGTTCATCCTGCGGCCTTTGTCACAGAGCTTCACCTCAATTAGCTCCACACACGGGGACTGTGCAGGATCCATTTCCTGTCCTCGGCCCAATTCAACACATCTCTGCTGTTGTGCAGTCATTATCAGAGGGAACCCGTTTCAATTAGTGGCTGTGGCTCTAACAGTCAACCCCCATGACAAGCAGCATGGAGGAGGACAGGCGGGAGGAGAGAAAACCCTGGGGGGGATAGAGGATCAGGGCAATTGAAATGGAGAGACAGAGAGAGAAAGTGGAACTGAAAGGATTAAAAAGAAAGGCTAGTGAGATAAGGAGTTAGGGATAGAGAGGGAGAGAGAGAGAGAGAGACAAAGAGAGAAGAGAGAGAGCAAGAGAGAGAGAAAGAGAAGAGAGAGAGAGAGAGCGAGAGAGAGAGAGAGAGAAAGAAAGAAGAAGGAGCCGGGGACGATAAAGAAGGGGAAAGAGAGCTGGAAAGATAAAGACAGAAAGAAAAAGTATGAAGCCAGACAGATAGACAGATAGACCGAGGGGAGGGAGGGGGGAGGAAAGGTGTATCGCTGATAGAGGGAGCAGAGCTCAGCGGAGCAGGGCAGCTCTCAGACGGCTGTCTAGACGGTGTCAGGGGAGGTGTTGCTGATTAATGACGCACCAAAAACCATCCACCCCCTGCCACACACACACACACACACACACACACACACACACACACACACACACACACACACACACACACACACACACACACTCCCTGCATCCATCAGCCACCCACCCTCCGTGCTGCGTGTCCCTGTGTGTGTGTCTCTCCGTGGCCCCTCTCCTCTGGGCGACACCTCTCCTTCTTCCCTTCACCTGCCTTCTCTTTCTCTCCTTCTTCCCTTCACCTGCCTTCTCTTTCTCTCCTACCTCCCTTCACCTGCCTTCTCTTTCTCTCCTTCTTCCCTTCACCAGCCTTCTCTTTCTCTCCTACCTCCCTTCACCTGCCTTCTCTTTCTCTCTTCTCTCCTTCTTCCCTTCACCAGCCTTCTCTTTCTCTCCTACCTCCCTTCACCTGCCTTCTCTTTCTCTCCTTCTTCCCTTCACCAGCCTTCTTTCTCTCCTACCTCCCTTCACCTGCCTTCTCTTCTCTCTTCCTTCTTCCCTTCACCTGCCTTCTCTTTCTCTCCTTCTTCCCTTCACCTGCCTTCTCTTTCTCTCCTTCTTCCCTTCACCGGCCTTCTCTTTCTCTTCTTCTTCCCTTCACCGGCCTTCTCTTTCTCTCCTTGTTCCCTTCACTTGCCGTCTCTTTTTCTCCTACCTCCCTTCACCTGCCTTCTCTTTCTCTCCTACCTCCCTTCACCTGCCTTCTCTTTCTCTCCTTCTTCCCTTCACCTGCCTTCTCTTTCTCTCCTTCTTCCCTTCACCAGCCTTCTCTTTCTCTCCTACCTCCCTTCACCTGCCTTCTCTTTCTCTCCTTCTTCCCTTCACCAGCCTTCTCTTTCTCTCCTACCTCCCTTCACCTGCCTTCTCTTTCTCTCCTTCTTCCCTTCACCTGCCTTCTCTTTCTCTCCTACCTCCCTTCACCTGCCTTCTCTTTCTCTCCTTCTTCCCTTCACCTGCCTTCTCTTTCTCTCCTTCTTCCCTTCACCGGCCTTCTCTTTCTCTCCTTCACCGGCCTTCTCTCTCTGTCCTTCTTCCCTTCACCTGCCTTCTCTTTCTCTCCTTCTTCCCTTCACCGGCTTCTCTTTCTCTCCTGCCTCCCTTCACCTGCCTTCTCTTTCTCTCTCTTCTTCCTTTGACTTGCCTTCTCTTCCCTCCTTCACCTGCCTTCTCTTTCTCTCCTTCTTCCCTTCACCTGCCTTCTCTTTCTCTCCTGCCTCCCTTCACCTGCCTTCTCTTTCTCTCCTTCACCTGCCTTCTCTTTCTCTCCTTCTTCCCTTCACCTGCCTTCTCTTTCTCTCCCTCTTCCCTTCACCTGCCTTCTCTTTCTCTCCTTCTTCCCTTCACCTGCCGTCTCTTTCTCTCCTGCCTCCCTTCACCTGCCTTCTCTTCCTCTCCTTCACCTGCCTTCTCTTTTTGTCCTTCTTCCTTCACTGCTGCCTTCTTTTCTCCTGCCTCCTTCCTGCCTTCTTTTTCTCCTTCTTCCTTCACCTGCCTTCTTTTTCTCTCCTTCTTTCCTTCACCTGCCTTCTTTCTTCTTCCCTTCACCTGCTTCTCTTTCTCTCCTGCTTCCCTTCACCTGCCTTTTCTTTCTCTCCTTCTTCCTTTCACTGCGTTTTCTTTTTCTCTTTCACCTGCCTTTTCTTTCTTTCCTTTTTCCCTTCACTTGCTTCTTTTTTTCTTCTGCTTTTCACCTGCCTTCTCTTTCTTTCCTTCACCTGCCTTCTCTTTCTCTCCTTCTTCCCTTCACCTGCCTTCTCTTTCTCTACTTTCCCTTCACCTGCCTTCTTTTTCTCTCCTTCTTCCCTTCACCTGCCTTCTTTTCTTCCTACCTCTTCACCTGCCTTTCTTTTTTCCTACCTCCTTCACCTGCCTTTTCTTTTTCCTTCTTTCCTTCACCTGTCGGTTTCTTTCTTCCTACCTCCCTTCACCTGCCTTCTTTCTCTCCTTTCCTTCACCTGCCGTCTCTTTCTCTCCTTCTTCCCTTCACCTGCCGTCTCTTTCTCTCCTACCTCCCTTCACCTGCCTTCTCTTTCTCTCCTTCCCTTCACCTGCCTTCTCTTTCTCTCCTACCTCCCTTCACCTGCCTTCTCTTTCTCTCCTTCTTCCCTTCACCTGCCTTCTCCTTCTCTCCTGCCTCCCTTCACCTGCCTTCTCTTTCTCTCCTGAGAGGCTTTATCTGGCAGCGCTCCGAATGAGAGTGGATGTGGGTGTGGTTTCGGTGCAGCCCTTTTCACCCACGCAAACTTGCCACTTCCTGGCCGGTGGAACTTCTCACGCGAGTTATCAATGATGTGCCTCGCGATGTTCCTCGAGTGTTTCCAGTTTTCCCAGTGAGCTTCCTCCCACCGCGACTCGCAGGCTCCTCCATCTGGCATGGACGTCGAGCAAACAGCAGCGAGTGTTCCGCCATTTGTTATCGCTTGTGCCTCGGCGAGGCTTTGAGGACACGCCAACTCTGATTCCGCTCAGAGTGCAGTGCCAGCCGTACCCGGTGCGACTTACAAGCTTCAATTCCTGGATGATCAAATATTTACAAGCAACCAAAATGCAAACGTCAGGCTCTTTGTCCCACGATAGTATTCCTGGAACCACAAAACAATTCTACGTGGGCGCGCACTCAGCCAACAAGAAGAGATGGCTTCCTCTCCGCTTCATCACTTTAGGGGCCGTCTTTATCCTCCACACTTCCACTCCACGCTGCCTCGCAATGTCAAACTGTGTTAAATGTGCTACTTGTAGCCATTTATCCTCTTAAAGTCATTTCCACGTGCTGTAGAAGTAGATTTCTGAGAAACAATGTGAGGAATTCTGCCGGGTTGTTCTACGGCCCCAGGAGTTAGTTTTATAGAGGGAGGGCTCTTTCAACACAGATCGCCCCGACAGTGAGCGAGGCGAGGGGTCAGGGTTAAACAGGGGGTCAGGGTTAAACAGGGGGTCAGGGTTAAACAGGGGGTCAGGGTTGAACAGGGGGTCAGGGTTGAACAGGGGGTCAGGGTTGAACAGGGGGTCAGGCTGGTGGTCTTACCTCCGAGGCACCTTGTCGAGAGCTGCTGTCTGAAGGCCACAGACACCCGTCCTACGAGACAGAGACAAGACAGAGTGAGGCTGGAGAAGCTCCCAGGTGGCTTTAAGATGTGTCTTTAGGTCTGCCGTGCTTCCACATAGTCATGTTTCTAACAAATATGAGTTATTACTCGTGTTTGCCAACGTGTTCCACTCGTCTTGGATTCCTTTCTCCTGATGGAGCTTTACAAATCAACACACATTACGGCTTTCTCTGTTGTTCCTTAGGTCTGCTTTATTTGATGTGACGATACAAACTTTCTTCTTTAAAAAAAGAGAAGTGAAGAGAGGGAGAGTAACAACTTGAGGAGGACACAAAAGATGAAACACAAACGCTAAGAAACGCCGACGGCTTCAAACACGAAATCTGGCCCCGTTTGGGAGCCGGGACAACAAAAGACGAGGACGGCTCCTTTAAAGAAGAGAGGATGAAAGACACAGAGCGACACGCGGCTATCAAATAATTGCTGTTTCCCTTCGTCTGCATTTGACTTGAGGATCTTTTCTAAAAGGGGGAGGGGGGGGGGGCAGTCGACAATATTTAGTGAGGGAAAAAGGAACATGAAAAGGGAGACCAACATGTTTGAGTCCTGGGAGCCAAGAGTCTGTCAAGGGGGCCAAAGTGTGCTCTCTCTGCTACGGGCCCTTTGTTGCTTTCTGATGTTGCATTTTATTGATTTTTTTGCTATGTGTCTGCTTCTGTTTGCATAATCTCTGTTTTTATTGGATTGAGAATAAAAAAGAGGAGACAAGGGCTCCGAAGGACCTGAGACGGGAGACAAAGCTTTCATTGGGCTACTCCAGGTCCTGGTCTAGGATCTGAGTCAGGACCAATCATTTTACATTACGGATCGGATTCTTGCAACCTGCATACGTGCAAGTTTGTACGTGTTTGTCCCTGAATGTCGGCACGTCAGTACGGGGGGGGGGGGGCACTGTCTAGACGGCACTGTAGTGAATTAAACATCAAGGCCCGACAGAGGCTGGCTCTAAAGAAACCAATTCAGTGAGTTCACCTGAACAGATGGGAGTGGGAGCCGTTGCCGCGGTGAAACTGGGACAGAGACTGCGACGAGGGGCGGAGGGAGGGGGGAGGGGGGAGGGGGGAGGATTCATTTAGCTCAGCTTTACTGGGAACAAACTGGTGCGCTGTGTTTGTCCTGTGTCGGGGAAAATAAAAGAAGTGTACCGTCACAACGAGAGCAGACGGACGGGACGAGCAGCAGCAGAACAACGAAATACAACCCCCCCTCCAACCCCCCAGCCCCACCAGCCCCCCAGTCCACGGAGCGTACTGACCTGCTGCAGGGCATGGTCGTGCCTGCGGGCCTGGCTCTGCCGCGTGATGAAGGACCAGGTGGAGAGCTTGTAGTGGTTGAGCAGGCAGATGATCACGACCACCATCACTGTCATCACCACGATGATGATGACGATCTGAACAAACTCCAGTTCAGCTGCACAAACACAAAGGGGGGAGGGGGTTAGCATCGGACATTTAGAAGAAGAGATGGAAAGAACATTATGAAGTACACCTGCCTCATTTATGGATGAAGATTGAACTAAACTATAAGAATTTAAATAGTTGGGATTGTGGTAAAATAACGCATCAAAAACACTTCTTATTTTGTCTTTTTTCTTTTCGGTCTTCATCCGATGTGGCTGCTTGAAGTGAGATCCAATGACTGGATCAAAAGGCCCCAGAACAGCTACTCAATGGACCCCGAGTTGGGATTTATTTTTTTTGTCTATAAGACAACTTCAACTACTCAAGGCAGCAGATATAAATATCCAAGTGTGTCTGCTGCGATAAAGTCCTCTTTACAAAAGCAAAAACAGGGCGAACTCCATCAGCTCACGGAAATCTGGAGAAACGATCAAAAGCTCCAGAACAGCTACTCAATGGACCCTTTTTGGTGAGGTCCTTTCTGAATTGACCTAAAGATAAGATCTCCTTTATGCACATACAAGCATAGAATATACATCATACGTACTCTGAATCTAAGTCACATGTTGAGAGTGAGACAGACTCTTTCAAACAATAAAAGGTGATAAAAGACAACAGTTTCAAATAATTAAACCTGGAATCAAACCAGAAATAAATAACAAAGTTACAATATATTGGTCCACAATAAAATCCTATCATTTAATATTACTACTTGTTACTATCTAATATTGTGATGGAGGATGAAAGTGAATGAATTCATGGTTCAGACTCCTGTGTGCCTCCTGAAGCACAGATCGCTCATATTCAGACTGAAGATAGTTCTCAGACCTTTTGTTCGTTTCAAAGGAGCCACAGATCCCACTGACTGGGCATTATTCTGACTGGCTGTTAGAACGCCTGTCTACCAGCAGAGGGCGCCACAGGTCAAACTCCATGTTGGTGAGTCTGTACGGAGGAGTTCTACAGAAGAAGCTTCAAATCACAGAAACAACAGAGAAGATGAGTGTTGAGACTCTGGTGTCTGTCCCTGCGTACAGTGGTCCCTGTGTGTACACACACACACACACACACACACACACACACACACACACACACACACACACACACACACACACACACACACACACACACACACACACACACACACACACACACACACACACACACACACACACACACACACGCCAGAGCTGATGACCTCCCAGATCAGAGCACCGCTGCCTCTCGTCTCTTGTTCATTGTTTCCTCCTCTTTTTGTTGGTCTCTTTGAACCCTTCCTACATCTCCACTTGCTCTGTCTGTCTGTCTGTCTGTCTGTCTGTCTGTCTGTCTGTCTGTCTGTCTGTCTGTCTCCGTCTCCCTCTCCCTCTCCCCCCCTGCAGTCTGAGACTCTTTTGTCATGGAGTCGTCGGGTTCGTTCTGAGCAGAAATCTTGACCTTGTCTGGTCTTGGCACCCAGTCTGACCTCTGACTCACATCTTACTCACTGCTTGGACACTCATTTGGTGTGTGTGTGTGTGTGTGTGTGTGTGTGTGTGTGTGTGTGTGTGTGTGTGTGTGTGTGTGTGTGTGTGTATGTATGTATTTATGTATATGTGTGTGTGTGTCCTTGTGTGTTGGAGCTCCGTGAGAACAGTGACACAACAGTCCACTCAGCTCTTTGAGCTCCACCACAAACCTCTGAGCAACGTAAGACAGCTTTAAAACAACAGGGAGGGATCGGGTACAGACAAGAAAATGCAAAATAAGGAATTTGAGACAAACAACAACATGTATTTTTAACAAAAACAAAAAAGTAAACGGGCAGAAACACACGATAACACCCCGAAGCAGGGACCGGCCCAGTCCAGTAAAACCCAACCGGTCCCAGGGTCCCAGACTCGCTAATCCTCTGGCTTACTCATCAGCATGAGGGTGGGTTAGAGTCCTGAAACGTAAACCCACCCAGACCTGCCTCTCCCTACACCACACAGCCACAGAGGAGGGCGGGGTAACACTGAGAGGAAGACGGCCAACGAGCATAAACCACATGGAGGGGGGGGGATTAAAATGAAGCAACATAAGAAAAAGTCTGTCTCACACCAGACATTTGAAAGAGTTTTCTTTCTGTTGGTCACAATACGAGTCAGCTGATGTGAAACAGGACCGTGTGGACGAAGTGCTGAAGGTCAAGATGAAGAAGCAAAAACAGGACGCACTAAACTTCTGGCAGCGCTGTCACAGAGAGGAGAGAAGTGTAAAGTAAAGAAGCATTCCAGGACCCAGCGCTCTGAACCACCAGCAGGGCCCTTCACACCTGCTTTCTTCAGGTCTGGTGAGCCCTGTATCACTGGTTCCACAGTGACCCATTAGAGCTCATGACCCCTTCTTAAGCGGTAAACTAGTATTTCATAAGAATCAGGCTACAGGAGTTGTAAAGTCCTGACCCATTTTGAAATCCGGTTGAGAAACTTCACAAATGTTCTTCACATCACCGGATATTATTATCATTATTATTATTATTATCATCATCATCGTGCCAGAGGGAGCAACACGCAACCTCATGTGATCATAGGGAAGCAGATTTAAACAAAACGGAGACTGAAGCGACGCCACGAGTCTGGAGGTGAGATTTGAATCCATCGACAGCGGGGCCCGTAGCTCCGGCTCGGCCCCGCTCCAGGATATCATTTAGCATGTTTGAAATGATGGGGGCGGCCCCCGATGAGGAGCGCTCAGACACGGTCTGTAAACCATTCATGGTACCAGATAGTCTTGTCTGAACATGGGTACCGACAAGGTCCCGGATTGGACTCTGTCAGGCTCGACTTGGGGACAGTTGAACTCTGAGCTAATTTCTAACACGCTGTTTATTTAGCAGGTTTTAATGTTCAGCATCCTAGTTTAGCTTGTTAGCATGCTAACATTGTTAATTAGCATTAAAACACAATTGATAGCAGATGCTGATGGGAATGTCTTTAATTCTGAAGGTATTTGGTTATATCCATAAACTGTGGACGTAGTCATGGTGACGTCAACCATCGGTTTGTGGACTGATGTTTTGAAGCCTCAAGTTCGGCGATTTCACCGTCGCCATCTTGGTTTTTTTGCAACCCATAAAAGGAAGTGATCATATTTGGAATGTGGAGGAGTGACGTATTGACACTGGTAGCAGTATCGACCTGTCAATCACCTTGTAGCCCCGCCCTAAAGCATCCCCTGCTTTATGGTCTGTTTGACTCTAAATGGACCATAATTTACTAAATGAACATCATGCTGTATTGAAGAAGACTTGAAACTAGAGATTGAGACATAAACTCATGTTTACAATGTTTACTGAGGGAATAAATCAAGAGAGAAGTAGAGTCATTTTCTATAGACTTCTATACAACCAGAGGAGTCGCCCCCTGGTGGTCAGGAGAGAGAATGCAGCTTTAACACATGAAGCTTTGACTTCTATACAACCAGAGGAGTCGCCCCCTGGTGGTCAAGAGAGAGAATTCAGGTTTTAAGACACTTCAGCATCGGCTCCACTTTTCAGAACCGGAGGTTGCTGCCTGGTTCATGCATGTATTCCAATTGTTACACCCGTTCGTTAACAACTGAAAACCTGAAAATGCTCTTATTTCGTTTGTCCCACAGGTGTCAGCTTGGGGCGGTTACGTGTTATAAACTCATGTTTACAATGTTTACTGAGGTAATAAATCAAGTGAGAAGTAGGGTTGAGGAAGTAGGAAGTAGTCACAATTTGACTTCTTTTCTATCTAATGTGGCCCCTCAGCTTTCCAGCTTCAGGGCGTCTCCCTGCGTTGGGTAGATGTTACGTTGCGGGCTGACTGTCTCATCCGGGAGCTGAAGGCGCCAGTCCAGGCCTGTTTGTGCTCACCACACTCAGCCAGAGGGAGGGGGACTGAGGGAGGATTTCATTCAGAGAACAGTCTTCAACCCAAGTCAACCCGGCCCTTCTGTAAGCATCGGGATAAATATCACATACGCTGCCTTCTGCTGTTGTAAAAAAAATAAGCCACACAAAAACCAGACTCAAAACTGTCTTCTGAAGTACAGGTGGGGACGGGTTTTTACTGCTTAAGCTAAATAAAAGAAAAGGTGTCTGCCGCTAATGGCCGATCCTCGGAACATCGGGGAGGAAGGAAGTCCGAGGAGGAGGAGTTGAGAAGGGAGGAAGGATGTGTGGGAAGGAGGAGAGAGGAGAGCAAGGGGAGGCCTATCCTGCCTGAACCCCAGTATCCACCCAGTTCAGAGGCTCCAGGACACAGTGTACAGCGGCAGCTCTCGCACAGGCCACAGATCTGTGTGTGTGTGTGTGTGTGTGTGTGTGTGTGTGTGTGTGTGTGTGTGTGTGTGTGTATTACCAGCACCGGTCTGATGTTATTACAACAGTAATCCACTTGTCAAAACAATATCAGCCCGGCGTCTGCAGCGCCCTTATTCCGCCGGCCGTCCCACGGCTTGTTGTCCTGCTGTGCTGAGGAGAGAGCGAGGCCGTTGAGTTTATTTTAACCACCACAAAGTGACCGTGGTGCTACCTGGTGTTACGACTTGGAAACAGCCACCTATTTACTGAAGGATCAAACATCCTTTGGGGTTGTCAGAGTCTGCGACAGCTACAGCAATAAATACATTCATTCATACATTCAGGCAGATGGCTGGCGACCTGAGGTCAGCTGTTGCATCGGCCAAGCTTCTGGAAGCTATTTTATTGAGTTTCCTTGAGTGACTTTGAGTCCCCTCTGTTAAACAGCTACGCTGTGTAAGTGTCTATATGTCTTGGGCTTTTATTGTGAAAGGTGGGAGCGGAAGGATCCGCCTTTGGGAGGAGTAGTAAGGTGCGTGGTCTTGGTTGGGACTCCGGTGCTCCGTGTTGTCATTTAGAAGACAACGCCATTGGTTGGTCCCTTTATTCGCGCAGCAGAACATTTTAAATTGCCTCTCTTTTATTGTCATGTAACATTTGATCATAATTTAAAATGTGTTGAAATAGTACATTAGCTTCCTAAACAAAATGTACCTTTTTTGATACCTTACTTTGAGGAACATGAATATGTTTCTGTCTTGCTACAGACATATTTTGGTCAGTCGTGAAAAATATTGAGGTACGATACCAGCCTCAGCAAATAGTAAGAGAGCGAGTAAACAGCATGGAGAGAGAGAGAGAGAGAGAGAGAGAGAGAGAGAGAGAGAGAGAGAGAGAGAGAGAGAGAGAGAGAGAGAGAGAGAGCACACAGACGGTGACCCAATGACAGCCCTTTGAAGTGTGTGTGTGTGTGTGTGTGTGTGTGTGTGTGTGTGTGTGTGTGTGTGAGAGAGAGAGAGGCCAATGGAAGGTCACACAGTTCAGTGGACCGCTGGTGAAAAGAAGCTGTCGGACAGCAGCCGGTAACAGAGCTCAACACAGTCTGAGTACGCAGATGAGAAATGAGCATTCTGTGACATGAATTACTTTGGTATAACCATAATAACAATAGGTTTTGGGGTGTATTTCTTCCTGTTCGGAGATACCTCACTCTGCTGACGCTAATGCCAGAGAGAAACTCACTTCTGTGATTAATGAGGGAGCAGAGGCTTACCCTGTTTGGCCCTGAAATAAAATGAAGGCTAATGACTATCTATGGAGACTGCTTACACTCAGCCGGGGCCTCCAACATTGTTATCGCTCGATAAACTTAACGTCTGAGTTCGAATGACCTTGGACGGTTCCGTGAGAAAGAAACTAAACCCAGCGCCTGGCTGGGTTTAGTTTGCACAAAAGGAGCCAGGAGAATGAGCTCCACGGTTTGGAGGTGGATGTGTGCTGACAGCCTGAGCGTGCGAGGAGCAGCGGCTCGCTAGCTGCTTGCTAATTCAGAGCGGGAGAGCAGAGGAAATGCCTTCCCTCTCAGACTGGAGAGAGAACCAGCTCCGGCTCTTGTGAATCCCCATCTTGCAGCCGCAGCGGTTTGTGGAATTGCTGCAGAGGATGCCCCCGCCGGTGAACACACGGCCTGAAGGGGGCGCTGCTTTGGGAGGTGGACAGGACGGCGGCATGATTGGGGTTTGTAGCTCCTAAAAACTAAATGTAGAGTGAGGCGTTTTTAATATACATGTTTTTAAATTCTACCTAGCCAAGCTGAGCTCAACAAACCCTCCAAAATACTTTTTTCCCTCTTCTGCAGTCATTTCCTGTTTCCTGCTGCCCTCAGTCATGAAAACAAAACATTAGCATTCCTGTAGCAGGCAATCAAATCTGCACTTTACTGTGAACGGCAGTACTTCCTCCACAAACTGAGAGAGGAAGTGCTGCAAAAGTGCTGCATCATAATCCCAGAGTCCCGGGCACTCCATTAGGTGCATCTGTAAAACTGTATGATCATAGAAGTAAAGAAATAATAAAATAAAGGTTGCTGCCCAGAGAGCTCCAGCCCAGCTAGAGGCCTGCTGAGTTCACAGCCTGCTGCCCACCACACACACACACACACACACACACACACACACACACACACACACGCACGCACACGCACACACACACACACACACACACACAGCCGTTGCTATGGTAACCCTTGGGCACGGCGCCGCGATCAACAAGGCCCAGTAGCTGCCGAGGGCGCCGTTGCAGCGACCTGGTGCATAAAAAAACGCTTGCGCGGTGGAGAGAGAGAGAGAGAGAGACACACACACAAAGAGAGAGAGAGAGAGACAAAAAAGACTGGCACACTTCGAGGGAAGCAGATAATGTTCGATAATGAAGGGACGGAAAGAGTTGGGAGAGAGATGAATGAGGCGCGTGCGCACACACACACACACCTCCCGGGAGACGTGCACTGTAAAGTCTAGACGGCTGGTATCAGCCGACAGCAACAGTCTCTATCAAGCGCGCGTGTGTGTGTGTGTCTAAGTGTGAATATGTGTGTGTGTGTGAGTGTAGTAGATATCAGCCTAGTTACAGCCTCCCCTACTACAGTCATTCAGTCTCTCCATGGAAATAAATGAACTAGTTTTCGTGCTGCTTAACCCTGAGAAGAGGGTGTGTGTGTGTGTGTGTGTCTAGGATACTCAGCCCATTAGACAGGTATCTCAGGGTCAGGAGAGAAATGGAGACGGAGAGAAAGGTGGCAGACATGCTATGTGGGACTCATGGGCAACAAGGGCACAAATCTCTCTCTCTCTCTCTCTCTCTCTCTCTCTCTCTCTCTCTCTCTCTCTCTCTCTCTCTCTCTCTCTCTCTCTCTCTCTCTCTCTCTCTCTCTCTCTCTCTCTCTCTCAGCTCGCCCATCGTACGGAGACATTCTTTCCTCTGAAAGAACTGAACTCGTACAGGAGGACTATGCTCCTGGTGATGCCGCTCTGGCAAGTACACCAGGTCAAAGTTCACCAGGAAGACGCTCTGCTAAAATGTTAGCATAAATTGAACCAACCCGCCTGACCGTCTGACCCTCACGCTTCTCTGTAGATTGGATTTCTATTAGCGTTGTCATCACATTCAGGGTCCTCAGAGTTAAAAGGGTTACGTGTGTTTAGTGGTGACAGCAGTTTCCCAACGTGGCCTTTTCTTCTCCAGAAGCCAGAGCGTGGTTTGTCCGTCTGTCCGTGAAGAGCCCCCCCCCCCCCCAGTGGAGGTATGCCGGGCTCCTTCTGAGCTCACGGAAACACACCAAACCGTAGTTTCAGGGGTGATTATACAATAATGAAAACAAAGTAATATTTCATTTCTGCTTATAGATCCCCTTAACGTCTACACACTGGCCCTTTAAACCCTGTTCTGTGTTGACAGGACATTCTCACTCTTGACTCGACATGCATCTGCAGTAACGGCTAAACGTCGCCACCCCTCCCCCTCCGCCTCCCCACCATGTTCCCTCATCGTAGATTACGGTTGATTATTGCCGAGTTCGGCCGTAATGACGAGACCCGCCGGATAAATCCACACTTAAACATAAAATAAAAAAGGACTAATGTGGCCGGATCATCTCCAGCCGCATGAATATAACATGAACAAAGATACGGATAACTCTGTGATAACACATCATAAATATTACAATGTAGTCTAATATTATCAATATTCCAACAATGTAATATTCATGAACAGCGATAAAGCAGGGAGACGGGGGGTGGGGGTGGGGGGGGTGGGGGGTCAACATGTCACTTCTCTGCAGAGTCTCTCAGGTGTGTGTGTGCGTGTGTGTACATTATCAGAGCCAGACAGACAGGATAGCGTCTAGACACTCCTGAACCCCCCACCCCCACCCCAACCACCAACTCCTACCCCCTCCTGCCATAAAGCCCAGACTGAATACACTCTCTCTGAATGATTGAACCAGACTGGAGGGTCAGTGATGTCAGGGTTAAAGTGTGTGTACATCGTGTGTGGTGTTGGCCGGGGTCAGCCAGGGTCAGAGTGAATGGGCAGGGGGGTTATGGTACCATTTTGTATGACCTCAGCCTGCTATAGCATGTTGTTCAAAGCTCCAAAAGGGTTGCCTGTGTGTGTGTGTGTGTGTGTGTGTGTGTGTGTGTGTGTGTGTGTGTGTGTGTAGCTAGTGAAGGTAAATGTGCCATCTTTAATCATACCTGATTCTGATCATAGTTGCTTGTTGATGACATCAGTCTGTTTCTACATGCCCCTACGTGGACCGCAACACGACAACAAGCTGGACCCAGAGCCCTACGAGGACCGCAACACGACAACAAGCTGGACCCAGAGCCCTACGTGGACCGCAACACGACAACAAGCTGGACCCAGAGCCCTACGAGGACCGCAACACGACAACAAGCTGGACCCAGAGCCCTACGAGGACCGCAACACGACAACAAGCTGGACCCAGAGCCCTACGTGGACCGCAACACGACAACAAGCTGGACCCAGAGCCCTACGTGGACCGCAACACGACAACAAGCTGGACCCAGAGCCCTACACCGAAACAAACAAGTGGACAGAGCTAGAGGACCGCAACACGACAACAAGCTGGACCGCCCTACGAGGACCGCAACACGACAACAAGCTGGACCCAGAGCCCTACGTGGACCGCAACAGGACAACAAGCTGGACCCAGAGCCCTACGAGGACCGCAACACGACAACAAGCTGGACCCAGAGCCCTACGAGGACCGCGACAGGACAACAAGCTGGACCCAGAGCCCTACGAGGACCGCTACAAGCAACAAGCTGGAGGCAGTAAATGATGATGGACACACCGCGATGACAGCGAAGGGGACAGCCGGGAGTGGACGGGGACGTGGGCAGCGCTCTGACAGACCATAACAACCCGGAGCAGGTTATAAGGGGGGAGGGGGGGACACATGCTTCAACCTGGGAGCAGAGCTTTGACAGTGACTGGAAAAAGCACTGATGCCCGTTGCTAACGTACGTAGCATCATCATCATCATCATCATCATCATGTGAGGAGGACACATGGCAGTGGGCCAATAAGATGCACACATACAACCCAAGGGTGACCCAATGGGCACAGCTGATATCGATATTGTGTTCTACTCATGTAAAGATCAATAAAAAAAATTATCCTTTAGTTTGGTTGAATCAAACCTGCTACCAACAAGAATTAAGGAATTTCCTGACAATGAGAACAGAACACCACCAAAAAAATAAATCATTGAATATAATATGATGTTTAAATGTTGGTTAGAATTGAACTGCAAGCTCCCAAATTGGACAGATAGAAAACAAGAGACACACTAACATCAATAAGACGTGTACAACATGTAAGCACAAATGAAAAGGAAAACTGATTCTGCAGATTTAATTTCTTTGCAGGTCAACATCACAAGCTGCTCAAGGTAGGAAAAGGTAAAAGAGAAATCACAGGATTGGGGGGTGGGGGGAGGGGTGGGGGGCAGGGGGGGTAGCACATAGCTGCCAGCTTTGCACAGATTTAAAAACCAACAAAAAAAACAGAGGGATAAAGAGAATACGGCTCAGGTTGAAGAAACACAAGAGATATTGGACACAGAGAGGAGACGGGATGCAAAGATTAGAGCGGGGGGAGAGGAGGGGGTGGGCCGAGGTGAAGCAGACAGATGTTAAAAGGCAGACAAACAACAAAGCGCGGCGCCTTGTGTCTCATCTCTGAGACGGAACAACAAAACAGACGAGAGGTGGACCAAAAAAAGAGATGAGAGAGGAGGAGGAGGAGGAGGAGGAGGAGGAAAAGAAGCTGCAGAAGAAGAAGAAGAAGAAGAAGAAGAAGAAGAAGAAGAAGAAGAAGAGTGTGGGCTTTTGTCTGTCTGTCTGTCTGCATGCTTCCTGGCACATTTAATAGAACACCTCCCACCCCCCTCCCACTCAAGCGCCACACACCTCCCCCACAGGAGAGGTGGAGTTACAGTGCAACTCTAAAGTAGCTTCTTTTCTCTCTCTTTTTGTTTCTGCATCAGGGAGTGCAGCGGACGCCTCCCAGACGGAACGTATGTCGAGTATGTGCTGCTGCAAAACTCTCGTCTGCGCTCAGCCAAACAAGAAACAGCGGGAGGGGGGGGGGGCCAGGAAGCTCAGGAGACATGATGGGACGGATCCAAACTGGAGCTGCTGGGTCTGTTGGGGTTACACAGACACACTGGGCTCATTCTGGATAATGATGATGATCATAATGAGAATAAGAGACTTCTGGCTAATATGTGGTTGCATGCAGGAGCGTTAAAGGTAGGGCGAGGAGCTTTCCTTTCGTGGTGATTTTGGCGGTCCCTGTGGACAAAAGTGGTGGTGGTGTTCCAGAGCCAGATCCCCCTCAGAAAACCTCTCATTTCTAATACAGCAGAGGTTTGATAGTCTGCTCCTTGCAGTCCTGGTT
>JACSYO010000126.1:22500-27991 GCA_016806645.1 Ophiodon elongatus
GCCGAGCGTAACCGGAGGCATCTACGACTTAGCGACACACACACTCCTCTGATGGGCGTGGCTTAACCTTTAGGGGCAGGGTCAGGTCAAGGTTGTGGCAGTTTTCATTTTTAGCCCCATTAATTGGAGTGGAGCGGATCTTTTGAATAAAATTCTTAAATTTAGCTTTGAAGAACCGGTTGAGGTGTTTTTACAATATAGTATAATCACGCTGGGGGAAAAAGGGATTTTTTTATTTCCATTTAAAAAGCTGAATTAGATAATATTCGGTTGAGGCCGATTCACAGCCAGTCACAGTCAATGCTGCATGGAGCTGCAGGCTGACTCTCTCTCTCTCTGTGTGTGTGTGTGTGTGTGTGTGTATGCTTCTGCAGACAAACAGCTGAGAGGGCATGTCTGTCTCTGTTTAGGACTGTGACACACACACACTCTGTGCTCCAGCTCCTAGACATTCACCAGGCTGGTAGACATTCAATGCAGCAACAGTCACATATTAACCGAGGGAAAGCAATTAGGCTCTTGAAATGGGACTCCCGACCGGACACACACACACACACACACACACACACACACACACACACACACACACACGGGAAGCCAGTTTCTTATGAGGAACCATAAACTCTTCCCATTAAGATTCCTGTCTCATGAAAATATAATTGCTGTAAATGAGCGGCCCAGGGTGCAGCATAACCGGCGGGGGACTAAGTGTTTATGGAAAGAATCCTTATTACAATCGCAGACACACAGGATTTTTTGGAAAATTCACAACATCACAGCCTGTGACTTTATTTTTTATTTTGAAGGATTTGGAATTGTCAGGTGAAAGGCATCGCTCACAGGACGCTGTGCTGGTGAGGGGGCCTGTTATCGCTAGGAGGCCTCACCTGGCGCAGGCCTCGGTGAAGGGTGATCTGCTCGGGTTAATCCGGCCGACAGATGGGGAAGGGCTGTGGCTGAGCGGGGGGGCGTGTGGCAATGCCGTCGGGACGGCGCCCGGGCCGGGCCGAATGCTGCGACTATGACCTATATTAATAATTCACATACAGGATCTCCATGCAGCTCGGAGCCCTGAGGAGACGTGAAGATCAGGGACGGGAGATAGGCAGAGAGTGAAGCTGTCCTCGTCTTCCTCCCCATTGTCTATGCGCCTCATCTCAAACTAAAAATAACTCCTTGGTTTGGGGAGGAGCGGCTGCGTGTGGTCAGTGTGTGAACTTCAAAAAGTGGTGAGTTTGAACACAAATGGCCACTTAAACTCTGAGTCAACCGCTTCCAGTTAGCCCGACACGGTACATTCGGCTCTTCAGCTTTCTCTTACCCTGTTAATCTATTATTTCCATGACAACCAGACTCTGAACACAAACTATAAATTATATTTAAAGTTTTATTACGAGCAAATTTACAATAAAAAAAGGCTCAGTAGCGGCGGGGCACTGTGCTTGTGATAAACATTACATAAATAAGAGTAAATAGAGTATGTGTGTGTGTGTGTGTGTGTGTGTGTGTTCGTGCTAATGAAGGAACATGTCAGCCAGAGGAACAGTGTGGCTCACTGATGTGTTTTTAGAGTTTTTAGAGCTCCATGGCACATATCTGGTTACCGATAAAACAAAACAATTTAAAAGGCTCTGATGCAGCCGCCTGTTGGAAACGTAGACTGTATATAAGAAGAGGACGTAGTCATGGTGACGTCTCTCGCTGGTTTGTGGACTGATGTTTTGATGCCTCGAGTTTGGCAATTTGGCCGTCGCCATGTTGTTTTTTAGCAACCAATGAACAGAAGTGTCCGTATTTACCTCCAGCGGTCGACCTGTCAATCACCTTGTAGCCCCGCCCTAAAGCATCCCCTGCTTTATGGTCAGTTTGACTCTAAATGGACCATAATTTACTAAATGAACATCATGCTGTATTGAAGAAGACTTGAAACTAGAGATTGAGACATAAACTCATGTTTACAATGTTTACTGAGGGAATAAATCAAGAGAGAAGTAGAGTCATTTCTATAGACTTCTATACAACCAGAGGAGTCGCCCCTGGTGGTCAGGAGAGAGAATGCAGCTTTAACACATGAAGCTTTGACTTCTATACAACCAGAGGAGTCGCCCCCTGGTGGTCAGGAGAGAGAATGCAGCTTTAAGACACTTCCATATCGGCTTCACTCTTCAGAACCGGAGGTTGCCAGCTGGTATACAACTCAACAAAAAGTCACAAAGTTTGGATTGACAAAAATAAATCCACAATGTTGAGCAGGCAGACAAGAACGCCAACTCATTTAGATGATGACGCTTGATAACTCAGTTAGCAAGACAATGCTAATCCACAACACTCGTGTAAGATACATCTGGGACTTCCAATGAGTCTGAATGAAGGCAGGGAAGGGGAAGAGGAGAGGAGAGGAAAAGGAGATGAAGGGGAGAGGAAAGGAGATATGCTGTGTTATGGTTGGGGGGTTGGGAGTCAAAGAGGCAGGCCAGACCAGACTAGACAGTCTCGATCTCCCTCTGACCCCCTGTCTGAGTCTATGAGTGTGTGTGTGTGTGTGTGTGTGTGTGTGTGTGTGTGTGTGTGTGTGTGTCCTCCCCAGCCAGACAATACAGCAGACCCAGTGCCTGATTGGGGTCAGCTGGTGGCTGCTGAGGGGAGCAGAAGGGGAGGAGGGAGAGGGGGAGAAGTGTGGGGGGTGGTGGGTATCAGACACCGCTGTCTGACTTGCGGTGTCTGGATGGAGAGGGAGAGGGGGGAGAGGGGTGGGGAAGAGGGGTGGGGGAGGAGGAACAGAAACCAGGCTGGAGGTTAAACTGGGTATAATAATAATAATAATAACGTATTGTTCCATAGTGCTGCAGGAAAGAGTCCTAAACTCCAGAAGTGAGTCAGCATTTTATCTCTCTTATAAAGTCTCTTTTAAAGTCTTTTTAAAAAGGCGGTTGCTAACAAGTGAAACTTCAAATTGTCATCACCAGGTGTCAAGTGGCTTGAACCTGCATTCTCTCTCCTGACCACCAGGGGGCGACTCCTCTGGTTGTATAGAAGTCTATAGAAAATGACTCGACTTCTCTCTTGATTTATTCCCTCAGTAAACATTTTAAACATTAGTTTATGGTCTACATCTCTTTTTATTTAAAAAAAATCATAAAAGTGGAGTTCATTTGTGAAAATGAACTAAATGTGAGTATCAAATTGTTTTTGCTAGAGAGCTTATTTTCATTGTTTCCCTGTAGAAGGGAACCAGTGTGATGCTAACCAAAGCAGGTGTTGCCCTGAGGCTCTGTTACCTCGTCCCAACACATCTGTATAGACTGAAGGGAGCCACAGTTCATCCATTGTGCAACTACAGGGCAAAGTACAGGGCTGTTTTCTTCTTGTTTTTTAAATGTAAAAACATAAAAGCTATCTCCATCTCCTTCTCTGCCTCTGATGTAATCCTTGTAATTTCCTGCGATAAGATTAAACCCGGAGCGTGGCCCGGTGGGGGTCCAGCTGGATCCCCCCCACCTTTGACTGGACAGCGCTGGGCTGCCGAGGGGCTTCGGTCCCGACAGTGAAGCTGAGGAGAGGGTTAACTCCAGTGTTAAGTTTAGACCCTGAACACCAGTTTAGATTCACGCTTCATAATATATCAAATATGCATCAAATAGGATTAAAAGCAGCATCGGGTTCTGCAGTAACTACTACTTCTTTGCTATAAAACTATCTAGAACAGTATGCAATATTCAGAATTAAAACTATGGATTATTAATAACCTGAGGCACACCACAATGCTTTCCTTCTTTTTGTAGTCACCCAGTCAAAGTGAGGTGTTTTTAGTTTTTGTTTTGCAGTGAGAGGCTTCGACGTGGTGCTAGGCAACATGTAATCACTACAACTATATTCAGGCAAATTAAAAACAGCAACACAAGCACTCGTGTCCACGAGAGGAGCTCGTTCACATGACGCCTGTGATGATGGAGACTCAACCTCCAGGTGGAAGAACACAACCAGGAATTCAGTTTGAAACTCATCTGCTGCTTTCAAGAAAATGATCTGAAAACGGACACGAGCATCATCTTCACCGTTATCGGACATAAAGAACTCAAAACCACTTTATCTAACCGTTATCAAAATAGTTGCTGATCCCTGGTGTCGCTAACTAATATGCACGAGTAACTTCAGACATGGTGATGAAATCATTGTTGCATTTACAGTTATTATTATCAAAGGGCTCAAGAATCCGCAGCACATCTTCCTAACAGGGTTGGGTCGTGAGTTGAGTCGTGATGTTTCCATGGAGCAGCAGCAGCCGACAGAGGGACTTCCCACTGCACATGCCTAGATCCACCAGTACAAGTCTCACATAGGGGACTCCGGAGTGGAGATTAAAACTGGGTGCTGAGGCCTTTCCCGAGTTCCCCTTTTAAATAATAACAGGTGCCTATGCATGATGCTTTGACTAAGAACCATCCATCTGACACTTCCTTCCGTGCCCTAACAAGGTGAACTATCCCGTGTTACTAAAGTCAAAGCTGTTGTTGACACAGAGGAGCTCTTAGTCATGAATTCATCCCGAAGAATAAACTGCTGCTTTCTGCATCATTTCCTTCTAGTACATGGATTCAATAATGCATTTATAACTTCAATAATATAGAGAGCAATAAGACTCTCAGCAATAGGTAGACAACCATAGCGTTGCAAACTGCAAACTGAAACTTCTGCAAGAGACAATTTGAAAGTCATGCAAATGATTTCCTTTGTGCATGGTATGAAAATGGTTATGACCACATGTCATTTTCTTGAGTTTTTAATGCCCCCCCCCCCTGTGACACCCCTTTGGAAACTTCACCACGTAAGCCCCTTCAAAATCCAAAGAAAATCCTGCAAAACCACTTGAAGAGACATGTCATTATTCCACAGTCTGGGTGTTCCTGCACACATAAACAAACGGATTACCCAAAAATATGACAAACAGCGGGCGGCACAGCATTTCTGCTTGATTCTCCTTCTCTTTTTTTCCTCCTCCTGTTTTGTCTCATGCAAAAAACAGCATTTGTAATTTCAAAGCAATAATCGCTGCTTTGCTTCATGCGAGGAGGGAAAGAGAGCGAGAGAACGAGAGAGAGCGCGAGAGAGACAGAGAGAGAGAGACAGAGAGAAAGAGAAAGAGAGAGAGCGCGAGAGAGACAGAGAGACAGACAGAGAGAGAGAGAGACAGAGAGCGAGAGACAGAGAGAAAGAGAGAGAGACAGAAAGACAGACAGAGGGAGAGAGAGACAGAGAGAGAGAGAGAGAAAGACAGACAGAGACAGACAGAGAGAGGGAGAGACAGAGAGAGAGAGGGAGAGGGAGAGACAGAAAGAGACAGAGAGAGAGACAGAGAGACAGACAGAGAAAGAGACAGATAGAGAGGGAGAGACAGAAAGAGACAGAGATTGAGAGAGAGAGACAGAGAGAGAGAGAGAGAGAGAGAGAGAGAGAGACAGAGAGAGACAGAGATTGAGAGAGAGACAGACAG
>JACSYO010000127.1:0-50000 GCA_016806645.1 Ophiodon elongatus
TCATCATCATCATCATCATCATCATCATCATCATCATCATCATCATCATCATCATCATCATCATCATCATCATCACTTTGTTTACATAATCTTCATCATCATCATCAACATCACTTTGTTTACATCATCAGTTTGAAATCCTCACCTTTGATCAGAGTGGCGTCCATCTTTGAAGTCTTTTGGAAGATCCAAAGACCAGTTACTCTTCATGGACACACAGCTGGGTCCAGATCCAGGTCCAGGTCCAGGTCCAGATCCAGGTCCAGGTCCAGGACAGTCTGGTCTCTGATGGATCCTGGTCACATATGTAGAACCAGAGTCAGTGAATCAAAGACTTTGTGACATGGAGAAGAGTCATGGACAGGTAGAGATGGTCTTCTCACCTCTGAGCTGTGGTCTGGCTGTCATGGTCCCCACACAGAGTGGTTTTAGAGGGAGGGACTCCCTCCTCTCTGTCCTCACACTGATTCATAGCAGAGTCCACACCTTCACACAAACACAACAACCTGCTGGGAGAGCTCACACATTATTTATCTTCATCATGACAAACACACAGAGCTCATTCACCTCAATACTAAATACACTCATGGGACAGTTTCCATGTTGTTGTCACTTTGAGCTGCAGAGTCGTATCTAAGACATGACATTCACAAGCTCTTTAGTCTTTTGGCTTGTTTGAAGACGAGAGGAAGACACTTCATGGGGCTTTTTATTTAACTTTCTTTGGGGATGACGTCACTTTTCACTTCTATCTGACTGACTTTGAAAAGCTCTTCAATGTTTGAAATGTTCCTCTTTTTCCAAGTCTACTACATCCAGTCAGAGCATGCAGTGGCAGCTAATCCAATAATCCAAAATCAATCATGTGACCTTGTGAGCTGCTGCTGAATTCAGAGACTTTCTACCTTCATCTGTAGAGGAAACACTGAGAGCAGAGCTGAAAGCATCAGTCCAATCACTGATCAGCACATCATCATCATCATCATCATCATCATCATCACCATCATCATCATCATCACCATCATCATCATCATTATCATCATCACCACCATCATCACCATCATCATCATCATCATCACCATCACCATCACCATCATCATCACCATCATCATCATCATCATCATCATCATCATCATCATCATCATCATCATCATCATCATCATCATCATCATCACCATCATCATCATCATTATCATCATCACCACCATCATCACCATCATCATCATCATCATCACCATCACCATCACCACCATCATCATCATCATCACCATCACCTTCATCATCACCATCACCACCATCATCACCACCACCATCATCATCATCATCATCCTTTACATCATCTCTCCTGACTCAGCTGCTCCTCTCTGTTTCCTATCAGCTGATTCCCTTTGGCTTGTTGTTGCTCAGACTAAAGACTGAAGTGAACAAACCTTTTGTTAATTGTGACTTCAGTTGTTTTTACAGTTAAAACTCAAAGCACACGAGGAAACACTATTTACTATTTACTCCTCTTTAACTAAACGTCTGAAGAGAAAAGTTAAATAGAAAAAGTGTCTCAGACAGTTGAGTTAAGAAAAGGTTAACTACAACCTGCTGATTAATGTGCACACTTTGAAAATAAATCTTTATAAAATGGTAAAAAGTCTCACGCAGCTGCCATTTTGGAAATGGTATTTAAATACCTGCTACTTCCTGCAGTGCATGGAAAATCCTCTAGATGGCAGAAGACATGTATAGGATTGTATGCAACAGGATTTTAAGGAAAGTATTGCTCTTATTAATGACGTAGAGGTCTCTAAAATTCATGTTGCAAATATGATACAAATGGCACTACAGGTTAAAGGACTGAAAGCAGCAGGTGAGAGCAAACAGAGTCTCTCAGGTGTGTTTCAGTGCAGGAACAAAGGCCCAGGTGAGCTCTCTGGTCCCTGCTGGGTCCTAGTGCTCCACCGGCTGCTACCTTCCCCTCCACGTCAGTAAGAGTCCTGACAGACCCCAGATCAGACTGAACTCCTCTTCTTCATCACAGTGTCATTATTCAAAGCAACACTTCATCTGGACTTCAACATTCAGACTAACAGCAGCTTCTCTCCGCCTGCTCACACAGGCGGCCATCTTGTTTCCCAGCTGACGTTTGTGTTTGAAAGCAGCTTTAAACATTCACACGTTCACAACAATCAATGACATCATTTCAACCAATCACAGCTCTACTTACTGATCTTTTAGCCATGGACTTCATCAGTGTGCAGCTCTCTTCTGTCCTCAGCAGGTCTGTGTAGAAAAGGAGCTTCGTGCTTCACTTCAACTTAAACTTCCATCAGACGAAGTGAAGTGACGCAGCTTCTTCTCCTTCATCAGAGAGAGTGTGTCCTCACGTCACTATCAGAGTATGCAGTCTGACTGGTTGGACTGAGTCTCAGGCTGAGCTGCGTTCACAGGATCAAATGTCATCGTGCACAGAAACCTCCTCACAGCTCAAACAAGAGTCTTTCAGGATCAAATCCAGCATCTGTGGGAAAATCATTACAACTTGTAAAGAGTTGCTATGACAACAGTCTGGATTCTGTTGTTGAGACCAGATAGTTCAGAGGATCCATGACCGCCCCTCTTTGTCCCCTTGACTTCTTGTATTTGTAGACTAGTAGGGAACAGATGATCAAGCAGAAACCTTTGCAGCAAATGTTGTGTAGAGTTTATCTTGAATAAAAACATTCACTAAGACAACAGAGTCTGACCTGGGAGTGTTTTTATTCTTCACTCCACTTTGTTGATCTGGTTGAACCTGTTGGGGCGGGACGACTTACCCACGCATCAGTCTTAATTAAGCTGCGTTCCAAATCATTTACTTTTAGGACATACTGCAGCCTAATGCATTTAATTAGGACATACTACTTCCTCATAACATGGCACCTTGAACTTTGACCCTCTTGCTCATATATCTGCTGTGCTAAAGGATTGTGGTTCAGAATAACCAGGAAAGCATAACATCGTCATGTCATTCATACGTAATTTGGTGAGAGCCGACTTGTGCTATATTTTTTTGTTTTATTTTTACTTTTATATCTGTAAACACGCTTGCCTCATGCACCTTTATTTGTTCATAACACAGACATCCAAATATATATATAAAAAAATAGTAATAACAAATACCGAACATATTATTCGGTTGGATATTTGTCACTTATATATATATATATTTTTTTTTTTAATTTTTTAATTTTTTATGTCAGAATCTGGGTGAAGCTCAGATACACTCTGTATTTCAAGCCACCTATAAGGGCACAAATTTCCAAAATACTAATAAATATTTTTCAAAGAAAAAGAAACTGCTTTATAACATGCTGGGTTGGTAAAGAGTCAATTAGTACGATTTCACAGAATCTATACTCAGAGTATAGAAAGTATAGATTAAGCTTTTCACACAGGCCATGAAACAATATTCAGCTTTGTTCACGAGACGGCAGCAGAAGTTCAGAATATTTCAACAAACTTGGCCCCTGTTAGAGTCAAATGTTCTGCTGTTTGTCACAACATATTCTCCATCAGCTGTGACATCAGACAGACTGATTAAAACAAACTTTCAAAAACATATAGGAGGAACGCAAATACTATAGGATCACAGGATGACTGCAGCTCTTAGAAAAAGTAGCCACATGCAAGATCACTTGGTCAAGACCAAGGTCAGACTACTGTTGACCTCAAAAGCTACACAGCTAATACAATCATGGGTGGAATATGAGACAATTGGCCCCTAAAATACCCCACCACCTCTCCTTCATAGGAGCAAGACAGACTTCATAGTTGTTTCGCCTCTTTTGTCATTTTGAGTCTCTTGAACAGGCTTAGGAGCTGGGTGTCTGGGGCCTGGAGCACTCGCCAATAGGTGTCTGGGGCCTGGAGCACTTGCCAATAGGTGTCTGGGGCCTGGAGCACTCGCTAACGGGTGTCTGGAGCCTGGAGGGCTCGCCAACAGGTGTCTGGGGCCTGGAGGGCTCGCTAACGGGTGTCTGGGGCCTGGAGGGCTCGCCAACTGGTATCTGGGGCCTGGAGCGCTCGCCAACTGGTATCTGGGGCCTGGAGGGCTCGTCAACGGGTGTCTGGGGCCTGGAGGGCTCGCCAACTGGTATCTGGGGCCTGGAGGGCTCGCCAACAGGCGTCTGGGGCCTCGAGGGCTCGCCAACGGGCGTTTGGGGTCTGGGGTGCTCACCAACGGGCATCTGGGTCCTGGGGTGCTGGCCAACGGGTCTGAACCAGAAATAAAAGCATGAACTACGGTCTCCAGGTTTCATCGTGTGGGAAATAAACATGTAATGTTGAGAGAGATGGAAGGACAGAAGAACACACTAATAAAGTACCAAAGCAGGCAGGACACAAACACAGTGACAGCTTGTATACTTTTCTTTAATAACTTTACAACAAGGTACAAATCAGGTCCAGCTCCCCCCGTAGGACAAGTCTTTGTGGTGCTTTAAATGTGGAGGCGTGAACGTAGAATCACTGTTTTCTGCAGCTGCTGGTTGACGAGTGAAACGTCGATCCTTTAAAAACAGAAGTAAACGATGTGGAGCCGTGAAGGTTGAGGGGAAACCTCCAGCAGAGGGCGCCGACACCAGCAGCGTGTCTGTGCATTAAAATAAAGTTAATAATACCTTTCAGTCTCCTGGACCCTCGTGAGGGACGTCAGTCTTTGCTTTAACACTTTGTCTCATTTGTTTGGTAGAAAACTAAATCCTGAAAACAATCTGGTTTGTTTTTTTATTTACCAGAAGTTAAAATCTGCACCAAAAAAAGATGCCACTGAAACTCGAGGACGAGACGACAGCATCCTGTAAAACACACACACACACACACACACGCACACACACACACACGCACACACACACACACACACACACACGCACACACACACACACGCACACACACGCACACACACGCACGCACACGCACACACACGCACGCACACGCACACACACACACACACACACACACGCACACATACACACACACACGGGGTTGTAGTACCTTTGCTCAAAGGCACCTCGGCGGTTGCTACTGAGAAAAATAAGTCGCTCTCTTTTACTCGTGGTAACAAAAAGGCTTCTCTAATTTAAACATTATTGGTGAATAAATGACTTGTTTTTTCATAATTACATCACGACGGATTGATACAGATCGGACAGTTAAAAAAAAAGGGAGCAAAGAAATGTAAAAATGACCTGAACTGAGGTGTGTGTTCACCAACTGGCTCTGGATCAGTTTGTTTGTGTCTGGCAATGTTCACCGGTTTACGGTTAGAGCGCTCTGCCAACAGGCGTCTGGGGCCCGAAGAGGTCAAACAGGCCCGAAGAGGTGAAACAGGCCGAAGAGGTCAAACAGGCCCGAAGAGGTCAAACAGGCCAAAGAGGTCAAACAGGCCAAAGAGGTCAAACAGGCCGAAGAAAAGAAACAGGGAAAAGTCTGAAATATTAAATTGGTTTCTTGTTCTCCATCACAAGTTCTTGTTTGATGGATTTGGAAACGTCCGAACATCTCGGATGAATCCGGTTGTTGGAAGGTCGGACCCCCCCCCCCCCCACTGGTTTCAACCACAACTGGACTAGGGAGTAGCACCATCCAGCGACTGGCCGCTGGAAACATCTGGACGTGGCTGGTGAACGTGAGACGGACTTGAAGGGAGGCGGTCTGGATGCCGGACCGACCGGAGCGGGTTCACGGAGGCCTCCCAGAGGCGTCTACCGGCGGGGCTGGTGGCGGGAATGACGAGGCAAAGAGGAAGGGCTGGAGGAGGAAGACGGGGAGCAGGGCGACATGGACGCCAGGGAGGCCGAGGCCGCGGCGTCCTCGGCCTCCTCCAGCTCCCCTCCTCCTCCTCCGTGGAGCTCCTGGCTGACGCTGGACTGTAAGGCGGCCGGGGTCAGCCACTCTTTGGGCAGGCAGCTCTGGAGGAACGGCACGCAGGAGCTGAAGTAGGCCAGGCGGTTGACCCAGCGGGGGATCTCCCTGCCGCACAGGATCTGAGGAGCCGGGGAGAAACAGGAGCTCTTAGAACAGCAATCACAAGCTTCTCCGGTTTAACCCCCTGAACCCCAAAGCATGTTTTCTTTTTAAAAAACGTCCCTATCGTCAGATTTACGAGGGTGTTTGAACACATCGTGAACATTTTATTCTCCGTGCCCGTTTGTTTTAACCAGATTCTGTAAAAAACATTAAATTCTGAGCTCCACAGTGAAACTTGTGAAACTGTGGAGCCATGATTGCTTCATCCGAGACCAACAGTCATGTGACAACACGATCCCTCGATGATCTACAAACACAACGGCACGGAGCCAAAGCGTCGCTTTGTGTGAGAACGAATCGTTACGCTCGATCTCTCAGAGCCACAACGACCAGCCACGTGTCCAATCATGTTCTCCTCTGCCTCTCTGGAGGTCCGCCTCCCTTATTAACGAGGTCACCGTGAGAATCAAGTCCTGAGGGGGAGCGCCGCCTCCCTCTGGACTCAGACCTGTGTTTGTTTCTACGCATTCTGTTTCATTTATTAGTGTCCACGTACGTGTGAGTGTCTGCACTTTTAACTGTGTTTGTGTAGCATCGGCGTATGTTTCCTCTGTGTGTGTGTGTGTGTGTGTGTGTGTGTGTGTGTGTGTGTGTGAGCTGGCGCTGCATGTCTGGGCTTGTATCAGTGTCTTAATCCCCGTCTCAGTGCTAGATGCTAACTGTAAGACTCCCTGCTCATTAGTCACACCAGGATAAGCTGATTGAAAGTACTCACCCACACACCCACACACACATTCCTGTCAATGCACCAAGGTGAGGTCCACAGCCCTCCACAGGGGAGTGAGCACCACCCTTTCAGACAAATAAATGTTGTATTTCAGCACTAGGTGGCTCCCCGACTCCCGTTTGCACATCAGCTTCTTTAAAGAACACGAAGGAACATCTCACATTGTCAACAGTTCTAGGGACCGTTCCCTAGGGGGCGCCGTTGGGTTCGTTTCTGAACAGACTATTTTAGCAACTTTCTGTCTTTAGCTTGAAGTTATTATTTGCTGCCATTTTATGTTTTACGAAAGACAAATAACTGTAATAAATCAGTCTGGAAGGGTTTGAAAAGAGTTGCACAGCTAGTTCAACACTACGAAGACAAAACCAAGAAAAGGTTATTTCACATCATTTTTCCCTGTCAGGTAAGTTAAACGGCCAAAATGTGAAGTGTGTGTGTGTGTGTGTGTGAGTGAGTGAGTGAGTGAGTGAGTGAGAGAGAGAGAGAGAGAGAGTGTGTGTGTGAGTGTGAGTGTGTGTGTGTGTGAGTGTGTGTGTGTGTGTGTGTGTGTGAGTGTGAGGGGTGTGTGTGTGTGTGTGTGTGTGTGTGTGTGTGTGTGTGTGTGTGTGTGTGTGTGTGTGTGTGTGTGTGTGTGTGTGTGTGTGTGTGTACCTCCGACAGTGCCGAGGAGAAGTGATTGCAGTTCTTGTGCATGAGGTGGTAGGCGTTGCCTTTGTACTCCTTCCCCATCTCCTCCACGATGCGCTCCACGTCCTCCTCCGTGAAGTCCGTGCTGCCCAGGACTATGGCTTCTCTACAGAGGGGGGAGGGGGGGGTACCATAATGTTTCCTGAACTTGTGCATTGGCTGATTCACGTTAACATCTGCATACCAACGCTGAACGGGAAATATTAAACTCTTATCGTTCAGCTTGATAGATTTCCCAGCGTAAAATATTGCCATATTTACAACATTTTGCTGATCAAAAACAATAACAAACATTGAGCAATATGCTGCAGTCCAGTAAAACACCACAAACCGCTTTAAAAAAATAAATAAAATCACCAGAGAACATTTTCCAAGTCGCGCCGCCACGAGGACAAAAGTGTGAAATGATAAATGTCTGGTCACATGTTCTCCTCTCCAGGCGTTGGCCCTCATTACGCCGGCTGGACTTACAGACCAGGGCTGAACACGCGACCCTGACGACCCCTGATGAAAGGTCACGGTGCTTCTGGAGCCGCTCTGCCTCCGGACAGAACAACACACGGACTCGTCGTCTGTGACCGAGCTGAAAATCTGCTTTCGTTTCCGGTTTAGCTTCTTTTCCAGCTCGATGCCTCGCGGTGAAGTGAAGTGAATGTATAATACATAAAACCAACCAGGGTTCAGGTCATTATCGTAATTTATTAACGTGCAAAACGCGTTAAGTAATAATTCATTAATATGCTCTCCTCAAAGAAACCAGACTCCAGTCAGACAACAGTCGTTTTACCTCGTTGAAACAAACTGTTTCAAACAGAAACAGAATAAAAGTTAAACCGTCTTTGTTCGTCTTTCCAACAAACACTAAATCTGGTTAAAATAAACCCTTAAATCAGAGTTAGAGAAGAGAAACATCTGTTAATATGTTCTCCTCAAACACAGAAAGTCATTTTACCTCTCTGATCGTTGTAAAACATTCAAACTAAATACAACGTGTTCGTCTTTCACTGTTCACCTCTGGTTTGGTCCAAATAAAACATGTATTCACCAAGTTTATTGATTATTAGATTATTAGATTATTGATTATTGATTATTAGATTATTGATTATTAGATTATTGATTATTAGATTATTGATTACTAGATTATTGATTATTATTATTGATTATTGACTATTAGATTATTGATATTAGATTATTAGATTATTGATTATTAGATTATTGATTATTAGATTATTGATTACTAGATTATTGATTATTAGATTATTGATTATTGACTATTAGATTATTGATTATTGACTATTAGATTATTAGATTATTGATTATTAGATTATTGATATTAGATTATTGATTATTATCTTATTGATTATTAGATTATTGAAAATTGAATTAGATTATTGACTATTAGATTATTGATCATTAGATCTTATTGATTATTAGATCTTATTGATCTGCTCCACAGTTTGAGACGAGAAACCAAAGTTTGAAATCCTTCTTGCTTCTCACGTGTTTTTGTTTTAACAAATCAAAATGTCTTCTAAACCAAAGGTTCACTGAGACGTAGAACACGTTTAATAATAAATAATAAATAAACGATTTCTCTGATGAATATTTAGTCTTCAGAAGTTTGAAAGCGTCCGACTCGTTTACGTGAACCTGTTTTCAGACTTCTTCCAGCTGAGAAACCGAATGTATTTAAATATTTATTGTGACGCATGACGGCAGCCGATCGGAGGCCGGAGACGTCTCAGACACTCGCGGGGTTTCACCACATGTCACCTCATTAACCTCATGAATATTCATGAGTTTGTACCTTTAATATTTTGCACCAGAGAGGTTAACTTTAGTTTCACTGGAAGCTGAAGCTGAGAAACGTCTTCCTCACAACCCGGTTTAGTCTGTCCTTTAGTGTTGTTGTTGTTGTTGTTGTTGTTGTTGTTGTTGTTGTTGTTGTTGTTGTTGTTGTTGTTGTTGTTGTTGTTGTTGTTGTTGTTGTTGTTGTTGTTGTTATTGGTGTGTGATCGTGAAAGTTTGAATTTTAAAAGACGTTGAGCCGGAGAAGCTGTTTAACGAGCCAAATGAAAGCTGTCTGATGATGATGATGATGATGATGATGATGAAGACTTTCTGTATGAACACTTTTATATATACAAATATTTGTATTTATTTTTGCATAATAAAGAAGCTGTTTGTAAATATGTGCTTTGTGTTGTTCTTTAGATCTTGTTTCAAAGTGTAAATAAAGTTTGAGTCTCTTTGCAGCAGCTGAGCAACGACTCGTTTAAATAAACGATTCATAAAAATGTTTCTTCAGTGAAACATGAAAAAAGCAGCTTTGTGTCAATTTAAGGCTTTTTTTATTTTTAATATCAAACAGAATGAAGTTAAACGTGAGATCATCTCTCTCTCTCTCTCTCTCTCTCTCTCTCTCTCTCTCTCTCTCTCTCTCTCTCTCTCTCTCTCTCTCCCTCCAGCAGGTCTCGACTCTTCACCAGAGCAACGAGGCAACTTAAAACACAGATGAGCAACCAACAGACAGGTGTGTGTACCTGTGCGGTATGAGGTCAGCTCCTTCCCGCTCAGACTGTTGCCGATGTTGCCCACGGCCACGGCGGCGTGCAACCCCGCGTGGTACGCCGTCTTGGGCTCGTTGACGTCGGCGCAGTCGCCGACAGCGAAGACGTTGCAGAAACCTCGAACCTGCAGGTGGTCGTTCACCTGCAGAGCTCCGTTATGGATATTTATATTTATTTATACCACCGCCGGAGGAGGAACCCCGTGTGGTTGGGAACCTTCAGCAGTGAACCAATCATTCACTACTGTCAGCCTATCCCAGGAGAAGAGCTCTCTGACCTCATGGAGACGACGCAGACGCCCTCAGAGACGAGCAACACTGGACTTTGGTTGGAATGTACAAAATACAAACCAGTTTTATTTGTTTTTACAATAAAAAGATTAAAGGTTACAAAAACAGATGATGCAAAAAGTAAAGAAAAGAAAAGATAAAATGTAAAAAACCTCAAAAGTTAAGATCACCAATAAGCCTCGTCAAAAAGACTCCAAACCAGGAGCCTGAAAAGAATCCTAAAAAAGCCAAGTCCTGGTTCCTGACTCTGACAAAGATCAGACCAAAGTATGTTAAACCAAGATTATCTCATTTACTCATCTTAACCATCTGTGATTATAAAGCATATATCATCACACATTAATACATGAATGAAGATCACTGAAACATTATCGTCATTAAATGAACACATGATCAGTAATAACACAAATAAAAGAATAAAAAGGGTAAATGGGTAATAAATCAATAGTAACTTATTGAGCTGGTTCTGGATCAGAAGTCTGGTTCAAACTTCTTTTGTCTCTTTTGATTTGTTTCTATGAGTTTCATCAAACTAGCTCACAGTCAGTGATGAATGGAAGTAAAAGTGAACAATACAACGTGAACAATGAAGCTGGATCTAACAAATCCTTCATTTTATACACTGCTGTGATGGATTTGGACATTTTTGCTTTGACGTGATGTTTATGTGGTTTATTATCTAGAATCATCCAAAACTTTGATTTCTTTTTATTTCAACGTCACTTATCAAAGTTTGTTCATTTGTTACACGATGATCAAAGATGATGAATTTAGTTTGTTCAAATCAAAACAACTCTTTACAAGTTGTGATGCTGAATCTGATCCAGAAAGACTCTTGTTTACATTCGTAGGTTTTTCTTCACACAAACAAATGTTTCAAGACAACAGAGTTCAGTTTTATACACAAAGTAAAAGATGTTTCACAGCTTCTCTCAGACAACAGATCATTTCAGGTAATCACATGGACCTCGCTCAGCTCTTTCAGACATCCATCTGCAACACCACAAGTCCAGAGAGCTCTCAACCCCCCAGAGTCCAGACCAGCTCAGGTACCCCTCACCTGCTCCACCTGCATCTACAACCACTGAGAGACCAGGTTGGTACCAACTAACATCAGCTGTGTTGATCCTGTACAGACTGAACTATCTGGTCACAGAGAAGGTTTCTCTACCAGGAGGAGACTCTCCCTCCTCCAGAGAACACAGAGACACTGAGGAACCAGACCAGGACCTGAACCTGAACCCAGGATAAAGAGGTTCAGTGAATGTGGTGCTGAAGGTGTGGAGGTGGATCAGTGTGTCAGAGGAGACTCTGTAGAAGGACAGAGAGCCAGCAGGAGAGTCCACATAGACTGCTACTCTACCAGAGGGGGGGGAGAAGGAGGAGGAGGAGGAGGAGGAGGAGGAGGAGGAGGAGGAGGTGATGGGTGTTCTTGTCTTATTGTGACAGACAGAGTAACCACCACTAAAACACTGCAGACTCCAGGACTGATCATTCCATCCAAACCAACAGTCTTCACTGTCTCCTCTCCTCCTGATTCCTCTGTAACTCACTGATATAGAAACGTCTCCTCTCCACTCGACCTCCCAGTAACAGCGACCAGTCAGACCAGTTCTACACAGCAGCTGAGACCAGTAGTCAAATCTGTCTGGATGATCAGGATATGACTGATCCTCCTCACAAGTCACCTTCCTGTTGTTGTCAGACAGTTTGAGGTTTCTGTTTACTGTGTTTGTGTCGAGTGTGAGTTCACAGGAATCTGATGAGAGAACAAGACACAATACAGCTGCAGTTATTAATCTATCATCTGTTCATCTACTGACACTTTGATGATGACATCAGAGATGTGAATGAGTGATGTCACAGTCTGCAGATGGTTGAATGTGTGCTGCTTTGTTTTCATGAATCAAATTCAAAGCCCACTTACACTTCCTCAGACCTGGTCTGAGCCATCGGACTCCAGCAGGCTCCACCCTGAAAGGAGGAGGGGGGGGGGGGCAGGGCAGCATGGAGACATGGACATGACATCACTCTCATACACAGAGCTTTGTTATTCATGTTCACATGGAGCACTTATTATTAATCAGCTCATATTCTGTTACTTCATGGAGCTCCTTCTGATTGGCCGATGACGACAGCTCATCATGTTCACTTATTCATGATATATTATGATCAGTATTATATTAACAATCATCATCCATTTCAGACTCAGTTTCCTCCACCAGTCAGTCATAAATCAAATGTTTAAACCTGCATTATTGATTTCTTTGTCCACTTGTGGTTCAGTGAAAACAAGCTGTAAACACAACATCTGACATATTATCAGCTTATGAAGTAGTTGTGTCTGACATGATATCAACCAGCTGCTTCCACATCCAGCAGTTACACATCAACATGATGCTTCATCAGGACTCTTTGTGTTTGTGATGTAACGGTACGACTGGTTGCTTGGGGGCCAGTTAGGTCTGCAGCTAACAATATTTTCTTCAGGTTTGTGAGACAATATTTAGTGTTAGTCAACCGCACAAAGGGCTCAAGTATAGAGAACGATAAACACCAACACACTACTCATATCTTGAACCCTCCAAGGTACATTTCCAAAAGCAAAACATTTAGTACAGGCCACCAAACAATGAAACACCACACCAGATAGTTCTCAATGTAAATGCATTTGTATTAACAATTCATGTGCAGGCAAGATAATACACAGTGCTTTTCATACAATCCCCAAATCCCGGTCCATATTTTCCTTTTCATTAAATCCATACACAAAATCATATTCCTTCCAGTTCAGTCAGTTTTGTGCAGTTCAACTCCAGAAGGGGAAAAAATAACACTCCGAAACAAAAAGGGTCTCTCACGGCTTTTACCGGAGTGTCTGCTAGTCAGGTGCGTCCAGTCCAGTAAGTCCAGTCCGTGCCTTACTTACCGAATACGCTCAGTTCATCATTGCCTGGAGGATTCACGATGAGCAACAACCCGAACTCTCGGTAATACGGACTTTAAAAAGGACAAAACAAAGAAGACGGACGCAAACCTTCGGCTCCGACCGTAAGATCGGTTCACCATCATCTAACACCATCTTCAGCACTGAGCGACCCGCATTTCAGCTTTTGTCACCATTTCACGACAGGTGAAGAGAGCGGGTTGGTTCGCAAGCGGGTGTGTGTCTGTGACAGGGCCGGGGGTGTGTCGTGGAGTAACGTAATAACCTCCCTTGGTAGTGAGAGCTGTGACGACCCTGCCGCTCTACTGGCTGTGTCCTGTTAAGGGGTTTCCTGGTGGGAGGAGCAGGGACCAGCCCATCTGATTGGAGGCCTCCAAGAAGACAATAAAAGGCCGGACTTCAGAGAGTCTCGGTCTCTCTCTCTCGGCAGGGCCTGCTGCACCAGCCTCACCTCAACTGTGCTGAAGTTGTACAGCACCAAATAAAACTGTTTTGGGTTAAATGTCTGTGTGTGGCCTCCCTTTTAGTTAAACTTTGGAACCAGACGCAACTTAACAGCAACATCAAATGAGGGAAAAGCAGGAACAGATAATACAGACTCTCCTACCTTGTGTGGATCAGCCTGAAGCTTTCCTTCACTCATGAGCTCCAGCTTATACCGCTCCAAGTCTAACTCCTCCTGAAGATGTGCATCTTGTCTTAACCTTTCTAACTCCACAGTATTTCTATGTCTCTCCTGCATTTGTAGCAAGATAAGTTATTTTCGTTGCTCAAATGTCAACCCAACTCCAAGTCCAGTCAAAACGGGAGCCATTTTGGAACCTGGGGGAAGCTACCTCTGAAAATGTATCAATTTCTACAGGTGCCTTTGCAATCTCCGCTATGAAAGGCAAAACTTTTTTCTTCAACAAATGATCTTTATTTAACTTCTTACGAAATTCAACACCGTAATGGTCCGCTAATTTCAAGAGCTGATCTTTTTTGTAAGAATTCAGCAAGTCCTCATTTGGCGACTGAAGAAAATCTTCAATGGAAACCATTTTACCAGTTCACCACCAACCTTTGAGGTACTTTTCCAACAAACTACAACTAAGACAAGGTTTTCCACCACAAACCTAAAGAACGACAGGCTGTTTTAAATAAGGAACCCAAGTCCTCTGACTAACTGCCTAACCAGGTTGAGCTGAGTAACTCAACCCTAGTCTTCATGCAGGTTGGTGGCAGGATAAATTAAGCACAAAACCCAGAAACCCGGTTAACCTTCAGCAAGCTGAAAATCACCTAGACGGTCATGGAAGTGCCCCCGAGCAACTGCTCGAACCACTTACTGCACAAAAACAACAAACTAACAAAAGAAAAGGGCCAATGGGAGACAGCTGGTGCCCCTCATTGCTTATGCCTATCAGGAAAAGGGTTCCAAATGACTCACAAGCCTGTACTACTAACAGCAGGTCAGAAAACACAATTCATAACAAACCATAATCTTAATACCCAGCCAAATGGGTGTCTCAGGAAGGAGAGTCTGTGTTATCTGTTCCTGCTTTTCCCTCATTTGATGTTGCTGTTAACTTGCGGTTGGTTCCAGAGTTTAACAAAAAGGGAGGCCACACACGTTAGATATACGTCATGTAAAAGGCACTGAAAATACAGTGGCTGATGCCATGTCCCGAGCTGTAGCTGTTTAACCGTTGTTCTTTTACTCCCTGTAGTGTCTCTTTCTGTCTGCTCTGGTTTTTTCCTCTTAAATTGCTTCTCAGGTACCGAAGTTGCAGAGGGGAAGATTCTGGACGGTCAGGGTTCAGATTGCCTGCAGGGAGGACCCCCAATCTTAAGGGAGAGGGTGTGACGACCCTGCCACTCTACTGGCTGTGTCCTGTTAAGGGGTTTCCTGGTGGGAGGAGCAGGGACCAGCCCATCTGATTGGAGGCCTCCAAGAAGAAAATAAAAAGCCGGACTTCAGAGAGTCTCGGTCTCTCTCTCTCGGCAGGGCCTGCTGCACCAGCCTCACCTCAACTGTGCTGAAATTGTACAGCACCAAATAAAACTGTTTTGGGTTAAATGTCTGTGTGTGGCCTCCCTTTTAGTTGCCATCCTTGAGCCAGGTGGTAACATAGCAGATCACTACAGTGTCACCTGATGAATGGATGTCCACTATTCTCTCTCTTTTAGCTCTGTGTTTGGTCTCCACCACCTCCTGAGGGAAACATCTGTCTCTTTAGCTCTGTGTTTGGTCTCCACCACCTCCTGAGGGAAACATCTGTCTCTTTAGCTCTGTGTTTGGTCTCCACCACCTCCTGAGGGAAACATCTGTCTCTGTAGCTGCTAAATGCTCCACTATGTTCACCAGCTGGTCTCTAATGAGTCTGTCTGCTGTTTGCTGCTGAGCAGGTAGTGAACAGTGGCTTCATCACAGCTTGTTGGATGAAAACAGCTGCTGGAAACACTGAGACTGAACCAAACAGAAAATGTGCTGCAGAACCAAAACTAGGAGCTAAAAGAGGCTAAAAGGCTCTGTAGAGCTGTAGAGATGGAGACAATTCTCTGTGGGCTCATCACCACCACACGACTCTTCACCGTCACACAGAGTCAGCTGATCCGTTGTCAATATAGAAGTATGGATTGTTGGATGTTTGGGTCCTGACTAGCGCCCTCTTGTGTTTGTGTAATAATGACTGTTGTCTCTCAGAAGTAAAGGAGAAAGGAGCCTGAAATCACTACAGCACCACAAACCCTCTGATGGAGGAGGTCGGGGGGATGGTTGGATGTACAAAGAGTCTGACTTTGACCCTGCTGTTCACATCCCGTCTCCTAGCAACAGTCAACACTGGTTTCTATTATCTGTAATCTGGGGGTGAACATATTACAGTTCAAGTCCGTCTGCAGCCACAGAGCACTGCCTGTGTCCCCCTATAACTTTGGTCCAGTCCTAAATAAAGCTCTTTGGGCTCTGACACCATGTCCACAATCAGCTGTTGGTTCTTCACTGAGCGTCTGTGGCCGACTGTCACCTGTAGTTTCAACAAGTCGACTCTGATCAGCCAGGGAACTGGCTCTCAGTGCAAAACTAACCAACACCAGGTGAAGCTGAACTCCTTTAAAACAGCAAAACATTCCTATTGTGATGATTTATCAAGACTTTAAACTGATTGTTTCTTTGTTTGTCTTTTCACAATAATGTCTGGACTAAAGGACAACACACACTGAGGCAGATGACGAGCATCAAAGCATCCATCTATTGTTTGATATGAGCCGACAAACCTGCAGCGTGACGACGTTGATGCATGTTAACCCACCATGATGCCGTCAACGTGTCAGGACACACCACTGTCCTATTTTATAATGTTGAAACAAGACAGTTTCATCACCTTCCTCCCTTTTCTGGCTCATCCTGGCTTCTGTTCCCTGACTACTTCTGTCTGTATTGATGGTCTGATGTGGGACACAAACAGTTTGAGGTCAGCTTGGTGTGTCAGGGTCATATTAACCAGGCTGACAGTGTGACAGAGAAAAGGTTTCCAGCTCTACCTCCTCTATCAGACTGATTGTCTGTGGCTGCAGCTGGCCTCTTCCTACCTGAGAGTTTCCAGTCGCCAGTGTGGATCCTCCAGTCCAGCAGACAGCAGCTTCACTCCTGAGTCTCCTGGATGATTGTAGCTCAGGTCCAGCTCTCTCAGATGGGAGGGGTTGGAGCTCAGAGCTGAGACCAGAGAATCACAGCCTTCCTCTGAGATCAGACAGCCTGACAGCCTGAAAACACACAAAACAACACACATGTCACATCTTAAGACAATCTGAAGCAGGATACGAGTTTATCCAGGAATATAAATCAGGATTTAAGTGTCCATGAGTTGAACGTTGATGGATCCTGACCTGAGAGTTTCCATTTCACAGTGAGGACTCTCCAGTCCAGCAGACAGCAGCTTCACTCCTGAATCCTGCAGGTTGTTGTTACTCAGGTCCAGCTCTCTCAGACTAGAGGACTGGGAGCTGAGGACTGAGGACAGAGCTTCACAGCTTCTCTCTGAGAGGTTACAGTCACTCAGTCTGAAGATATATGGATGAAGAAAAAATAAGCAATAAGTAGAGAAGATAACAGCATATTTAAGTTATGATATATGAATCTAACTCTCTCTTTACTTACAGAGCTTTGTTGGAAGCTTTGACCACTGGGAGCAGCCTCAGAAGAGCCTCCTCTGAAGCAGAGTATTTCTTCAGGTCAAACACGTCCAGATCTTTTCCTGATGACAGTAAGATGAAGACCAGAGCTGACCACTGAGCAGGAGACAGTTCATCTGTGGAGAGATGTCCTGAACTCAGGGACTGTTGGATCTCTTCCACTAGAGAACCATCATTCAGTTCATTCAGACAGTGGAACAGATTGATGCTTTTCTCTGGAGACACATTCTCACTGATCTTCTTCTTGATGTACTGGACTGTTTCCTGGTTGGTCTGTGAGCTACTTCCTGTCTGTGTCAGCAGACCTCGTAGGAGAGTCTGATTGGTCTCCAGTGAAAGACCCAGGAGGAAGCGGAGGAACAAGTCCAGGTGTCCATTTGGACTCTGTAAGGCCTTGTTCACAGCACTCTGGTAGAGATGTCTTGGTTTAGGTTTGTCTCTAAAGACTTTAGACAACAGGGAGGTTGTTTGTTCTTCTGACAGCAGGTTGACACCAGAGTTGATGAAGGTCAGATGGACATGAAGAGCAGCCAGAAACTCCTGAACACTCAGATGGATGAAGCAGAAGACCTTGTCCTGGTACAGTCCTCTCTCCTCTCTAAAGATCTGTGTGAACACTCCTGAGTACACTGAGGCTGCTCTGATATCGATGCCACACTCTGTCAGGTCGGATTCATAGAAGATCAGGTTCCCTTTCTGCAGCTGATCAAAAGCCAGTTTTCCCAGAGACTCAGTCATCTTCCTGCTCTCTGGACTCCAGTGTGGATCTGTCTCAGCTCCTCCATCATACTTGAACTTCTTCACTTTGGACTGAACCACCAGGAAGTGGATGTACATCTCAGTCAGGGTCTTGGGCAGCTCTCCTCCCTTTCTGGTCTCCAACACATCCTCCAGAACTGTAGCAGTGATCCAGCAGAAGACTGGGATGTGGCACATGATGTGGAGGCTTCGTGAGGTCTCGATGTGGGAGATGATCCTGCTGGCCTGCTCCTCATCTCTGAATCTCTTCCTGAAGTAGTCCTCTTTCTGTGGGTCAGTGAACCCTCTGACCTCTGTCACCATGCCAACACACTCAGGAGGGATCTGATTGGCTGCTGCAGGTCGTGTGGTTATCCAGAGGCGAGCAGAGGGAAGCAGTTTCCCCCTGATGAGGTTTGTCAGCAGCACATCCACTGAGGTGGACTCTGTGACATCAGTCAGGATCTCATTGTTGTGGAAGTCCAGAGGAAGTCACCACTCATCCAGACCGTCAAAGATGAACACAACCGGGAACTCTTCAAACCTGCAGATTCTTGCTTCTTTGGTTTCAGTGAAGAAGTGATGAACAAGTTCCACCAAGCTGTACTTCTTCTCTTTCAGCACATTCAGCTCTCTGAAGGTGAATGGAAATGTGAACTGGATGTCCTGGTTGGCTTTGTCTTCAGCCCAGTCCAGAGTGAACTTCTGTGTTAAGACTGTTTTCCCAATGCCAGCCACTCCCTTTGTCATCACTGTTCTGATTGGTTCCTCTCTTCCAGGTGAGGCTTTAAAGAGGTCTTCTTGCCTGATGGTTATTTCTGGTCTGTCTGGTTTCCTGGATGCTGTTTCAATCTGTCTGACCTCATGTTCATCATTGACCTCTGCAGTCCCTCCCTCTGTGATGTAGAGCTCTGTGTAGATCTGGTTCAGAAGGGTTGGGTTTCCTGCTTTAGCGATCCCCTCAAACACACACTGGAACTTCTTCTTCAGGTTAGATTTGAGTTCACGCTGACAAACTGCAGCAAGAAGTCCTGAATGAACACAACAAAGAAGATCAATGAGTCAAAGAATAGATTTCAACATGTCATTTCCTCAAAGAATGAGTCTATGAATATATTCTGGTCCATCTCTTGAGACATTAGTAAACGTCCCATTCATCCAGCATGTTAAATCTTTAGAGAAATCCTCTTACTGCTCTGCAGACAGTCAGCCAGCTCCTCCTGCTTCATCCTCCTCAGGAAGTGCAGTGAGATCTTCAGAAATGCCTCTCTGCTGCTCCTCCTCTGCTCTTCATCCTCACCGTCCAGCACCTCCTCATCCTCCCTCTGACTCTCTAAGCATTCTGGGTAATCTGAACACACAACCTTCTGGATCTTCTTCAGCTCGTTCTTCACAAAAGTGAGGATGTTCTCCTCCAGCAGCTGGAACAGAATATTATATGAATGACACAAACTAAAACCATGGAACCAAACATCAGATCCATGTTGGACAGACTGACAATCCACTGGTCTACAAAGTGCAGCATGGAGATGATTGTGAACAGAATAGATGTAAAAGTAGTTGTACATGTACAGACCATAAATATGGAGTCCAGGTGTGTCTGATGCTGCTGGGCAGACTGACCTCTGGGACCCTCTGAGCTCTCTTGGTCCTCTCTGAGGAGGAGTCATGAACAATCAGCTCACATTGTGTTTGCACCATAGACTGTTTATTGTTCATGATATTAAAACACAAATACAACAATAAGTTAAAGATGTTGTGTCCTGTCATGATTAATCATAATAAAACCAGATGCTAAAGACTGTAGATGAAGGACGACCATCTGTGGGACAGTTAGTCTGTTTCATCTGTTTTAAGAACTTACTCTGGATCATAAGAACGGCGTCCATCTCTGAAGTTATACGGACCGTCTTTAGACCGATCACTCTTCATGGACACACAGCTGGGTTCAGGAGACTTTTCTCTCTGCTGCTGTGAACTGATAGAAACACTGACATTTACTGAACATACAAGATTTGTATTCTGCTTTCACTAGTTTTATTGTAGGATAATAGTTATGTTATTACCATTAAAACAATTATTTAATGTTAAAGAAGACAGAGCTTCTTTATGGTGACTTGTTATTTTCCTATTCAACCAACTAGTCATTACAATGAGTCACAATAACTAAAACTACAAGTCACATATTGTAGCGGTTTGACTTGCTGCTGGGGAGCCAGTTATATTCAAATATAACCAGCAGACAGCAAAAAATACAAAGCACACAATAATTCAAAGTTCACCAGTGTATTATACATTCAGTGCACATTATAAAACCCAAAGTTCAACCACCAATGATTGAATGAGTCTCTATATCAGTTCAAATCTTTGCAAGAGTCGAAACAAAAAAGTCTAGTTTCCAATAAAAACTGGGATTGATAAGGACTACCTCCAACAGGCAACTCTTTTAAACCACTGACTCTTCAAACTGCACTCTGTCTCCAGACGTCTGCCAAAATTCTGGCACCAGTCTGCATAGCTTTATAACTTAATCCCAGACCTCTGCATGTAGTCCGAAAACCTCTGCAGCTAGTCCCCAGAACCCTGGAGCTATTCTGAAGACTTTTGAAGTTAGTCCCAGTCATCTGTCTCCAGAACTCTACAGCTTTCTGAAAATATGACCTCTCTGGTCGACTCTGTGGAGGAATGAGCTCACATTGTGTTTGCACCAGAGACTGTTTACAGTTAATGATTCACACACAAAGACATACAGACCAGTTAGTTAAAGATATTGAGTTCTGTAATGATTGATCATCATGAAAGCAACACTGTAAATGCTGCACGGCCAATTTTGTGTTACATAACTGAGAATCAGAACAGTTAGTCTGTTTCATCTTTTTTAACAACTTACTCTGGGTCATAAGAACGGCGTCCATCTTTGAAGTTATACGGACCGTCTTTAGACCGATCACTCTTCATGGACACACAGCTGGGTTCAGGAGACTTTTCTCTCTGCTGCTGTGAACTGATGGAAACACTGACATTTCATCATCATCATCATCATCATCATCATCATCATCATCATCATCTTCATCTTCATCTTCATCAATGTGTTTTCATCATCATCATCACTTTGTCTTCATCCTCCTCCTCCTCCTCCTCATCCTCCTCATCCTCCTCCTCCTCATCCTCATCATCCTCATCATCCTCATCATCATCATCATCTCTTTGTTTTCATCATCAGTTTGAAATCCTCACCTTGGATTCACAGAGTGGCGTTCATCTTTGAAGATTAACAGACGATCCATAAACCAATCCCTCTTCATGGACACACAGTTGGGTTCAGGTCGAGGTCCAGGTCCAGGTCCAGGTCCAGGTCCAGGTCCAGGTCCAGATCCAGGACAGTCTGGTCTCTGATGGACCCTAATCACATATGTAGAACCAGAGTCAGTGAATCAAAGACTTTGTGACTTGGAGAAGAGTCAAGGACAGGTAGAGATGGTCTTCTCATCTCAGAGAGTGGGTTTAGGAAATTTGAGAAACCTATATAGAAGCATAATCAAAGAAAACATGATTTACATTTCAGAATTTAGCACCCCAAAAAACCCAGTTACTTGAAACTAGATTGAGCAGAGTTGAGATCTTCAAGAGCTGAGTGAATGTATTGGAGATACGCTGAGGAGGACCATCATCAAGCGTTTGTTTTGAGGATTCTAGGATGTGTAGAAGACCTTTAAGAAGTGAAGTTACCAGCGTGGTCGGATAATAGTTTGGAGAAGAAGCTTATTCCACTCAGGTGATGTTTGATGGAATGAGTTTTTAGTTGATCATCATGGAATGGGTGAAGGTAGTGAAAACAGATCATGGGAACAAGATTGAACAGTGGGGAGGTTAAGCTGTACTGGTCACGCCGTGGAAGTAGTGGACACTCTTTCAAGCTGACCAGTAAAAAGAAAGGGCTGAGGGAGATCAGGTATCTATGATGAAGTTCTGGGAATCGATGATCAACAGAATTAGGGCGGGAATCACAAGTTGAACGACAGCGTTGAATATGGAGGAACTGATGGTGGATGTGTGTCTGCAAGAGCTTCTGAACTTCTGGAAGGAGAAACGAGAAAGCGATGGAGTGGCCTGGATATGAGGACTGTGTGGAGAACATATTGGTGTGTAACAGAGAGCCAGGTGAGGAACAGCATGATGGGTGGGGCGTTACAGCGTCCTTTGTTGATTAAGTAAATGACTGCAAGGTTTTAAGTGTAAAAAGGATGGACTAGCTGCACCATTCATGGCCCCATGGAATGGCTACTGCTACTATGGGATAGATTTCATCGAGCAAAGAGGAAACAACTTTTTTTTGCTTTGATCCATCATCCGTCATGGAAACCCCCCAAAAACCAACAGTAGGAGCAACTTCGCTGTACGGACCATATTGGTGTGGGTCAATGGGTTGATGATCTTAGAATAAGGTGATCTGATTCCAGTTAGTGAGAAGGTTGAGCCAGAGATGGAGTTGAACAAAGCTTGAACTGTCCAGTGAGAAAGATTCCAAGAGTAATGTGTCAGAAGCCTCGTCCAATCCTGGAACCTGATTCCCATCCACTCGCTGCTACGGTGGAGCAGTCGCTCCAAAACATAGGAAGCGGGAAAACCAATGAGTGAGCTGGAATCATTGTCTTGAACAAAGACATCGTCGAGTGTCGTGGAGACCTTCTGGTCTCTTCGCTGGCTGAATGGTACTGAATGCAAGGTTCTCTCAAACAGAGACTTCTGTTATTTACCCAGAAATAAAGTGATGCAGTCATGAGACATTTCTGTAACATCATGAAGGATTAAGTAGCCTAACTACATAACTTCAGACTACTGTGACTCTATCTCTACTATACTAACGCCATCATGTCAGTCGGATCACTTTTCTATTTGTTCATTAATTTATTCTTCATTGAATGATTGATTTCACTACAGCTGCTCCACAAGTTCACCTCTTTAACACAAGTAGTGCAGCTGGTCCCCAGATATCTGGAGCTGGTCCCCAGATACCTGGAGCTGGTCCCCAGATACCTGGAGCTGGTCCCCAGATACCTGGAGCTGGTCCCCAGATATCTGGAGCTGGTCCCCAGATACCTGGAGCTGGTCCCCAGATACCTGGAGCTAGTCCCCAGATATCTGGAGCTGGTCCCCAGATACCTGGAGCTGGTCACCAGGTATCTGGAGCTGGTCCCCAGATACCTGGAGCTGGTCACCAGGTATCTGGAGCTGGTCCCCAGGTATCTGGAGCTGGTCCCCAGACTTCACACTCTGCAACGCGTCCCTAGACTTGTCATACCTTGATTCTTACTTCATAGTTGAAGTTATTTATTAATAGAGTAGAAAAGGTACTTTGATCTATGAGAGCACTTTGACCAGCAGAGGCCTCAATAAAACATGAAATATGAGCTTCATAAAATACCTGAAGTATCAAAGTCCAGACTTTAGTCCAGTATCAGAACTCAATCTAACGACTGTATCTGTTTTATATATTTATAGGTTTATTATGAGTCAATGTTCAAGTGAAAGAGCAGAGAAACAGATCTCTGCCACTAGTCCCCAGACGTCTTGGATGGATGGAGCGGATCTTATTTCTGCAAATCTGACCCAGTTTATTTGCGGACCTAATCCATGACAACTCAGAGTCCAGACCAGGGAGCAGAGTTGCAGCTTTACACCCTTCTCTGCACCTCCATTAGAGCAGTTAACCACCCAAAACTTTATAGAGACTGTGTCTGTCCCACGGCCACTTAAATTAATTAAATTAAAAGTAAACAGAAGAGGAGTTGTACAAAATAACCTCATAAAAGTTAAGGTCCTAGATTGATCATCTTGTTGATAGTGCTACAGGCTCACTGAGACTGACACTAGACTCTATAGCAACTAGTCCCAGACTTCTGCAACTAGTCCTCAGACGTATGCAACTAGTCCTCAGACTTATGCAACTAGTCCTCAGACTTATGCAACTAGTCCTCAGACGTATGCAACTAGTCCTCAGACGTATGCAACTAGTCCTCAGACTTATGCAACTAGTCCTCAGACTTATGCAACTAGTCCTCAGACTTATGCAACTAGTCCTCAGACTTATGCAAGTAGTCCTCAGACTTATGCAGGGAGTCCCCATATTTAATACATTCAATGCCCCAATTGCAAAACTATTCTGAACGCTAATTCACAAAAGGGATTAATATCAAATTCATATAACGCCATGATCAGCAAAGTGAACCACAACTCTGCGGATCATAAACATGGTACATGGACTTTACTTGTAGAGCGCTGTTCTAGTCTCCCGACCACTCAAAGCACTTTAACACTACATGTCATCATTCATACATTTACACATATTCATATCCTGATGGGAGGGGCTACCATGCAAGGTGGACATTGGATATGAATATACGCTGCAAGAACGGGAAAATCTACTCCAAAACATTCAGATTAATACCAAACATAGACTCATGCATGTAATATGTTTCTGTGTGTGTACTATACTCCATATAGAAGATGTGACACAGACAATGGGGAGCTCATCCACATGTTCTGAGGGTGCACACACATGGAATATGTTTTTCATAATGCAGAAAGTAATGACATGGAAACCCTGAATATCTATATTGGGAGTCGTAGAAATACCCGAAGAGGTTATTAACGATGAAAAGTAATTCATGTTATTATTATTGACAGCAGCAAACAAATGTAAATTAATTGGTGGATTAACTCTACAACTAGTCCACAGACTTCTCTGCATACTTTGTTTCTAACTTCATAGACTGATGATTTCATCACAATAATACTTTGTCATTGAGTTTATGAAGTTATTAATTAACAGAGTAAAAACAGTCATTTGATTAGAGCACTTTGACCAACAAAGGCCTCAATAAACATGAACTATGAGCTTCATAAAATACCTGAAGTATCAAAGTCCAGACTTTAGTCCAGTATCAGAACTCAATCTAACGACTGTATGTGTTTTATAGATTTATAGGTTTATTAAGAGTCAACGTTCAGGTGAACGAGCAGAGAAACAGTAAACATGCAGTCAGTCAGAATGAAGATGTGTGGTAGGAGCCATTGGTTAGGTCTGTGTATTATATGTGTGTGTGGAGCCTATCTCAGGTTGACCACGGGTGGCAGTGTGTATTAGTGTGGGAGGTATTTTATATATGGGGCACAGGTGCAACTGACAGGGGTAATGATGCATGGGTGACGGGGAGATCGCACGGGTTTTACCGCAAAACACACCAGAGGGAAACCAATAGATGAACTATAATTAAACGGGAACCTCACCCAAAAATACGAACGGCCTGGAATCTCTTTTGTAACAGCGAGTAAAGAACAGGATCTTCTCTCGCACCCAGCCGAGTGGCTCGTCACGGAAATCAGTCACTATACAAGTAAAAACCTGATCTCACCTGGAGAATCGAGATCATTTGCAACACACACACCTGGAAGGCAGCGCTGCAGGGGCTATCCGCTTGACTTCCGAACGAGGGCAGATCGATCATCACCACGAAAAGGAAGGAAAAATCACGGACACCGGGCGAAGGAGGTCCCCGGTTAGTACTCCGGTATGGATTGAGGTTGCTTGTTTGAAACGGCATAGCGCCTCTCAGTAAATAATTTGTTGAAAATGGATGATGTGCATCATGATACTGTTGAAATAGAACCCACAGAAATTAAATGTGATGCCACAGAAAAAAGAACAAGAAAGTTCACAGCGAAAGGAATCTCAATGGTGATGGAAAGGCTTCAGAAGGAAAGGAAATGCAATTTTGTACAAGCAGGCAAAATAAAGACAAAAATCACAACACTCTTGGCTTCCAAGGAAAATGCCTCTATTGTCCAACAAAATCTCAAAATATTTAAAGGCCTATGTCAAAACGCTTCTGGAATCCATAACACATTGCTCACTGAGTTTCCTCTACCTGAGGAGGAGCTGAGAAGGCAGGAAGCATGGTTTCACCCAAAGAAAGCTGTCCATGATATATTTATTGAAGACATATCCACATGGCTGAAGGAAAATGGAATTGTACTTAATGATGATGGCATTGATGATGATGGTTATGAAAATGCTAAACTTGAGTGCCAAGATGACATTAGCCCTGGAGACAGTGTGTCTAATATATCAAGCAGAAGAAGTCAAGGTGAATCATCTGTTTCAAGTATTTCATCTGCATGTATAAAGGCAAAGGCAGAGAAAGCAGCTTTAATGGAGCAAGTTGCTGCTCTGCAAAAGAGACATGACCTGGAGGCACAAGAGGAGAAACTGAGGAAAATGAAGGAACAACTGGAGCTTGATACACGGATAGCCGTCGCTGCTGCAAGACTTTCTGTGTTGGAAGGCAGTGATGTTGGAGGAAAGGTCCATTCAAATGGAATGAGTTCCTATGTGAGCAAAGGACTTAAAGAGCAAGGACTTGAATTCTACCCAAAGACAAATGCATTTGTGCCAATAAATACTCTGACCTCAGATCAAGGCTCAACAGCGCCACATTTTTCATCTACACGTGTTGTGCGACCAAAAGTAAATATACGGGGAGATTTACAGGACCAAGTACAACGGCTTGAAACCTCACAAACAAAGAACATCACTCTCAGGCCACAGTCGCAACCAAATACCGGACTGTCTCACTCAACTACTCTAGGGCAGGAGTCTCAGAATGTGTACACAGCCTCCACAGCTGCATCACTCAGGACGGTAGCTACGCAGGGACAAGATCTAGACAGGCTTCAATCTGTACAGAACACTTCACCAGCGCAACATGCAGTTGACCAGGATGCAATTTGTGAAATCATGCAAAGGCAGAATGAAATCACCACAATGCTTGTGCAACAGCAAATGTCAGCTTCTTTACCATAAAGAGACATAATCATATTTGACGGTGATCCATTGAAGTATATTTCCTTCATTAGAACTTTTGAACATTGTATTGAAGAAAGAACCAGCAGTTATCAAGATTGTGTGTATTTTCTTGAGCAATACACCAGGGGGCAGCCTAGAGAGCTGGTACGAAGCTGCCTACATATGACACCACAACAAGGATATCAAAAAGCAAAAGGACTTTTGAAAGAACACTTTGGCAATGAACACCAAATAGCAACAGCATATATGAATAAAGCATTTGGATGGCCTGTTGTTAAGACCGAGGATGTTCAGACACTGCAGGAATTTGCGCTGTTTCGGAGAGGGTGCTGCAACGCTATGACAGAAATAAAATACATAGAGGAGATGAACATTCCATCAAATATGAGGCATGTCATAATGAAGTGGCCATATAAGTTGCGGGAAAGATGGAGGTCTGCAGCTTGTGAAGTAGAAGAACGACAGGGTCACAGGGCCCTGTTCCCAGATATGGTGAACTTTCTGGAGAAACAAGTCAAAATCTTGTCTCATCCACTTTTTGGTGATATTTCCGATGCACAACCAAACACCTTAATTACAGCTATAAATAGGAGCAAACCGCTACCCAGGAATAACATCAAAGGAAGTAGCTTTGCAACTATCATCACAGTGCACGAGACGCCAAAGCCGCCTGTGACAGCTAAGGAGTCATCCTCAGAATCCTGCCTTTATTGTGAAGAGTCACATCCATTATCCAGGTGTTTAAAGCTGAGTGAAATTTCTCAATGGGAGAAAATTGAAATCCTAAAAAGGAAAGGAATCTGTTTTGGATGTTTGAAGGCCGGCCACATGAGCAAGGAGTGCAAAAGTCGTCTGACCTGTGAGCAGTGCGATCTAAAACATCCAACTATTTTACATATCCAGGACAAAGACAAAATTAACAAACCGCAGGAAATCCCAGTAAATAGTGCACTAGTATCTCTTCAGGCATGTGGTTGTACAGGGGCCGGAGACCAAGACTGTACCCTTTCCATTGTACCAGTGCAGTTGAAATCCAAGAAAGGAGACAAGGTGCTGCAGACCTATGCCTTCCTGGACCCTGGAAGTACAGCAACTTTCTGTACCAACCGTTTCATGAAGAAACTCAATCTACAGGGTACAAAGACCAACATTATGTTACGCACTATGGGCCAAGAAAAGGTTGTGGAAAGCCAAATACTGACAGGACTGGAGGTGTCAAGATTGGATGAGAATCAATTCTTTGAGCTCCCAGAAACATTTACACAAGAAACGATCCCAGTCTCAAAAGGCAACATCCCTACTCAACGAGACATTGAAAGGTGGGAATATCTGAAAGAAATCCATATCCCAGAATTGAACGCTGACGTTGAAATCTTGATCGGGACTAATGCACCAAACCTAATGGAACCCTGGGAAATAATCAACAGCCAAGGTGATGGACCTTATGCCGTGAGGACCCTATTGGGGTGGGTTGTCAACGGACCTTTGAAGGGCAATAGTGGTTGTTGTAAAACAGGCTGCTCGACCATATATGCCAATAGGATATCCATTGTCAGACTGGAAGAACTGTTGGTCTCCCAGTACAATCAGGATTTCAATGAAAAGTCACTGGAGGAGAAGCAGGGGATGTCAATAGAGGACCTAAGGTTCATGGAGATCTTGAAGAAGTCTACTTGTATGCGGGAAGGTCATTACTGCATGGACTTACCCTTCAAAGTGGATGACATCACCATGCCAAACAACAGGTGCATAGTTGAACAGCGCATTCAAAGCCTCAAAAGAAAGTTTGAGGAATAAGCCATACATCAGGAGGCGATGGAGACAGGTTCAGTACCTGTCAGACCTGTTCTGGAAAAGATGGACAAGGGAGTACTTGCCGCTACTGCAGGAACGACAAAAGTGGACAAAGCCGCGGAGAAGTTTCGTTTCAGGGGACATTGTCATTGTCATGGATCCAACTGCTCCTCGTAGATCATGGATCATGGGAAGAGTGACCAAGACATACCCAGACAAAAAAGGACTTGTACGTGTAGTACAGTTAAAGACAAAGACAGGACAGTTGGAGCGGCCTATATCCAAGATTTTTCTGCTTCAAAAAGCAGTGTAAAGGTCATGACCTAACATTGGGTCACGCGTCGATAACACCTGACAAAGAAAGAAGAAACTAAATCAGACTTGTTTTGTTTTTATGACTCCTTTTTGATTAATGTAATTGTGCATACCTTCCCAATTAGGGGCCGGTGTGTAGGGGCCATTGGTTAGGTCTGTGTATTATATGTGTGTGTGGAGCCTATCTCAGGTTGACCACGGGTGGCAGTGTGTATTAGTGTGGGAGGTATTTTATATATGGGGCACAGGTGCAACTGACAGGGGTAATGATGCATGGGTGACGGGGAGATCGCACGGTTTTTACCGCAAAACACACCAGAGGGAAACCAATAGATGAACTATAATTAAACGGGAACCTCACCCAAAAATACGAACGGCCTGGAACCTCTTTTGTAACAGCGAGTAAAGAACAGGATCTTCTCCCGCACCCAGCCGAGTGGCTCGTCACGGAAATCAGTCACTATAATGTTGAAGGGTAAAACAGTCTCACATGTAATGAGTGTTGAGTGTGATACCTTTTCATGCTGGTGATGACCTGCAGCCACCTGATGAAGACAGACACACGGTTCAGCATTAGTCTTCAGTCTCACTTCATTTGTGTCTCATCAGGAAATGGGATCTGTTTCTGCATGTAGACTTTAAAGACAGCCAGCTGCAGCTCCAAGTATCTGCTGTCAGATCAGCTGTGTGCTGTGGACTCCTTCTCAAAGACAGGAGGTCAACACAGGAACCAACAAAGAGCAGCTCGTTTGTCATCAAACACACTGGAATGAATTCAAGGTCCACTTACTCACTTTCTTCTCCTGGACTTCAACCCTCTGCAGCTCTCTGCTGTCTGGACCAGGTCTGTGTGGAGGAAGAGTTTTCTGTTGATGCGAGTGGGCCGATGAGCTCCATCAGGATTACATCCTCTTCTTCTTCTTCTTCTTCTTCAGTCCTCAGTGTCTTCAGGCTGCTGTCTCACTCCAACACTGTAATGAAGCAGTGTGAACCTGCAGCACTCAGTTCAAAGATCAGCTGATCATGTTTCTATGACTTTATATGATCCATGTTAAAGTTTAACCCACAGCATCTTCCTGCTGACTCTGACTCACTGGAACAAAGCTGAGAGCATGAAGCTCCTCCTCCCTGACAACATCAACATCAACACTGTTACTGGCTTTAGAGGAGGACATGAATCCACCTCCTCAGGTGTAAATGAAGCCAGCAGGAAGGTTTCATGTAGTCCACCTGTTAGAGATCAGATCCATCAGAGGTTCTGCTCCATTTAGACCACATGAATATGAACCATTGCTGTCTTCATGTGTGTGTTAAAGTGATGACGTGTAGTCCTTCAGACAGAGGAGACTTTTACATGGAGCTCACAGCTTCATTCAGACATGAACCTTTATGGAAAGAGACTCAATGAGAGAGAGAACATCAGTGAGTTCAATGATCTGAAGGGAGAAGAGTGTTTCCTCTTCCTCTGTTGGTGACGTGTCCTCTTCCTCTGCAAGGAACTCATATATACATATACACGTATATACATATATATATACACACGTGTATATGCATATATATATACACACACACGTGTATATACATATATATGTATGTATATGTATATACATATACATATACATATATATACATACACATGTACTGTATATACAAGTATATACATATATATATACACACATGTATATACATATATATACATATATGTGAGGCCCACCCATGTGTAGTCACATGTGTGTTGATGTGCTTTGGGTTCAATGTGCAGCCAACATGTCTTTACAGAGTAATATGACACTGGTATATTCCATAAAGAGTTTGATAACTGGCTGACGGCCCTCATATGAGTGAGGTGTACATCCTGCTTGTCTCCAGCAGGCGGAGGGGAGGAGCTTTATTTAGCTTCTGGGCAGCTTCAGGACAGGAGAGAGATGTGTGGACTCTTTCTGCTGAGAGGCTAAACCAAGTTGTGAGAGCAGACAGGAGTCGGTGCTTGAATCTTTCAACAATCTTGCAACCTTGTGCGGGAACAACAGGTGCAGAAACATACAAGCACACACACACACACACACACACACACACACACAGATACACACACACACACACAGATACACAGATACACACACACACACACACACACACACACACACAGAGATACACACACACACACACACACACACACACACACACACACACACACACACAGAGATATATACACACACACACACACACACACACACACACACACACACACACATACAGAGATACAAGGAATCACAGAGGAAGAGTTCTTGTTTCCTCTCCTCTCCTCTCCTCTCCTGTTTCCTCTTCTCTTCTTTCCTATTTCCTCCCCCTTCCTGTTTCCTCTGCTGTTACTTCTCCTCTCCTCTCCTGTTTCTTCTCCTCTCCCCTCCTGTTTCCTCTCTTGTTTCCTCTCCTCTCCGCTCCTGTTTCCTCTCCTGTCACTCCTCCTCTCCTCTCCTGTTTCCTCACCTCCCCCTTCCTGGTTCCTCTCCTGTTACCCCTCCTCTCCTCTCCCTTCCTGTTTTCTTTCTTGTTTCCTTTCTTGTTTCCTCTCCCCTCCTGTTTCCTCTCCTCTTCTTTCCTATTCCCTCCCCCTTCCTGTTACCCCTCCTCTCCTGTGAGTCACCTTTATATATTTTATATATATATAATATATATATATATATATATATATATATTACACACATATATATATATATATATGTATATATATATATATATATATATATATATATATACATTATATATGTAAATAATAATGATAGTCGGTGCAGATGAGACTCAAAGAGTCACAAAGGAGGTGTAAAACCAGCTGTTGAGACCTTTCCTTATTGTCAGAAAGAAAAACGGTGGGCGGAGACTCACAAAATGTATGTGTGTGTATTTACATATATATCTATATATAGATATTAATGTATGTATCTATATATATACTGTATAGATATATGTATAAATCTATATTTTTATATATATATATATATATATATATATATATATATATATATAGTGTATATAGTGTATATATATATATACTTCTATACCTCCAGAGGAGTCGCCCCCTGGTGAGGAGAGAGAATGCAGCTTTAACACATGATGCTTTGACTTCCCAGGCCCCTCTTGCTGTGTGAGTGTGTGTGTGTGTGTGTGTGTTTGTGTGTGTAGGAGTGTGTGTGTGTGTGTGTTTGTGTGTGTAGGAGTGTGTGTGTGTCTGATTTAAAGATCCAACGGGAATATTTTAAACTTAAAATTAATCAAAGTTCCACATTGATAGTTTCGTATCCTCTATGGAGCATTGTTATGAGTCTACCTTAAATGGCTGTAACTTTCCTTTGGTTAAGAAAGTTGATTTAATGTTAATTACAGTCAGGGCCATACGTATTTGGACTGGGACCTCCAGGCCCCAGAGGTCCAGGCCACAGAGACCCTCTGATTGGCTGGTAGTTGTTGCCTTCTACGCAGAATTTGTTCATGTAAAATATGGGATTTGTTTGGAAAAACATTCCACATGTTCGGTTGTAGAGTTCAACCTGTTTTTCACCATTTTTGTGTTTATGTTTTTTTGGGCGATACTGAAATCCCGGCTCCATGACTGACTGGAGCCTCCCTCAGCATAACCCCTCCCCTAACACTTTATAACCACTGGAGCACATAGCTTCAGTGGTTCTGCTGCTCAGTCACCAGTTACAACACTTACTCACCACAGACTACAGTTTGCTGGCTAGCTCACTGGCCACTGGCCAGCTAGCATACTGGGACAAATCCCAAGGTGGGTTTCAGATTCTTCAGCAGACTCAACGTTTCACATCAGAGAATACTGATACTTTTTTCATCATTTTTAAACCTTATTTTACATACTTGCCATTTTTTTAAATCATTCAAATTTGATTGGGTGATTAATAAAATTCTACAGAACACATTTATTTTTGCTTTAGCTGGACTTTAAGTTCACGGTTGATTAACAAACCTCATGTATAAAGTTATGGGGACAAAATATTTTGTTTATTAATGTTGCTATGCTTGTTGCCTCTATGGATGCAATTAAGATATTTAGATTTTGATGTTGGGTCATCATGAGTGTGAACCTCAATGTTAATATGGGGAACTTTGACTTGGCTAAGGACTTTGTAAACACCCCTGATTCCCAGCATTCCCAGTCAGCTATCCTCTAGCTGGTCTGTAGAAACCTCCTGTTGCCCCGGAGCTCCAGTGGCAAAGCTCTGGGCCGCTGAAATCCGGTGGCGAAAGTTCCAGGCCTCAAAGACCCGTTGGTGAGCGCTCCAGGCCCCAGACACCCAGTTGCCAGAGCTCCAGGTACCTGAGAGCCAGCTACCAGATCTCCGACCTCCAGGTTGTTCTCACACCTGTCCTTTGTAGAAGTTCCAACAGCCTGGTCACCATCCTGCCCGTTCTTTCCGTTAGGTCATCCTTATGGCCGCCCATCGGAGGGGTTCTGCCTGTTTTCCTGCTTAATTCCTATCCAGTTCCCCCACATGCGTCAGCTCTCTGGCTACTTTGTCCCATTCATCTCTGCCTATGTTTTTATCAGCTACATGTTTGCCTCATCCCTGCCTATTTGTTTACCTGTACTGACTGCCTACCCATGTACCAACCTCAGCTGTTAAGAAAAGAATGTTTTACGACACCTTATCTTGCTGTCTGGGTTGTGCAATTGAGTCCTGTTCTCCTGTGTGACCTCGAGGCGTAACATCTGAGGTGTCATTTATAACCGTTACAACCATCATAAAAAGCCCCAGAATGTGGGAGAAGGGAGAGACTCAAAATGACAAAAAGAGGTGAAACAACTATAAAGTCTGTGTCTTGCTCCCATGAAGGAGAGGTGGTGGGGTAATTTAGGGGCCATTTGTCTCATAATCCACCCATGATTCTATTAACTGAGAAACCAAGTTTGGTGCTTAAATAAATCCTATGACCTTCAGCTTTTGAGGTCAACAGTAGTCTGACCTTGGTCTTGATCAAGTGATCTTACAGGTGGCTACTTTCTCTGAAAGCTGCAGTCATCCTGTGGGTTCCTCCTTTATTATTTTGAAAGTTTGTTTTGTTCACACTGTCTGATTTTGTAGCTGATGGAGAATATGTAGTGACAAATGGTAGACTCTAATGAGGCCAAGTTTGTTGAAATATTCAGAGATTTATTTTTAAGGAAAGACCTCTGCTGCTCTCTAGTGACCAAAGCTGAGTATAGATTCAGTGAAACTGTACTAATTGACACTTTAAAAACCCAGAATGTTTGTGGTGATGACTGGTTTTATAAAGCAGAGTTTCTGTCTTCTTGAAAAATACTTTAATATCAGGTTTATTAGAATTATGGAAATATGTGCCATTATAGGTCGTGGGGGTTTGAAATACAGAGTATCTGAGTTTCACCAAGAAAAACACTGTTTATCAATGTAGGGCTCCAATGAAATGAAAACAAAATACCATTCTGTCTAAAACATTGTTTAATTTTGATTATATTATAGCCTTGAAACTCATTTTGTGACAAATATCCAATCTAATTATATGTTCTTTACTTGTGATTACTATTATTATTATTTCTTCCAATATTTGGGTGTCTGTGTGTCATGAACCTGTGTTCTATAAATAAATAAGGGTGCATGAGGGAAGCTTGTTTACATATATGAAAACAAAAAAGAAAACAAACAAATATAGCACAAGTCGGCTCTCATCAAATGACGTATGAATGACATGACGATGTTATGCTTTCCTGGTTATTCTGAACCACAATCCTTTAGCACAGCAGATATATGAGCAAGAGGGTCAAAGTTCAAGATGCCATGTTATGAGGAAGTAGTATGTCCTAATTAAATGCATTAGGCTGCAGTATGTCCTAAAAGTAAATGATTTGGAACGCAGCTTAATTAAGACTGATGCGTGGGTAAGTCGTCCCGCCCCAACAGGTTCAACCAGATCAACAAAGGGGAGTGAAGAATAAAAACACTCCCAGGTCAGACTCTGTTGTCTTAGTGAATGTTTTTATTCAAGATAAACTCTACACAACATTTGCTGCAAAGGTTTCTGCTTGATCATCTGTTCCCTACTAGTCTACATATACAAGAAGTCAAGGGGACAAAGAGGGGCGGTCATGGATCCTCTGAACTATCTGGTCTCAACAACAGAATCCAGACTGTTGTCATAGCAACTCTTTACAAGTTGTAATTATTTTCCCACAGATGCTGGATTTGATCCTGAAAGACTCTTGTTTGAGCTGTGAGGAGGTTTCTGTGCACGATGACATTTGATCCTGTGAACGCAGCTCAGCCTGAGACTCAGTCCAACCAGTCAGACTGCATACTCTGATAGTGACGTGAGGACACACTCTCTCTGATGAAGGAGAAGAAGCTGCGTCACTTCACTTCGTCTGATGGAAGTTTAAGTTGAAGTGAAGCACGAAGCTCCTTTTCTACACAGACCTGCTGAGGACAGAAGAGAGCTGCACTCTGATGAAGTCCATGGCTAAAAGATCAGTAAGTAGAGCTGTGATTGGTTGAAATGATGTCATTGATTGTTGTGAACGTGTGAATGTTTAAAGCTGCTTTCAAACACAAACGTCAGCTGAGAAACAAGATGGCCGCCTGTGTGAGCAGGCAGAGAGAAGCTGCTGTTAGTCTGAATGTTGAAGTCCAGATGAAGTGTTGCTTTGAATAATGACACTGTGATGAAGAAGAGGAGTTCAGTCTGATCTGGGGTCTGTCAGGACTCTTACTGACGTGGAGGGGAAGGTAGCAGCCGGTGGAGCACTAGGACCCAGCAGGGACCAGAGAGCTCACCTGGGCCTTTGTTCCTGCACTGAAACACACCTGAGAGACTCTGTTTGCTCTCACCTGCTGCTTTCAGTCCTTTAACCTGTAGCGCCATTGGTATCATATTTGCAACATGAATTTTAGAGACCTCTACGTCATTAATAAGAGCAATACTTTCCTTAAAATCCTGTTGCATACAATCCTATACATGTCTTCTGCCATCTAGAGGATTTTCCATGCACTGCAGGAAGTAGCAGGTATTTAAATACCATTTCCAAAATGGCAGCTGCGTGAGACTTTTTACCATTTTATAAAGATTTATTTTCAAAGTGTGCACATTAATCAGCAGGTTGTAGTTAACCTTTTCTTAACTCAACTGTCTGAGACACTTTTTCTATTTAACTTTTCTCTTCAGACGTTTAGTTAAAGAGGAGTAAATAGTAAATAGTGTTTCCTCGTGTGCTTTGAGTTTTAACTGTAAAAACAACTGAAGTCACAATTAACAAAAGGTTTGTTCACTTCAGTCTTTAGTCTGAGCAACAACAAGCCAAAGGGAATCAGCTGATAGGAAACAGAGAGGAGCAGCTGAGTCAGGAGAAATGATGTAAAGGATGATGATGATGATGATGATGATGATGATGATGATGATGATGATGATGATGGTGATGATGATGATGATGATGATGATGATGATGATGATGATGTGCTGATCAGTGATTGGACTGATGCTTTCAGCTCTGCTCTCAGTGTTTCCTCTACAGATGAAGGTAGAAAGTCTCTGAATTCAGCAGCAGCTAACAAGGTCGCATGATTGATTTTGGATTATTGGACTAGCTGCCACTGCATGCTCTGACTGGATGTAGTAGACTTGGAAAAAGAGGAACATTTCAAACATTGAAGAGCTTTTCAAAGTCAGTCAGATAGAAGTGAAAAGTGACATCATCCCCAAAAAAGGCAAATAAAAAGCCCCATGAAGTGTCTTCCTCTCGTCTTCAAACAAGCCAAAAGACTAAAGAGCTTGTGAATGTCATGTCTTAGATACGACTCTGCAGCTCAAAGTGACAACAACATGGAAACTGTCCCATGAGTGTATTTAGTATTGAGGTGAATGAGCTCTGTGTGTTTGTCATGATGAAGATAAATAATGTGTGAGCTCTCCCAGCAGGTTGTTGTGTTTGTGTGAAGGTGTGGACTCTGCTATGAATCAGTGTGAGGACAGAGAGGAGGGAGTCCCTCCCTCTAAAACCACTCTGTGTGGGGACCATGACAGCCAGACCACAGCTCAGAGGTGAGAAGACCATCTCTACCTGTCCATGACTCTTCTCCATGTCACAAAGTCTTTGATTCACTGACTCTGGTTCTACATATGTGACCAGGATCCATCAGAGACAAGACTGTCCTGGACCTGGACCTGGATCTGGACCTGGACCTGGACCTGGACCTGGACCTGGACCTGGACCTGGACCTGAACCCAGCTGTGTGTCCATGAAGAGGGATTTGTTTATGGATCGTCTTTTAATCTTCAAAGATGAACGCCACTCTGTTAATCAAAGGTGAGGATTTCAAACTGATGATGAAAACAAAGAGATGATGATGAGGAGGAGGAGGAGGAGGAGGAGGAGGAGGAGGATGAAGACAAAGTGATGATGATGATGAAAACAAAGTGATGAAGATGAAGATGATGAAAATGTCAGTGTTTCTTTCAGTTCACAGCAACAGAGAGAAAAGTCTCCTGAACCCAGCTGTGTGTCCATGAAGAGTGATCAGTCTAAAGACGATGTGATTGACTTCAGAGATGGACGCCGTTCTTATGACCCAGAGTAAGTTCTTAAAACAGATGAAACAGACTAACTGTTCTGATTCTCAGTTATGTAACACAAAATTGGCCGTGCAGCATTTACAGTGTTGCTTTCATGATGATCAATCATTACAGAACTCAATATATTTAACTAACTGGTCTGTATGTCTTTGTGTGTAAGTGTTGTGGCTGAATTTCTTTTGTTTATTGCGTATTCTGCTCGATGATGGCTAACTTCCTTAAAACCTGATTCTATATAAACTTAATAGCTATTTCCTATCCGACTGCTAGTGAGGCGCCACAGGAACTCACTTACGGACCTCAGTAATTGACCAACCACAGAATACCAGAGAGATTGGATCAAAGTTCAATTCACGTAGATTTATTTGCAATGCACAGATTACAAACGAACCAAGTTGGGTCCAGGCATACAACAACTCGCGAACATTCAGATGGACATAGATTTATAATGCAATGCACGGGTTTGGTACGGCCCACTGCTCCACCCCTTAACCCTGCCCCGGTGGCCATCTTTTCCCCTTCGTATAGGGTGACCTCATACCTCACGCACGCCATGCTCCCCAGTTGACGCCGCCTCAATACAGAAACTGATTACTTCACTGTCTGCCTCCCATTCTTACCTTCCCTCGTCATAACATTCAACCGCTACTCGTCATAATATCTAGTCCTTCCCTAGCCCTCGGGGTCTGAATCGCTTTAAACACCAGCTGGGGGCCAAGGCGCCATCTCTACCGGCCCACGCTAGAATGTGCAAGGCCAACGCGACTTTATCTCCTGCTGAGCCTTGTATCAGAGAGCCGTTTGCAGGCTTCCTTTACACGCAGTTCCCTGTGTCTCAACTGTGTGCCCTCCCCTACTAAGCTTATCTCCTCAGACTAATTAAACACTGTTCTCTATGTGGGTCGCTTACAGATTCACATACATGTAACTCATAATAATACTATGTCAATGATTAACAGATACAGTATATGTAACTATGAATATTGTGCTCTTAATAACCCGGATATATGTGTTAATGTGGCTTCATAGTTTCACTACGCACAAGACATGTATTAACCACAAACATAAACATTTTCCCTTCCACATAAACCATGAACTGTAAACAGTCTCTGGTGCAAACACAATGTGAGGTCATTCCTCCACAGAGTCAACCAGGAGACGTCAGATTTTCACAGAGCTGCAGAGTTCTCGACACATGACCGGGACTAACTTCAAAAGTCTTCAGAATAGCTCCAGAGTTCTGGGGACTAGCTGAAGAGGTTTGGAGAGTAGATTCAGAAGATTATGTATCAGATTCAGAGGTCTGAGGAATAGCTGCAGAGGTTTTCGGACTACATGCAGAGGTCTGGGATTAAGTTATAAAGCTATGCAGACTGGTGCCAGAATTTTGGCAGACGTCTGGAGACTCTTTCGACTCTTGCAAAGATTTGAACTGATATAGAGACTCATTCAATCATTGGTGGTTGAACTTTGGGTTTTATAATGTGCACTGAATGTATAATACACTGGTGAACTTTGAATTATTGTGTGCTTTGTATTTTTTGTTGTCTGCTGGTTATATTTGGAAGATCCTGAATATAACTGGCTCCCCAGCAGCAAGTCAAACCGCTACAATATGTGACTTGTAGTTTTAGTTATTGTGACTCATTGTAATGACTAGTTGGTTGAATAGGAAAATAACAAGTCACCATAAAGCAGCTCTGTCTTCTTTACCATTAAATACATGTTTTAATGGTAATAACATAACTTTTATCCTACAATAAAACTAGTGAAAGCAGAATACAAATCTTGTATGTTCAGTAAATGTCAGTGTTTCTATCAGTTCACAGCAGCAGAGAGAAAAGTCTCCTGAACCCAGTTGTGTGTCCATGAAGAGTGATTGGTCTAAAGACGCTGTGATTGACTTCAGAGATGGACGCCGTTCTTATGACCAAGAGTAAGTTCTTAAAACAGATGAAACCGATGACTAACTGTTCTGATTCTCAGTTATGTAACAGAGAATTGAAACAAAACTTTTACTGGCCAATAAAACTAGTGAAAACAAAAAACTAATCTTGTATGTTCAGTAAATGTCAGTGTTTCCATCAGTTCACAGCAGCAGAGAGAAAAGTCTCCTGAACCCAGCTGTGTGTCCATGAAGAGTGATCGGTCTAAAGACGATGTGATTGACTTCAGAGATGGACGCCGTTCTTATGACCCAGAGTAAGTTCTTAAAACAGATGAAACAGACTAACTGTTACACAGATGGTCGTCCTTCATCTACTGTCTTTAGTATCTATTTTTTCTAATGATTAATCATGACAGGACACAACATCTTTAACTAATTGTTGTATTTGTGTTTTAATATCATGAACAATAAACAGTCTATGGTGCAAACACAATGTGAGCTGATTGTTCATGACTCCTCCACAGAGAGGACCAGCAGAGCTCAGAGGGTCCCAGAGGTCAGTCTGCCCAGCAGCATCAGACACACCTGGACTCCATATTTATGGTCTGTACATGTACAACTACTTTTATATCTATTCTGTTCACAATCATCTCCATGCTGCACTTTGTAGACCAGTGGATTGTCAGTCTGTCCAACATGGATCTGATGTTTGGTTCCATGGTTTTAGTTTGTGTCATTCATATAATATTCTGTTCCAGCTGCTGGAGGAGAACATCCTCACTTTTGTGAAGAACGAGCTGAAGAAGATCCAGAAGGTTGTGTGTTCAGATTACCCAGAATGCTTGGAGAGTCAGAGGGAGGATGAGGAGGTGTTGGACGGTGAGGATGAAGAGCAGAGGAGGAGCAGCAGAGAGGCATTTCTGAAGATCTCACTGCACTTCCTGAGGAGGATGAAGCAGGAGGAGCTGGCTGACTGTCTGCAGAGCAGTAAGAGGATTTCTCTAAAGATTTAACATGCTGGATGAATGGGACGTTTACTAATGTCTCAAGAGATGGACCAGAATATATTCATAGACTCATTCTTTGAGGAAATGACATGTTGAAATATATTCTTTGACTCATTGATCTTCTTTGTTGTGTTCATTCAGGACTTCTTGCTGCAGTTTGTCAGCGTGAACTCAAATCTAACTTGAAGAAGAAGTTCCAGTGTGTGTTTGAGGGGATCGCTAAAGCAGGAAACCCAACCCTTCTGAACCAGATCTACACAGAGCTCTACATCACAGAGGGAGGGACTGCAGAGGTCAATGATCAACATGAGGTCAGACAGATTGAAAGAGTATCCAGGAAACCAGACAGGCCAGAAATAACCATCAGGCAAGAAGACCTCTTTAAAGCCTCACCTGGAAGAGAGGAACCAATCAGAACAGTGATGACAAAGGGAGTGGGTGGCATTGGGAAAACAGTCTTAACACAGAAGTTCACTCTGGACTGGGCTGAAGACAAAGCCAACCAGGACATCCAGTTCACATTTCCATTCACCTTCAGAGAGCTGAATGTGCTGAAAGAGAAGAAGTACAGCTTGGTGGAACTTGTTCATCACTTCTTCACTGAAACCAAAGAAGCAAGAATCTGCAGGTTTGAAGAGTTCCCGGTTGTGTTCATCTTTGACGGTCTGGATGAGTGTCGACTTCCTCTGGACTTCCACAACAATGAGATCCTGACTGATGTCACAGAGTCCACCTCAGTGGATGTGCTGCTGACAAACCTCATCAGGGGGAAACTGCTTCCCTCTGCTCGCCTCTGGATAACCACACGACCTGCAGCAGCCAATCAGATCCCTCCTGAGTGTGTTGGCATGGTGACAGAGGTCAGAGGGTTCACCGACCCACAGAAAGAGGACTACTTCAGGAAGAGATTCAGAGATGAGGAGCAGGCCAGCAGGATCATCTCCCACATCGAGACCTCACCAAGCCTACACATCATGTGCCACATCCCAGTCTTCTGCTGGATCACTGCTACAGTTCTGGAGGATGTGTTGGAGACCAGAAAGGGAGGAGAGCTGCCCAAGACCCTGACTGAGATGTACATCCACTTCCTGGTGGTTCAGTCCAAAGTGAAGAAGGTCAAGTATGATGGAGGAGCTGAGACAGATCCACACTGGAGTCCAGAGAGCAGGAAGATGACTGAGTCTCTGGGAAAACTGGCTTTTGATCAGCTGCAGAAAAGGAACCTGATCTTCTATGAATCCGACCTGACAGAGTGTGGCATCGATATCAGAGCAGCCTCAGTGTACTCAGGAGTGTTCACACAGATGTTTAGAGAGGAGAGAGGACTGTACCAGGACAAGGTCTTCTGCTTCGTCCATCTGAGTGTTCAGGAGTTTCTGGCTGCTCTTCATGTCCATCTGACCTTCATCAACTCTGGTGTCAACCTGATGTCAGAAGACCAAAAAACCTCCCTGTTGTCTAAAGTCTTTAGAGACAAACCTAAACCAAGACATCTCTACCAGAGTGCTGTGAACAAGGCCTTACAGAGTCCAAACGGACACTTGGACTTGTTCCTTCGCTTCCTCCTGGGTCTTTCACTGGAGACCAATCAGACTCTCCTACGAGGTCTGCTGATACAGCCAGGAAGTAGCTCACAGAACAATCAGATACCAGTCCAGTACATCAAGAAGAAGATCAGTGAGAATGTTTCTCCAGAGAAAAGCATCAATCTGTTCCACTGTCTGAATGAACTGAATGATGGTTCTCTAGTGGAGGAGATCCAACAGTCCCTGAGTTCAGGATGTCTCTCCACAGATAAACTGTCTCCTGCTCAGTGGTCAGCTCTGGTCTTCATCTTACTGTCATCAGGAAAAGATCTGGAGGTGTTTGACCTGAAGAAATACTCTGCTTCAGAGGAGGCTCTTCTGAGGCTGCTGCCAGTGGTCAAAGCCTCCAACAAAGCTCTGTAAGTAAAGAGAGAGTTAGATTCATATATCATAACTTAAATACGCTGCTATCTTCTCTACTTATTGTTTATCTTTCTCTTCATCACTGTCCCTTCAGACTGAGTGGCTGTAACATCTCAGAAAGAAGCTGTGGAGCTCTGTCCTCAGTCCTCAGCTCCCCATCCTCTAGTCTGACAGAGCTGGACCTGCGTAACAACAACCTGCAGGATTCAGGAGTGAAGCTGCTGTCTGCTGGACTGGAGAGTCCACACTGGACACTGGAAACTCTCAGGTCAGGATTTTTTAAAAGATGTTTAGATGTGTCTCTAAACTATCAGCTCCATTCAGTGTAAACAGACTCTCTCTTTCTGAATCTTTGAATTTGTTCATCAGGATTTCAGATTTCATGAACCACTTTTCCACCAGGAAATGAACCAGAACTCTGGAACCAGAGGAACTAGTCTCAGAGACTAAGCAAGAGTCCAAATGTCCTTTTAGTGAATTTCCGTTTGTGTTTCCATCACATCATAAGAACTTTGTAGAATAGACACATTAGATCCTCAGTGGATTAAAAAACGATGGCGGCGTTTGAAACACAATTTTCCTTCACAATAAAACATCACAGGGTCGTCTTGTTGATCCTCTTATTTCTGCTTTGTGATGTTATGTTTCATATAATTAATGAATGAAAAGGAGAAATGCAGGAAAAGAGACTGAAAACATGAATGTGTGTCTCTACAGTGACGATCTGCTGAGAGTTTGATGGTTGTTTATTTCTGATTTAGAACTAACAAACATGGATTCAGAATATACAGTTTAATTGATCTTTTTCGCTCACTTTGTCCTCTCTCTCTCTCTCTCTCTCTCTCTCTCTCACTCTCTCTCTCTCACACCCATTAGCTCACTCACAGAACCTTTTTTCTTCTCTTACGAGTCAGGAAAACAGAAAAGCTTAAATTTGTGTCAGTACTTCTAGTTTACAGTAGAGAACACTGAACTGCAGTTTTATCTTGGACTTTGTGAATAAGATGTGTGTGCGTAACTGTTAAACCTTGAAACTGAAGACCTGTGCGCCGGTGATCTTCAGGAATGTGAGATAACACAGGGGCCTCCCTAAGCTGTTAGTTTGGGGTAAGTTACAGTTCAAAGGTCAAAGGACAAGACCGTTGATTACATCTCAAAGCTGTATAAAGTAGGTTGTGACCTGTGGAGTGTTGATACATTTGCGACAGACTGCAGAGCGTGTAGTCGTTGTGAATCTCTCCCTTGCAAGAATACAGGAAGACAAAGACAAACTTGATTTTCTAAAGACTTTATCCATTTCTTAACTTCAGCTTCTTCTCCTGATTAACGTACAAATCTTCCACAACACTTGTTTAGAGTTAAACTGCAATCATTTTATTCACTTTCACTGAACAAATTATCTTTGTTCTTTCTGATTCTACTTTAGTCCAGACTCATTATCAAAGAGGATTTCATTTTGACACAAATGTTATTTTCTTCTTGTTGATTGTTGTCTCTTCAGGCTGAGTGGCTGTAACCTCTCAGAGAGAAGCTGTGAAGCTCTGTCCTCAGTCCTCAGCTCCCAGTCCTCTAGCCTGAGAGAGCTGGACCTGAGTAATAACAACCTGCAGGATTCAGGAGTGAAGCTGCTGTCAGCTGGACTGGAGAGTCCACACTGGACACTGGAAACTCTCAGGTCAGATCAAGTTAGTTTGTCTGAAATTATTTAATGTGTCTCTAAACTATCAGCTCCATTCAGTGTAAACAGACTCTCTCTTTCTGAATCTTTGAATTTGTTCATCAGGATTTCAGATTTCATGAACCACTTTTTCACCAGGAAATGAACCAGAACTCTGGAACCAGAGGAAGTAGTCTCAGAAACCAAACTACAGTCCAAAATTCCTTTTTATGATTTTCCGTTTATATTTCCATCACATCATAAGAACCTTATAGAACAGACATATTAGATCCACAGTGGATTAATAAACGATGGCAGCGTTTGAAACACAATTTTCCTTCACAATAAAAGATCACAGGGTCATCCTGTTGTTCCTCTTATTCATGCTTTGTGATGTTATGTTTCATATAATTAATGAATGAAAAGGAGAAATGCAGGAAAAGAGACTGAAAACTTGAATTTATTTCTCTACAGTGATGATCTGCTGAGAGTTTGATAGTTGTTTATTTCTGATTTAGAACTAACAAACATGAAATCAGAATGTAAAGTTTGATTAATTTCTCTTTCTCTCTTTCTCATTTACTCATTAGCTCACTCGTCCTGACGCTTGTTTACAGCATTTATTTTTCTCTCTCGAGTCAGGGAAACAACAGAAACTCTTGAATTTGTATTTAACACAAATAAACATCATTAAATATCCACCCCTCATCCTGATATTGATACTACAGTACTTCCTGTTTACAGCAGAGAACACTGAACTGAATTGTTATCGTGTTTAGAGTAAAACAGCAAGAATGTTATCCACTTTAACGGAACAAATTATCTTTGTTCTTTCTGATTCTGCTTTAGTACAGACTCATTATCAAAGAGGATTTAATTTGAACACGAATGATATTTTCTTCTTGTTGATTGTTGTTTCTTCAGACTGAGTGTCTGTAACCTCTCAGAGAGAAGCTGTGAAGCTCTGTCCTCAGTCCTCAGCTCCCAGTCCTCTAGTCTGAGAGAGCTGGACCTGAGTAACAACAACCTGCAGGATTCAGGAGTGAAGCTGCTGTCTGCTGGACTGGAGAATCCTCACTGTGAACTGGAATCTCTCAGGTCAGGATTTTTCAAAAGATTCAACTAACGGACACGGATAAACTCGTATCCTGGATCAGATTGTCTTAAGATGTGACATGTGTGTTGTTTTGTGTGTTTGCAGGCTGTCAGGCTGTCTGATCTCAGAGGAAGGCTGTGCTTCTCTGGTCTCAGCTCTGAGCTCCAACCCCTCCCATCTGAGAGAGCTGGACCTGAGCTACAATCATCCAGGAGACTCAGGAGTGAAGCTGCTGTCTGCTGGACTGGAGGATCCACACTGGAGACTGGAAACTCTCAGGTATGAATAGGCCTGCTGCAGCCACAGACAATCAGTCTGATAGAGGAGGTAGAGCTGGAAACCTTTTCTTTGTCACACTTTCAGCCTGGTTAATATGACCCTGACACACCAAGCTGACCTCAAACTACCAGAGACTCATCAAACTGTTTGTGTCCCACATCAGACCATCAATACAGACAGAAGTAGTCAGGGAACAGAAGCCAGGATGAGCCAGAACAGGGAGGGAAGGTGATGAAACTGTCTTGTTTCAACATTAGAAAATAGAACAGTGGTGAATCCTGACACGTTGACGGCATCATGGTGGGTTAACATGCATCAACGTCGTCACGCTGCAGGTTTGTGGACTCATATCAAACAATAGATGGATGTTTTGATGCTCGTCATCTGCCTCCAGTGTGTGTTTCCCTTTAGTCCAGACATTATTGTGAAAAGACAAACAGAGTTCAGCTTCACCTGGTGTTGGTTAGTTTTGCACTGAGAGCCAGTTCCCTGGCTGATCAGAGTCGACTTGTTGAAACTACAGGTGACAGTCGGCCACAGACGCTCAGTGAAGAACCAACAGCTGATTGTGGACATGGTGTCAGAGCCCAAAGAGGTTTCTTTAGGACTGGACCAAAGTTATAGGGGGACACAGGCAGTGCCCTGTGGCTGCAGACGGACTTGAGCTGTAATATTTTCACCCCCAGATTACAGACAAGAGAAACCAGTGTTGACTGTTGCTAGGAGACGGGATGTGAACAGCAGGGTCAAAGTCAGACTCTTTGTACATCCAACCATCCCCCCGACCTCCTCCATCAGAGGGTTTGTGGTGCTGTAGTGATTTCAGGCTCCTTTCTCCTTTACTTCTGAGAGACAACAGTCATTATTACACAAACACAAGAGGGCGCTAGTCAGGACCCAAACATCCAACAATCCATACTTCTATATTGACAACGGATCAGCTGACTCTGTGTGACAGTGAAGAGTCGTGTGGTGGTGATGAGCCAACAGAGAATTGTCTCCATCTCTACAGCTCTACAGAGCCTTTTAGTCTCTTTTAGCTCCTAGTTTTGGTTCTGCAGCACATTTCCTTGTTTGGTTCAGTCTCAGTGTTTCCAGCAGCTGTTTTCATCCAACAAGCTGTGATGAAGCCACTGTTCACTACCTGCTCAGCAGCAAACAGCAGACAGACTCATTAGAGACCAGCTGGTGAACATAGTGGAGCATTTAGCAGCTAAAGAGACAGATGTTTCCCTCAGGAGGTGGTGGAGACCAAACACAGAGCTAAAAGAGACAGATGTTTCCCTCAGGAGGTGGTGGAGACCAAACACAGAGCTAAAAGAGACAGATGTTTCCCTCTGGAGGTGGTGGAGACCAAACACAGAGCTAAAGAGACAGATGTTTCCCTCAAGAGGTGGTGGAGACCAAACACAGAGCTAAAAGAGACAGATGTTTCCCTCAGGAGGTGGTGGAGACCAAACACAGAGCTAAAAGAGAGAGAATAGTGGACTTCCATTCATCAGGTGACACTGTAGTGATCTGCTATGTTACCACCTGGCTCAAGGATGGCAACTACGGCAACTAAAAGGGAGGCCACACACAGACATTTAACCCAAAACAGTTTTATTTGGTGCTGTACAACTTCAGCACAGTTGAGGTGAGGCTGGTGCAGCAGGCCCTGCCGAGAGAGAGAGACCGAGACTCTCTGAAGTCCGGCCTTTTATTGTCTTCTTGGAGGCCTCCAATCAGATGGGCTGGTCCCTGCTCCTCCCACCAGGAAACCCCTTAACAGGACACAGCCAGTAGAGTGGCAGGGTCGTCACAGCTCTCACTACCAAGGGAGGTTATTACGTTACTCCACGACACACCCCCGGCCCTGTCACAGACACACACCCGCTTGCGAACCAACCCGCTCTCTTCACCTGTCGTGAAATGGTGACAAAAGCTGAAATGCGGGTCGCTCAGTGCTGAAGATGGTGTTAGATGATGGTGAACCGATCTTACGGTCGGAGCCGAAGGTTTGCGTCCGTCTTCTTTGTTTTGTCCTTTTTAAAGTCCGTATTACCGAGAGTTCGGGTTGTTGCTCATCGTGAATCCTCCAGGCAATGATGAACTGAGCGTATTCGGTAAGTAAGGCACGGACTGGACTTACTGGACTGGACGCACCTGACTAGCAGACACTCCGGTAAAAGCCGTGAGAGACCCTTTTCGTTTCGGAGTGTTATTTTTTCCCTTCTGGAGTTGAACTGCACAAAACTGACTGAACTGGAAGGAATATGATTTTGTGTATGGATTTAATGAAAAGGAAAATATGGACCGGGATTTGTGGGATTGTATGAAAAGCACTGTGTATTATCTTGCCTGCACATGAATTGTTAATACAAATGCATTTACATTGAGAACTATCTGTTTCATTGTTTGGTGGCCTGTACTAAATGTTTTGCTTTTGGAAATGTACCTTGGAGGGTTCAAGATATGAGTAGTGTGTTGGTGTTCATCGTTCTCTATACTTGAGCCCTTTGTGCGGTTGACTAACACTAAATATTGTCTCACAAACCTGAAGAAAATATTGTTAGCTGCAGACCTAACTGGCCCCCAAGCAACCAGTCGTACCGTTACATCACAAACACAAAGAGTCCTGATGAAGCATCATGTTGATGTGTAACTGCTGGATGTGGAAGCAGCTGGTTGATATCATGTCAGACACAACTACTTCATAAGCTGATAATATGTCAGATGTTGTGTTTACAGCTTGTTTTCACTGAACCACAAGTGGACAAAGAAATCAATAATGCAGGTTTAAACATTTGATTTATGACTGACTGGTGGAGGAAACTGAGTCTGAAATGGATGATGATTGTTAATATAATACTGATCATAATATATCATGAATAAGTGAACATGATGAGCTGTCGTCATCGGCCAATCAGAAGGAGCTCCATGAAGTAACAGAATATGAGCTGATTAATAATAAGTGCTCCATGTGAACATGAATAACAAAGCTCTGTGTATGAGAGCGATGTCATGTCCATGTTTCCATGCTGCTCTGACCCCCCTCCCCTCCCCTCCCCCCCCTCCTCCTTTCAGGGTGGAGCCTGCTGGAGTCCGATGGCTCAGACCAGGTCTGAGGAAGTGTAAGTGGGCTTTGAATTTGATTCATGAAAACAAAGCAGCACACATTCAACCATCTTCAGACTGTGACATCACTCATTCACATCTCTGATGTCATCATCAAAGTGTCAGTAGATGAACAGATGATAGATTAATAACTGCAGCTGTATTGTGTCTTGTTCTCTCATCAGATTCCTGTGAACTCACACTCGACACAAACACAGTAAACAGAAGACTCAAACTGTCTGACAACAACAGGAAGGTGACTTGTGAGGAGGATCAGTCATATCCTGATCATCCAGACAGATTTGACTACTGGCCTCAGCTGCTGTGTAGAACTGGTCTGACTGGTCGCTGTTACTGGGAGGTCGAGTGGAGAGGAGACGTTTCTATATCAGTGAGTTACAGAGGAATCAGGAGGAGAGGAGACAGTGATGACTGTTGGTTTGGATGGAATGATCAGTCCTGGAGTCTGCAGCGTTTGAGTGGTGGTTACTCTGTCTGTCACAATAAGACAAGAACACCCATCACCTCCTCCTCCTCCTCCTCCTCCTCCTCCTCCTCCTCCTCCTCCTCCTCTGGTAGAGTAGCAGTCTATGTGGACTCTCCTGCTGGCTCTCTGTCCTTCTACAGAGTCTCCTCTGACACACTGATCCACCTCCACACCTTCAGCACCACATTCACTGAACCTCTTTATCCTGGGTTTAGGTTTGGGTTCAGGTCTGGTTCCTCAGTGTCTCTGTGTTCTCTGGAGGAGGGAGAGTCTCCTCCTGGTAGAGAAACCTTCTCTGTGACCAGATAGTTCAGTCTGTACAGGATCAACACAGCTGATGTTAGTTGGTACCAACCTGGTCTCTCAGTGGTTGTAGATGCAGGTGGAGCAGGTGAGGGGTACCTGAGCTGGTCTGGACTCTGGGGGGTTGAGAGCTCTCTGGACTTGTGGTGTTGCAGATGGATGTCTGAAAGAGCTGAGCGAGGTCCATGTGATTACCTGAAATGATCTGTTGTCTGAGAGAAGCTGTGAAACATCTTTTACTTTGTGTATAAAACTGAACTCTGTTGTCTTGAAACATTTGTTTGTGTGAAGAAAAACCTACGAATGTAAACAAGAGTCTTTCTGGATCAGATTCAGCATCACAACTTGTAAAGAGTTGTTTTGATTTGAACAAACTAAATTCATCATCTTTGATCATCGTGTAACAAATGAACAAACCTTGATAAGTGACGTTGAAATAAAAAGAAATCAAAGTTTTGGATGATTCTAGATAA
>JACSYO010000127.1:57500-90000 GCA_016806645.1 Ophiodon elongatus
AAGTAAAAGATGTTTCACAGCTTCTCTCAGACAACAGATCATTTCAGGTAATCACATGGACCTCGCTCAGCTCTTTCAGACATCCATCTGCAACACCACAAGTCCAGAGAGCTCTCAACCCCCCAGAGTCCAGACCAGCTCAGGTACCCCTCACCTGCTCCACCTGCATCTACAACCACTGAGAGACCAGGTTGGTACCAACTAACATCAGCTGTGTTGATCCTGTACAGACTGAACTATCTGGTCACAGAGAAGGTTTCTCTACCAGGAGGAGACTCTCCCTCCTCCAGAGAACACAGAGACACTGAGGAACCAGACCAGGACCTGAACCTGAACCCAGGATAAAGAGGTTCAGTGAATGTGGTGCTGAAGGTGTGGAGGTGGATCAGTGTGTCAGAGGAGACTCTGTAGAAGGACAGAGAGCCAGCAGGAGAGTCCACATAGACTGCTACTCTACCAGAGGGGGAGGAGGAGGAGAAGGAGGAGGAGGAGGAGGAGGAGGAGGAGGTGATGGGTATTACTGTCTTATTGTGACAGACAGAGTAACCACCACTCAAACACTCCAGACTCCAGGACTGATCATTCCATCCAAACCAACAGTCTTCACTGTCTCCTCTCCTCCTGATTCCTCTGTAACTCACTGATATAGAAACGTCTCCTCTCCACTCGACCTCCCAGTAACAGCGACCAGTCAGACCAGTTCTACACAGCAGCTGAGGCCAGTAGTCAAATCTGTCTGGATGATCAGGATATGACTGATCCTCCTCACAAGTCACCTTCCTGTTGTTGTCAGACAGTTTGAGTCTTCTGTTTACTGTGTTTGTGTCGAGTGTGAGTTCACAGGAATCTGATGAGAGAACAAGACACAATACAGCTGCAGTTATTAATCTATCATCTGTTCATCTACTGACACTTTGATGATGACATCAGAGATGTGAATGAGTGATGTCACAGTCTGAAGATGGTTGAATGTGTGCTGCTTTGTTTTCATGAATCAAATTCAAAGCCCACTTACACTTCCTCAGACCTGGTCTGAGCCATCGGACTCCAGCAGGCTCCACCCTGAAAGGAGGAGGGGGGGGAGGGGAGGGGAGGGGGGTCAGAGCAGCATGGAAACATGGACATGACATCGCTCTCATACACAGAGCTTTGTTATTCATGTTCACATGGAGCACTTATTATTAATCAGCTCATATTCTGTTACTTCATGGAGCTCCTTCTGATTGGCCGATGACGACAGCTCATCATGTTCACTTATTCATGATATATTATGATCAGTATTATATTAACAATCATCATCCATTTCAGACTCAGTTTCCTCCACCAGTCAGTCATAAATCAAATGTTTAAACCTGCATTATTGATTTCTTTGTCCACTTGTGGTTCAGTGAAAACAAGCTGTAAACACAACATCTGACATATTATCAGCTTATGAAGTAGTTGTGTCTGACATGATATCAACCAGCTGCTTCCACATCCAGCAGTTACACATCAACATGATGCTTCATCAGGACTCTTTGTGTTTGTGATGTAACGGTACGACTGGTTGCTTGGGGGCCAGTTAGGTCTGCAGCTCACAATATTTTCTTCAGGTTTGTGAGACAATATTTAGTGTTAGTCAACCGCACAAAGGGCTCAAGTATAGAGAACGATGAACACCAACACACTACTCATATCTTGAACCCTCCAAGGTACATTTCCAAAAGCAAAACATTTAGTACAGGCCACCAAACAATGAAACACCACACCAGATAGTTCTCAATGTAAATGCATGTGTATTAACAATTCATGTGCAGGCAAGATAATACACAGTGCTTTTCATACAATCCCCAAATCCCGGTCCATATTTTCCTTTTCATTAAATCCATACACAAAATCATATTCCTTCCAGTTCAGTCAGTTTTGTGCAGTTCAACTCCAGAAGGGGAAAAAATAACACTCCGAAACAAAAAGGGTCTCTCACGGCTTTTACCGGAGTGTCTGCTAGTCAGGTGCGTCCAGTCCAGTAAGTCCAGTCCGTGCCTTACTTACCGAATACGCTCAGTTCATCATTGCCTGGAGGATTCACGATGAGCAACAACCCGAACTCTCGGTAATACGGACTTTAAAAAGGACAAAACAAAGAAGACGGACGCAAACCTTCGGCTCCGACCGTAAGATCGGTTCACCATCATCTAACACCATCTTCAGCACTGAGCGACCCGCATTTCAGCTTTTGTCACCATTTCACGACAGGTGAAGAGAGCGGGTTGGTTCGCAAGCGGGTGTGTGTCTGTGACAGGGCCGGGGGTGTGTCGTGGAGTAACGTAATAACCTCCCTTGGTAGTGAGAGCTGTGACGACCCTGCCGCTCTACTGGCTGTGTCCTGTTAAGGGGTTTCCTGGTGGGAGGAGCAGGGACCAGCCCATCTGATTGGAGGCCTCCAAGAAGACAATAAAAGGCCGGACTTCAGAGAGTCTCGGTCTCTCTCTCTCGGCAGGGCCTGCTGCACCAGCCTCACCTCAACTGTGCTGAAGTTGTACAGCACCAAATAAAACTGTTTTGGGTTAAATGTCTGTGTGTGGCCTCCCTTTTAGTTGCCATCCTTGAGCCAGGTGGTAACATAGCAGATCACTACAGTGTCACCTGATGAATGGATGTCCACTATTCTCTCTCTTTTAGCTCTGTGTTTGGTCTCCACCACCTCCTGAGGGAAACATCTGTCTCTTTTAGCTCTGTGTTTGGTCTCCACCACCTCCTGAGGGAAACATCTGTCTCTTTAGCTCTGTGTTTGGTCTCCACCACCTCCTGAGGGAAACATCTGTCTCTTTAGCTCTGTGTTTGGTCTCCACCACCTCCTGATGGAAACATCTGTCTCTTTAGCTCTGTGTTTGGTCTCCACCACCTCCTGAGGGAAACATCTGTCTCTTTTAGCTCTGTGTTTGGTCTCCACCACCTCCTGAGGGAAACATCTGTCTCTTTAGCTGCTAAATGCTCCACTATGTTCACCAGCTGGTCTCTAATGAGTCTGTCTGCTGTTTGCTGCTGAGCAGGTAGTGAACAGTGGCTTCATCACAGCTTGTTGGATGAAAACAGCTGCTGGAAACACTGAGACTGAACCAAACAGAAAATGTGCTGCAGAACCAAAACTAGGAGCTAAAAAAGACTAAAAGGCTCTGTAGAGCTGTAGAGATGGAGACAATTCTCTGTGGGCTCATCACCACCACACGACTCTTCACCGTCACACAGAGTCAGCTGATCCGTTGTCAATATAGAAGTATGGATTGTTGGATGTTTGGGTCCTGACTAGCGCCCTCTTGTGTTTGTGTAATAATGACTGTTGTCTCTCAGAAGTAAAGGAGAAAGGAGCCTGAAATCACTACAGCACCACAAACCCTCTGATGGAGGAGGTCGGGGGGATGGTTGGATGTACAAAGAGTCTGACTTTGACCCTGCTGTTCACATCCCGTCTCCTAGCAACAGTCAACACTGGTTTCTCTTGTCTGTAATCTGGGGGTGAAAATATTACAGCTCAAGTCCGTCTGCAGCCACAGGGCACTGCCTGTGTCCCCCTATAACTTTGGTCCAGTCCTAAAGAAACCTCTTTGGGCTCTGACACCATGTCCACAATCAGCTGTTGGTTCTTCACTGAGCGTCTGTGGCCGACTGTCACCTGTAGTTTCAACAAGTCGACTCTGATCAGCCAGGGAACTGGCTCTCAGTGCAAAACTAACCAACACCAGGTGAAGCTGAACTCTGTTTGTCTTTTCACAATAATGTCTGGACTAAAGGGAAACACACACTGGAGGCAGATGACGAGCATCAAAACATCCATCTATTGTTTGATATGAGTCCACAAACCTGCAGCGTGACGACGTTGATGCATGTTAACCCACCATGATGCCGTCAACGTGTCAGGATTCACCACTGTTCTATTTTCTAATGTTGAAACAAGACAGTTTCATCACCTTCCCTCCCTGTTCTGGCTCATCCTGGCTTCTGTTCCCTGACTACTTCTGTCTGTATTGATGGTCTGATGTGGGACACAAACAGTTTGATGAGTCTCTGGTAGTTTGAGGTCAGCTTGGTGTGTCAGGGTCATATTAACCAGGCTGAAAGTGTGACAGAGAAAAGGTTTCCAGCTCTACCTCCTCTATCAGACTGATTGTCTTTGGCTGCAGCAGGCCTCTTCATACCTGAGAGTTTCCAGTCTCCAGTGTGGATCCTCCAGTCCAGCAGACAGCAGCTTCACTCCTGAGTCTCCTGGATGATTGTAGCTCAGATCCAGCTCTCTCAGATGGGAGGGGTTGGAGCTCAGAGCTGAGACCAGAGAAGCACAGCCTTCCTCTGAGATCAGACAGCCTGACAGCCTGTAAACACACAAAACAACACACATGTCACATCTTAAGACAATCTGATCCAGGATACGAGTTTATCCGTGTCCGTTAGTTGAATCTTTTGAAAAATCCTGACCTGAGAGATTCCAGTTCACAGTGAGGATTCTCCAGTCCAGCAGACAGCAGCTTCACTCCTGAATCCTGCAGGTTGTTGTTACTCAGGTCCAGCTCTCTCAGACTAGAGGACTGGGAGCTGAGGACTGAGGACAGAGCTTCACAGCTTCTCTCTGAGAGGTTACAGACACTCAGTCTGAAGAAACAACAATCAACAAGAAGAAAATATCATTCGTGTTCAAATTAAATCCTCTTTGATAATGAGTCTGTACTAAAGCAGAATCAGAAAGAACAAAGATAATTTGTTCCGTTAAAGTGGATAACATTCTTGCTGTTTTACTCTAAACACGATAACAATTCAGTTCAGTGTTCTCTGCTGTAAACAGGAAGTACTGTAGTATCAATATCAGGATGAGGGGTGGATATTTAATGATGTTTATTAGTGTTAAATACAAATTCAAGAGTTTCTGTTGTTTCCCTGACTCGAGAGAGAAAAATAAATGCTGTAAACAAGCGTCAGGACGAGTGAGCTAATGAGTAAATGAGAAAGAGAGAAAGAGAAATTAATCAAACTTTACATTCTGATTTCATGTTTGTTAGTTCTAAATCAGAAATAAACAACCATCAAACTCTCAGCAGATCATCACTGTAGAGAAATAAATTCAAGTTTTCAGTCTCTTTTCCTGCATTTCTCCTTTTCATTCATTAATTATGTGAAACATAACATCACAAAGCATGAATAAGAGGAACAACAGGATGACCCTGTGATCTTTTATTGTGAAGGAAAATTGTGTTTCAAACGCTGCCATCGTTTATTAATCCACTGTGGATCTAATATGTCTGTTCTATAAGGTTCTTATGATGTGATGGAAATATAAACGGAAAATCATAAAAAGGAATTTTGGACTGTAGTTTGGTTTCTGAGACTACTTCCTCTGGTTCCAGAGTTCTGGTTCATTTCCTGGTGAAAAAGTGGTTCATGAAATCTGAAATCCTGATGAACAAATTCAAAGATTCAGAAAGAGAGAGTCTGTTTACACTGAATGGAGCTGATAGTTTAGAGACACATTAAATAATTTCAGACAAACTAACTTGATCTGACCTGAGAGTTTCCAGTGTCCAGTGTGGACTCTCCAGTCCAGCTGACAGCAGCTTCACTCCTGAATCCTGCAGGTTGTTGTTACTCAGGTCCAGCTCTCTCAGGCTAGAGGACTGGGAGCTGAGGACTGAGGACAGAGCTTCACAGCTTCTCTCTGAGAGGTTACAGCCACTCAGCCTGAAGAGACAACAATCAACAAGAAGAAAATAACATTTGTGTCAAAATGAAATCCTCTTTGATAATGAGTCTGGACTAAAGTAGAATCAGAAAGAACAAAGATAATTTGTTCAGTGAAAGTGAATAAAATGATTGCAGTTTAACTCTAAACAAGTGTTGTGGAAGATTTGTACGTTAATCAGGAGAAGAAGCTGAAGTTAAGAAATGGATAAAGTCTTTAGAAAATCAAGTTTGTCTTTGTCTTCCTGTATTCTTGCAAGGGAGAGATTCACAACGACTACACGCTCTGCAGTCTGTCGCAAATGTATCACCACTCCACAGGTCACAACCTACTTTATACAGCTTTGAGATGTAATCAACGGTCTTGTCCTTTGACCTTTGAACTGTAACTTACCCCAAACTAACAGCTTAGGGAGGCCCCTGTGTTATCTCACATTCCTGAAGATCACCGGCGCACAGGTCTTCAGTTTCAAGGTTTAACAGTTACGCACACACATCTTATTCACAAAGTCCTAGATAAAACTGCAGTTCAGTGTTCTCTACTGTAAACTAGAAGTACTGACACAAATTTAAGCTTTTCTGTTTTCCTGACTCGTAAGAGAAGAAAAAAGGTTCTGTGAGTGAGCTAATGGGTGTGAGAGAGAGAGAGAGAGTGAGAGAGAGAGAGAGAGAGAGAGAGAGAGAGAGAGAGAGAGAGAGAGAGAGAGAGAGGACAAAGTGAGCGAAAAAGATCAATTAAACTGTATATTCTGAATCCATGTTTGTTAGTTCTAAATCAGAAATAAACAACCATCAAACTCTCAGCAGATCGTCACTGTAGAGACACACATTCATGTTTTCAGTCTCTTTTCCTGCATTTCTCCTTTTCATTCATTAATTATATGAAACATAACATCACAAAGCAGAAATAAGAGGATCAACAAGACGACCCTGTGATGTTTTATTGTGAAGGAAAATTGTGTTTCAAACGCCGCCATCGTTTTTTAATCCACTGAGGATCTAATGTGTCTATTCTACAAAGTTCTTATGATGTGATGGAAACACAAACGGAAATTCACTAAAAGGACATTTGGACTCTTGCTTAGTCTCTGAGACTAGTTCCTCTGGTTCCAGAGTTCTGGTTCATTTCCTGGTGGAAAAGTGGTTCATGAAATCTGAAATCCTGATGAACAAATTCAAAGATTCAGAAAGAGAGAGTCTGTTTACACTGAATGGAGCTGATAGTTTAGAGACACATCTAAACATCTTTTAAAAAATCCTGACCTGAGAGTTTCCAGTGTCCAGTGTGGACTCTCCAGTCCAGCAGACAGCAGCTTCACTCCTGAATCCTGCAGGTTGTTGTTACGCAGGTCCAGCTCTGTCAGACTAGAGGATGGGGAGCTGAGGACTGAGGACAGAGCTCCACAGCTTCTTTCTGAGATGTTACAGCCACTCAGTCTGAAGGGACAGTGATGAAGAGAAAGATAAACAATAAGTAGAGAAGATAGCAGCGTATTTAAGTTATGATATATGAATCTAACTCTCTCTTTACTTACAGAGCTTTGTTGGAGGCTTTGACCACTGGCAGCAGCCTCAGAAGAGCCTCCTCTGAAGCAGAGTATTTCTTCAGGTCAAACACCTCCAGATCTTTTCCTGATGACAGTAAGATGAAGACCAGAGCTGACCACTGAGCAGGAGACAGTTTATCTGTGGAGAGACATCCTGAACTCAGGGACTGTTGGATCTCCTCCACTAGAGAACCATCATTCAGTTCATTCAGACAGTGGAACAGATTGATGCTTTTCTCTGGAGAAACATTCTCACTGATCTTCTTCTTGATGTACTGGACTGGTATCTGATTGTTCTGTGAGCTACTTCCTGGCTGTGTCAGCAGACCTCGTAGGAGAGTCTGATTGGTCTCCAGTGAAAGACCCAGGAGGAAGCGAAGGAACAAGTCCAGGTGTCCATTTGGACTCTGTAAGGCCTTGTTCACAGCACTCTGGTAGAGATGTCTTGGTTTAGGTTTGTCTCTAAAGACTTTAGACAACAGGGAGGTTGTTTGTTCTTCTGACAGCAGGTTGACACCAGAGTTGATGAAGGTCAGATGGACATGAAGAGCAGCCAGAAACTCCTGAACACTCAGATGGACGAAGCAGAAGACCTTGTCCTGGTACAGTCCTCTCTCCTCTCTAAAGATCTGTGTGAACACTCCTGAGTACACTGAGGCTGCTCTGATATCGATGCCACACTCTGTCAGGTCGGATTCATAGAAGATCAGGTTCCCTTTCTGCAGCTGATCAAAAGCCAGTTTTCCCAGAGACTCAGTCATCTTCCTGCTCTCTGGACTCCAGTGTGGATCTGTCTCAGCTCCTCCATCATACTTGACCTTCTTCACTTTGGACTGAACCACCAGGAAGTGGATGTACATCTCAGTCAGGGTCTTGGGCAGCTCTCCTCTCTCTCTGGTCTTCAACACATCCTCCAGAACTGTAGCAGTGATCCAGCAGAAGACCGGGATGTGGCACATGATGTGGAGGCTTCGTGAGGTCTCGATGTGGGATATGATCCTGCTGGCCTGCTCCTCATCTCTGAATCTCTTCCTGAAGTAGTCCTCCTTCTGTGGGTCAGTGAACCCTCTGACCTCTGTCACCATGCCAACACACTCAGGAGGGATCTGATTGGCTGCTGCAGGTCGTGTGGTTATCCAGAGGCGAGCAGAGGGAAGCAGTTTCCCCCTGATGAGGTTTGTCAGCAGCACATCCACTGAGGTGGACTCTGTGACATCAGTCAGGATCTCATTGTTGTGGAAGTCCAGAGGAAGTCGACACTCATCCAGACCGTCAAAGATGAACACAACCGGGAACTCTTCAAACCTGCAGATTCCTGCTTCTTTGGTTTCAGTGAAGAAGTGATGAACAAGTTCCACCAAGCTGTACTTCTTCTCTTTCAGCACATTCAGCTCTCTGAAGGTGAATGGAAATGTGAACTGGATATTCTGGTTGGCTTTGTCTTCAGCCCAGTCCAGAGTGAACTTCTGTGTTAAGACTGTTTTCCCAATGCCAGCCACTCCCTTTGTCATCACTGTTCTGATTGGTTCTTCACTTCCAGGTGAGGCTTTAAAGAGGTCTTCTTGCCTGATGGTTATTTCTGGCCTGTCTGGTTTCCTGGATGCTGTTTCAATCTGTCTGACCTCATGTTGATCATTGACCTCTGCAGTCCCTCCCTCTGTGATGTAGAGCTCTGTGTAGATCTGGTTCAGAAGGGTTGGGTTTCCTGCTTTAGCGATCCCCTCAAACACACACTGGAACTTCTTCTTCAGGTTAGATTTGAGTTCACGCTGACAAACTGCAGCAAGAAGTCCTGAATGAACACAACAAAGAAGATCAACGAGTCAAAGAATATATTTCAACATGTCATTTCCTCAAAGAATGAGTCTATGAATATATTCTGGTCCATCTCTTGAGACATTAGTAAACGTCCCATTCATCCAGCATGTTAAATCTTTAGAGAAATCCTCTTACTGCTCTGCAGACAGTCAGCCAGCTCCTCCTGCTTCATCCTCCTCAGGAAGTGCAGTGAGATCTTCAGAAATGCCTCTCTGCTGCTCCTCCTCTGCTCTTCATCCTCACCGTCCAGCACCTCCTCATCCTCCCTCTGACTCTCTAAGCATTCTGGGTAATCTGAACACACAACCTTCTGGATCTTCTTCAGCTCGTTCTTCACAAAAGTGAGGATGTTCTCCTCCAGCAGCTGGAACAGAATATTATATGAACGACACAAACTAAAACCATGGAACCAAACATCAGATCCATGTTGGACAGACTGACAATCCACTGGTCTACAAAGTGCAGCATGGAGATGATTGTGAACAGAATAGATATAAAAGTAGTTGTACATGTACAGACCATAAATATGGAGTCCAGGTGTGTTTGATGCTGCTGGGCAGACTGACCTCTGGGACCCTCTGAGCTCTCCTGGTCCTCTCTGTGGAGGAGTCATGAACAATCAGCTCACATTGTGTTTGCACCACAGACTGTTTATTGTTCATGATATTAAAACACAAATACAACAATTAGTTAAAGATGTTGTGTACTGTCATGATTAATCATTAGAAAAAACAGATACTAAAGACAGTAGATGAAGGACGACCATCTGTGTGATAGTTAGTCTGTTTCATCTGTTTTAAGAACTTACTCTGGGTCATAAGAACGGCGTCCATCTCTGAAGTCAATCACAGCCTCTTTAGACCGATCACTCTTCATGGACACACAGCTGGGTTCAGGAGACTTTTCTCTCTGCTGCTGTGAACTGATGGAAACACTGACATTTACTGAACATACAAGATTAGTCTTTTTGTTTTCACTAGTTTTATTGGCCAGTAAAAGTTTAGTTTCAATTATGTGTTACATAACTGAGAATCAGAACAGTTAGTCATCTGTTTCATCTGTTTTAAGAACTTACTCTGGATCATAAGAACGGCGTCCATCTCTGAAGTCAATCACAGCGTCTTTAGACCGATCACTCTTCATGGACACACAGCTGGGTTCAGGAGACTTTTCTCTCTGCTGTTGTGAACTGATAGAAACACTGACATTTACTGAACATACAAGATTTGTATTCTGCTTTCACTAGTTTTATTGTAGGATAAAAGTTATGTTATTACCATTAAAATATGTATTTAATGTTAAAGAAGACAGAGCTGCTTTATAGTGACTTGTTATTTTCCTATTCAACCAACTAGTCATTACAATGAGTCACAATAACTAAAACTACAAGTCACATATTGTAGCGGTTTGACTTGCTGCTGGGGAGCCAGTTATATTCAGGATCTTCCAAATATAACCAGCAGACAGCAAAAAATACAAAGCACACAATAATTCAAAGTTCACCAGTGTATTATACATTCAGTGCACATTATAAAACCCAAAGTTCAACCACCAATGATTGAATGAGTCTCTATATCAGTTCAAATCTTTGCAAGAGTCGAAACAAAAAAGTCTAGTTTCCAATAAAAACTGGGATTGATAAGGACTACCTCCAACAGGCAACTCTTTTAAACCACTGACTCTTCATCAAACTGCACTCTGTCTCCAGACGTCTGCCAAAATTCTGGCACCAGTCTGCATAGCTTTATAACTTTATAAACTTAGCTATTCCTCAGACCTCTGAATCTGATACATAATCTTCTGAATCTACTCTCCAAACCTCTTCAGCTAGTCCCCAGAACTCTGGAGCTATTCTGAAGACTTTTGAAGTTAGTCCCGGTCATGTGTCGAGAACTCTGCAGCTCTGTGAAAATCTGACGTCTCCTGGTTGACTCTGTGGAGGAATGACCTCACATTGTGTTTGCACCAGAGACTGTTTACAGTTCATGGTTTATGTGGAAGGGAAAATGTTTATGTTTGTGGTTAATACATGTCTTGTGCGTAGTGAAACTATGAAGCCACATTAACACATATATCCGGGTTATTAAGAGCACAATATTCATAGTTACATATACTGTATCTGTTAATCATTGACATAGTATTATTATGAGTTATATGTATGTGAATCTGTAAGCGACCCACATAGAGAACAGTGTTTAATTAGTCTGAGGAGATAAGCTTAGTAGGGGAGGGCACACAGTTGAGACACAGGGAACTGCGTGTAAAGGAAGCCTGCAAACGGCTCTCTGATACAAGGCTCAGCAGGAGATAAAGTCGCGTTGGCCTTGCACATTCTAGCGTGGGCCGGTAGAGATGGCGCCTTGGCCCCCAGCTGGTGTTTAAAGCGATTCAGACCCCGAGGGCTAGGGAAGGACTAGATATTATGACGAGTAGCGGTTGAATGTTATGACGAGGGAAGGTAAGAATGGGAGGCAGACAGTGAAGTAATCGGTTTCTGTATTGAGGCGGCGTCAACTGGGGAGCATGGCGTGCGTGAGGTATGAGGTCACCCTATACGAAGGGGAAAAGATGGCCACCGGGGCAGGGTTAAGGGGTGGAGCAGTGGGCCGTACCAAACCCGTGCATTGCATTATAAATCTATGTCCATCTGAATGTTCGCGAGTTGTTGTATGCCTGGACCCAACTTGGTTCGTTTGTAATCTGTGCATTGCAAATAAATCTACGTGAATTGAACTTTGATCCAATCTCTCTGGTATTCTGTGGGTGGTCAATTACTGAGGTCCGTAAGTGAGTTCCTGTGGCGCCTCACTAGCAGTCGGATAGGAAATAGCTATTAAGTTTATATAGAATCAGGTTTTAAGGAAGTTAGCCATCATCGAGCAGAATACGCAATAAACAAAAGAAATTCAGCCACAACACTTACACACAAAGACATACAGACCAGTTAGTTAAATATATTGAGTTCTGTAATAATTGATCATCATGAAAGCAACACTGTAAATGCTGCACGGCCAATTTTGTGTTACATAACTGAGAATCAGAACAGTTAGTCTGTTTCATCTGTTTTAAGAACTTACTCTGGGTCATAAGAACGGCGTCCATCTCTGAAGTCAATCACAGCCTCTTTAGACCGATCACTCTTCATGGACACACAGCTGGGTTCAGGAGACTTTTCTCTCTGCTGCTGTGAACTGAAAGAAACACTGACATTTTCATCATCTTCATCTTCATCACTTTGTTTTCATCATCATCATCATCACTTTGTCTTCATCCTCCTCCTCCTCCTCCTCCTCCTCCTCCTCCTCATCATCTCTTTGTTTTCATCATCAGTTTGAAATCCTCACCTTTGATTAACAGAGTGGCGTTCATCTTTGAAGATTAAAAGACGATCCATAAACAAATCCCTCTTCATGGACACACAGCTGGGTTCAGGTCCAGGTCCAGGTCCAGGTCCAGGTTCAGGTCCAGGTCCAGGTCCAGGTCCAGGTTCAGGTCCAGATCCAGGTCCAGGTCCAGGACAGTCTTGTCTCTGATGGATCCTGGTCACATATGTAGAACCAGAGTCAGTGAATCAAAGACTTTGTGACATGGAGAAGAGTCATACCTCAATACTAAATACACTCATGGGACAGTTTCCATGTTGTTGTCACTTTGAGCTGCAGAGTCGTATCTAAGACATGACATTCACAAGCTCTTTAGTCTTTTGGCTTGTTTGAAGACGAGAGGAAGACACTTCATGGGGCTTTTTATTTGTCTTTCTTTGGGGATGACGTCACTTTTCACTTCTATCTGACTGACTTTGAAAAGCTCTTCAATGTTTGAAATGTTCATCTTTTTCCAAGTCTACTACATCCAGTCAGAGCATGCAGTGGCAGCTAGTCCAATAATCCAAAATCAATCATGTGACCTTGTTAGCTGCTGCTGAATTCAGAGACTTTCTACCTTCATCTGTAGAGGAAACACTGAGAGCAGAGCTGAAAGCATCAGTCCAATCACTGATCAGCACATCATCATCATCATCATCATCACCACCACCATCATCATCATCATCATCATCATCATCATCATCATCATCATCATCATCTTCATCATCATCATCATCATCATCATCTTCATCATCATCTTCATCATCATCACCATCATCACTACCATCATCATCATCACCATCACCACCACCATCATCATCATCATCATCATCATCATCATCATCATCACCATCATCATCATCATCATCATCATCATCATCATCACCATCATCATCATCCTTTACATCATCTCTCCTGACTCAGCTGCTCCTCTCTGTTTCCTATCAGCTGATTCCCTTTGGCTTGTTGTTGCTCAGACTAAAGACTGAAGTGAACAAACCTTTTGTTAATTGTGACTTCAGTTGTTTTTACAGTTAAAACTCAAAGCACACGAGGAAACACTATTTACTATTTACTCCTCTTTAACTAAACGTCTGAAGAGAAAAGTTAAACAGAAAAAGTGTCTCAGACAGTTGAGTTAAGAAAAGGTTAACTACAACCTGCTGATTAATGTGCACACTTTGAAAATAAATCTTTATAAAATGGTAAAAAGTCTCACGCAGCTGCCATTTTGGAAATGGTATTTATATACCTGCTACTTCCTGCAGTGCATGGATAATCCTCTAGATGGCAGAAGACATGTATAGGATTGTATGCAACAGGATTTTAAGGAAAGTATTGCTCTTATTAATGACGTAGAGGTCTCTAAAATTCATGTTGCAAATATGATACCAATGGCGCTACAGGTTAAAGGACTGAAAGCAGCAGGTGAGAGCAAACAGAGTCTCTCAGGTGTGTTTCAGTGCAGGAACAAAGACCCAGGTGATTTCTCTGGTCCCTGCTGGGTCCTAGTGCTCCACCGGCTGCTACCTTCCCCTCCACGTCAGTAAGAGTCCTGACAGACCCCAGATCAGACTGAACTCCTCTTCTTCATCACAGTGTCATTATTCAAAGCAACACTTCATCTGGACTTCAACATTCAGACTAACAGCAGCTTCTCTCCGCCTGCTCACACAGGCGGCCATCTTGTTTCCCAGCTGACGTTTGTGTTTGAAAGCAGCTTTAAACATTCACACGTTCACAACAATCAATGACATCATTTCAACCAATCACAGCTCTACTTACTGATCTTTTAGCCATGGACTTCATCAGAGTGCTCTCTTCTGTCCTCAGCAGGTCTGTGTAGAAAAGGAGCTTCGTGCTTCACTTCAACTTAAACTTCCATCAGACGAAGTGAAGTGACGCAGCTTCTTCTCCTTCATCAGAGAGAGTGTGTCCTCACGTCACTATCAGAGTATGCAGTCTGACTGGTTGGACTGAGTCTCAGGCTGAGCTGCGCAGGATCAAATGCACCTACTGCTATTATTACATGAATCATTTCTGTCATGTGAATTGAACGTGTTGTAACTCTGTTATGCTGTTCATTCTCTACACATGACATCTATTTTTGTACTCTGTCCATCCTGGGAGAGGGATCCTCCTCTGTTGCTCTCCTGAAGGTTTCTTCAATTTTTCTCCTTGTTGAAAGGGTTTTTTTTGGGAGAGTTTTTCCTGAGTCGATGAGGTTCTGGGACAGAGGATGTCGTTGTGTGCAGATTGTAAAGCCCTCTGAGGCAAATTTGTAATTTGTGATTTGGGGCTGTACAAAAAATAAATTGAATTGAATTGAATTGAAATGTCAAAGTGCACAGAAACCTCCTCACAGCTCAAACAAGAATCTTTCAGGATCAAATCCAGCATCTGTGGAAAAACAATTACAACTTGTAAAGAGTTGCTATGACAACAGTTGAGAGTCTGTTGTTGAGACCAGATAGTTTAGAGGATCCATGCAGGCCCCTCTTTATCACCTTGTCTTCTTATATATGTAGACTAGCAGGGAATAGATGATCAAGCAGAAACCTTTGCAGCAAATGTTGTGTAGAGTTTATCTTGAATAAAAACATTCACTAAGACAACAGAGTCTGACCTGAGAGTGTTTTTATTCTTCACTCCACTTTGTTGATCTGGTTGAATCATGGGTGGATTATGAGACAATTGGCCCCTAAATACCCCACCACCTCTCCTTCTTAGGAGCAAGACACAAACTTTATAGTTGCTTATTATTTTTATCTCTGTTTAGTCATTTTGAGTCTCTTGAACTGGCGTTGCTGCCAGAGCACTCGCCACTGGAACTTTGCCGCCTCGAGTTCTGGGGCCTTGAGCCCTGGTAACTGGGTTTCTGGGGCCTGGAGCTCTGACAACTGGGAGTCTGGGGCCCAGAGCTCTGGCAACTGGGAGTCTGGGCCCTGGAGGGCTCACCAATGGGAGTGTTGGGCCTGGAGGGCTCGCCAATGGGAGTCTGAGGCCTGGAGGGCTCGCCAATGGGATTCTGGGACCTGGAGCCCTTGCCACTGGGTCTCTGCGGCCTGGAGTGTTGCCACTAGAGCTCTGGGGCCTACAGCTTCGGGGCAACAGGAGGTTGCTACAACCCAGTGGGAACAGGAACAGTGGGATGCTGCGGCCTAACAGGAACAAGAACAGGGAAGGTGGATTCAGAGAGACAAGCGGGAAAACGATGCACGGTGAATTTCCAAAACAGCTGAGGCCCAGTGGGATTGGGAGTCGGCTGGACCGCCGACATGACACGTGGAGCTGGAGTCTGAGCTTTTAGGCGCTGAGACAGGCAGAGAAGCAGGCTGGAGAATAGCAGTCTTGTGGCTAGCTGGTAACAGGCTAACTGACTGGAACCAGCGAGCTGGAGGATAGCTAATGACTGCTCTGGAGTAAACCAGATTAATTCAGCCGACATGTGACTTGATAGATTCAGTCAAAGCAGCTGTGTTCGCCTCTGAATGATGTTATGAACCCAGACAGGGTTTTTGGTTTTCAGGATGTTCCGTTTTCAGACGTATCTGTGACTTCCACAACAGAAACAAAGCAGTAATAGTGGTTATTTCATCTGGTTGATGAAACGTTGTTGGTGTCTACATGGAGGTATGGCCCTCCTCCTCTCTGTTGTGATCACATGAGAGAGTGCTGCAGTTACTCACTCTGACCACTGGAGGAAATATTTGGAGGAAGAATGAAGTGAAATTAAAACTTTACACAAAAACAAAGAAGAACAAACAGTTGAGCAGTCAACCTCGCTGCGTAACCGATACCCCCTCTCAGTGTAGGTAAGTCTCTGGAAGACGGCTTGTTCTGTAATCTCTGACCTTGGTATCAAGCGTACCCCCAACAATCTACACACGTCTCAGGCTGCTTAAGGGGGCTGAGTCAGCAGAGCTTAAAACACTAGCTGCCGTTGTATCACTTATTTCAGGCTAAGAAGTCGGCCTCCCCAACAGCCAGATATCAACAGATTGTGTGTGCAACAGGTGGAGGAGGACTGGCAGTACTCCAGGGTGGACCTGTTCAAAGGGCCACCCCTGGAGGAGGAACCCTTTGTGATTGGGAACCTTCAGGACCCTGACCCCATCACCCTCAATTTAGATGCCAATCTGACCCCTATTGCTTCACCAAACACACAACAGTTAATGTCTAAGTCCTGTAATCACATGCAACACCAAGCATGATAAACCAGGAGAGCATCAAAACAATCTGAGCCAACCAGGTAGGTAAATCACATAAGATTGAACGACACCCTTTAACCTCAGCTTGTAGCAGGTCTTTCATTCATATTCATATCCAATCATTCACTACTGTCAGCCTATCCCAGGAGAAGAGCTTTCTTACCTTACGGAGACGACGCAGACACCATCAGAGACGAGCAAGACTGGATTTTGGTTGGAATGTACAAAATACAAACCAGTTTTATTTGGATTTTACAATAAAAAGATTAAAGGTTACAAAAACGAATGATGCAAAAAGTAAATAAAAGAAGAGATAAAATGTGAAAAACCTCAAAAGTCAAAATCATCAATAAGCATCATCAAAAAGTCTCCAAACCAGGAGTCCTGGTTCTTTGTTGTCTCCTCCTATTTCTACCTTTTTACTTCCTGGTCCATATATGGTCGACAACTAAACATGAGTAAATCATTGGATGAAGCTGTTTACGTAGTCTTACGATTCATAACAGACTTCTTTAAGTTAACACTTATTTCTAAGGGTCCTGTCTGGTCTTCCTGGTGGAACATCAGGCAGGATGTCTCCTAAACAGTTACCATGGTTACAGCATCTGCACTTACAACCTGTTTCCTACGCTGACTGACAAAGATCAGACAAAAGTATGTTAAACCAAGATTATCTCATTTACTCATCTTAACCATTCGTGATTATAAAGCATATATGATCACACATTAATACATGAATGAAGATCACTGAAACATTATCGTCATTAAATGAACACATGATCAGTAATAACACAAATAAAAGAATAAAAAGTAAAATCATGAGAGATTCCAAATGACTCTGAGCTCAGTAATGGGTAATAAATCAATAGTAACTTATTTAGCTGGTTCTGGATCAGAAATTTGGTTCAAACTTCTTTTGTCTCTTTTGATTTGTTTCTATGAGTTTCATCAAACTAGCTCACAGTCAGTGATGAATGGAAGTAAAACTGAAAAATACAACGTGAATAACAAAGCTGGATTTAACAAATCCTTCATTTTATAAACTGCTGTGATGAATTTGGAAATCTTTGCTTTGACATGATCTTTATGTTGTTTATTATCTAGAATCATCCAAAACTTTGATTTCTTTTTATTTCAACGTCACTTATCAAAGTTTGTTCATTTGTTACACGATGATCAAAGATGATGAATTTAATTTGTTCAAATCAAAACAACTCTTTACAAGTTGTGATTATTTTTCCCCAGATGCTGAATTTGATCCAGAAAGAAAGTAGGTTTATCTTCACACAAACAAATGTTTCAAGAGAATGTCTCCCTCCTACAGAGAACACAGAGACACTGAGGAACCAGACCAGGACCTGAACCAGAACCCAGGATAAAGAGGTTCAGTGAATGTGGTGCTGAAGGTGTGGAGGTGGATCAGTGTGTCAGAGGAGACTCTGTAGAAGGACAGAGAGCCAGCAGGAGAGTCCACATAGACTGCTACTCTACCAGAGGAGGAGGAGGAGGAGGAGGAGGAGGAGGAGGAGGAGGAGGAGGAGGAGGAGGAGGAGGTTGAGGAGGTGATGGATGTTCCTGTCTTATTGTGATAGACAGAGTAACCTTCATCAGAGCACTCTAGACTCCAGGACTGATCATTCCTTCCAAACCAACAGTCATTACTGTCTCCTCTCCTCCTGATTCCTCTGTAACTCACTGATATAGAAACTCTTCCTCTCCACTCGACCTCCCAGTAACAGCGACCAGTCAGACCAGTTCTACAAAGCAGCTGAGACCAGTAGTCAAATCTGTCTGGATGATCAGGATATGACTGATCCTCCTCCACACTGGTCACCTTCCTGTTGTTGTCAGACAGTTTGAGGTTTCTGTTTACTGTGTTTGTGTCGAGTGTGAGTTCACAGGAATCTGATGAGAGAACAAGACACAATACAGCTGCAGTTATTAATCTATCATCTGTTCATCTACTGACACTTTGATGATGACATCAGAGATGTGAATGAGTGATGTCACAGTCTGAAGATGGTAGAATGTGTGCTGCTTTGTTTTCATGAATCAAATTCAAAGCACACTTACACTTCCTCAGACTTGGTCTGAACCATCGGACTCCAGCAGGCTCCACCCTGAAAGGAGGAGGGGGGGTCAGAGCAGCATGGAAACATGGACATGACATCGCTCTCAGTTTTCTCTACCAGTCAGTCAATACATCAAATGTTTAAACCTGCATCAATTGATTTCTTTGTCCACCTGTGGTTCAGTGAAAACAAGCTGTAAACACAACATCTGACATATTCCATCCATCCATCCATCCATTTTGATCTGCTTATCCGGGATCGGGTCACGGTAGGCATTCCGTCCCCACCTGGAGGGAGCAATCCACCGGTTTCCGGCAGAGCACCAAGTCCTCAGATCTGTAGGTGCTAACTATCATCCTCGGCCCTTCATACTCTGCAAATCGCCATAGTGAATGCTGGAGGTCACGGTCCGAGGAGGCCAAACAGACCACATCATCTGTGAACAGCAGAGAGGTAATCCCGATACTGCCAAACATTCTCCACCCACCCACCGGCTGCGCCTAGATATCCTGTCCATGAAAGTCTCGAACAGGACCGGTGATAAAGGGCAGTCCTGGCGGTGGCCAACACCCACCGGGAACGTGTCTGACTTAATGCCGAGAATACGACCACAGCTCCTACTGCGGTCGTACAGAGACCGCATGGCCCGTTGTAACGGGTCCGGCACCCCATACTCCCGCAGCACCCCCCACAAAACCCCCCGAGGAAACCGGTCGAGCTGAATTTGCACTGCTCCTCTTGAATCTGAGGTTCGATTAACGGTTGGAGCTTCCTTTCCAGCACCCTGGTATAAGCTTTCCCAGGAAGGCTGAGTAGTGTGATGCCCCAATATTTCAAGCACACTTTCTGGTCCCCCTTTTTGCAAATGGGAACCACCACCCCGGTCTGCCAGCCCATGGGCACTGTTCCCAACCATGTGACATGGGGGTCATCTGACATATTATCAGCTTACAAAGAAGTTGTGTCTGACATGATATCAATCATCTGCTTCCACATCCAGCAGTTACACATCAACATAATGATTCATCAGGAGGCTTTGTGTTTGTGTCACCTGATGAATGGAAATCCACTGTTCTCTCTCTTTTAGCTCTGTTTTTGGTCTCCACCTGGGGGAAACATCTGTCTCTTTAGCTGCTAAATGCTCCACTATGTTCACCAGCCAGTCTCTAACTGAGTCTGTCTGCTGTTTGCTGCTGAGCAGGTAGTGAACAGTGGCTTCATCACAGCCTGTTGGTTGAAAACAGCTGCTGGAAACACTGAGACTGAAACTAAACTCCTTTAAAACACCAAAACAGTCCTGTTGTGAAGATTTATCAAGCCAGTTTAAACAGATTCTTTCTTTGTCTGTTTGTCTTTTCACAATAATGTCTGGACTAAAGGGCAACACACACTGGAGGCAACTGACGAGCATCAACACATCCAACTACTGTTTGATATATTCTCTCTTTCCATTGTGAATGAAAATTGTGTTTTAAACTCGCCATCCTTTTTAAATCCGCTGAGGATCTAATTTACCTGTTCTACAAGGTTCTTATAATGCGATGGAAACACAAACAGAAATTCACAAAAAGGACTTTTGGACTTTAATTTAGTCTCTGCGATTAGTTCCTCTAGTTCCATAATTCTGGTTAATTTCCTGGTGAAAAAGGAGTTTATGAAATCTGAAATCCTGATAAACAAATTGAAAAGATTCAGAAAGAGAGAGTCTGTTTACACTGAATGGAGCTGATAGTTTAGCGACATATTGAATCATTTCAGACAAACTAACTTGATCTGACCTGAGAGTTTCCAGTGTCCAGTGTGGACTTTCCAGTCCAGCAGACAGCAGCTTCACTCCTGAATCCTGCAGGTTGTTGTTACTCAGGTCCAGCTCTCTCAGACTAGAGGACTGGGAGCTGAGGACTGAGGACAGAGCTTCACAGCTTCTCTCTGAGAGGTTACAGTCACTCAGTCTGAAGAGACAACAATCAACAACAAGAAAAATAAACATTTTGTGAAAATGAAATCCTCTTTGATAATGATTCTGGACTCAAGTAGAATCAGAAAGAACAAAGATAATTTGTTCAGCGAAAGTGGATAAAATTATTGCTGTTTTACTCTGAATACGATAACAATTAAGTTCAGTGTTCTCTACTCTATATTTATTTATTCATTTATTTTTATATATATATATATACATCAATATCAGGATGAGGGATGGATATAAGTTTTTGTTTATTAGTGTTGAAAACACAGCTTGGGTTTTCTGTAGTTTTCCAGAATTGTTTTAAAAAAAAGAGAGAGAGAAAGAAGGCGATTGTAAACAAGCCTAGGGGACAAGTGAGTGAAAAAGATTAATCAAACTTCATATTCTGATTTCATGTTCGTTACGTTCTAAATCAGAAATAAACAAACATCAAACTCACAGCAGATCCTCACTGTAGAGATAGACATTAGAGTGTTCAGTCTCTTTTACTGCATTTCTCCTTTTCATTAATTAATTATATCAAACATAACATCACAAAGCATAAATAAGAGAAACAACAGGACGACCCTGTGATGTTTTATTGTGAAGGAAAATTGTGTTTCAAACGGCGCCATCATTTTTTAATCCTCTATGGATCTAATTTGTCTGTTCTACAAAGTTTTTATAATGTGATGGAAACACAAATTCACAAAAAAGGACATTTGGTCTGTAGTATAGTCTCTGAGATTAGTTCCTCTGGTTCCATAGTTCTAGTTAATTTCCTGGTGAAAAAGTGGTTCATGAAATCTGAAATTCTCATGAACAAATTCAAAGATTCAGAAAGAGAGAGGCTGTTTACACTGAAAGCTGATAGTTTAGAGACACATTCAATAATTTCAGACAAACTAACTTGATCTGACCTGAGAGTTTCCAGGTTCCAGTGTGGACTCTCCAGTCCAGCAGACAGCAGCTTCACTCCTGAATCCTGCAGGTTGTTGTTACTCAGGTCCAGCTCTCTCAGACTAGAGGACTGGGAGCTGAGGACTGAGGACAGAGCTTCACAGCTTCTCTCTGAGAGGTTACAGCCACTCAGTCTGAAGAGACAACAATCAAAAAGAAGAAAATGACATCCTCTTTGATAATGAATCTGGACTAAAGTACAATCAGAAAGAACAAAGATAATGTGTTCAGTGAAAGTGGATAACATCCTTGCTGTTTTAATCCAAACAAGATGAACATTCAGTTCAGTATACTCTACTATTTACAGGAAGTACTGTAGTATCAATATCAAGATGAAATCAAATACAAAGTTAGGCTCTTCTGTAGTCTTTCTGGATGTTTTTTAAAAAAGAGAAAGAAGAAGTAGTTGTAAACAAGCGGAGGGGACGAGTGAGATAATGAGTGAATGAGAGAGAGAGAAAGAACAAAATTAGTGAAAAAGAGAAATTATCAAAGTTCATATTATGATTTCATTTTTGTTGCGATCTAAATCAGAAATAAACAACCATCAAACTCTTAGCAATTCGTTACGGTAGAGACACACATTCAAGTTTTCAGTCTCTTTTCCTGCGTTTCTCCTTTTCATTCATTAATTATATGAAACATAACATAATAAAGAAAAAATAAGGAGTTATCAGAGTTATCTTTGATCAGGACTTGTCCTTTAACTCCCACGTAAAACAAATCTCAAGGACTGCCTTTTTTCACCTACGTAACATTTAAAAAATCAGGCACATCCTGTCTCAAAGCGATGAAGAAAAAGTAGTTCATGTATTTGTTACTTTGAGACTGGACTACTGCTATTCCTTATTACCAGGCTGCTCTAATAATTCTCTAAAATCTCTCCAGTTGATCCAGAATGCTGCAGCTCGTGCACTACAAAAACTAAGAGAAGAGATCATATTACTCCTGTATTAGCTTCTCTGCACTGGCTCCCTGTAAAATCTAGAATCACATTTAAAATCCTTCTCCTCATCTACAAAGCCTTAATTGGTCAGAAACCATGATATCTTAAGGAACTTATAGTACCATATTACCCCACTAGAGATCTTATAGTACCATATTACCGCACTAGAGAGCTTATAGTACCGTATTACCCCACTAGAGAGCGTATAGTACCTTATTACCCCACTAGAGAGCTTATAGTACAATATTACCCAACTGGAGAGCTTATAGTACCATATTACCCCACTAGAGAGCTCATAGTACCATATTACCACACGAGAGAGCTGCGCTCACTGAATGCTGGGCTACTTGTGGTTCCTAGAGTCTTAAAAAGTAGGATGGGAGCCAGAGCCTTCAGTTATCAAGCTCCTCTTCTATGGAACCAGCTTCCACTTTCAGTCTGGGGGGCAGACACAGTGACCACATTTAAGAGTAGACTTAAGACTTTCCTCTTTGATCGCACTTATAGTTAGGGCTGGCTCAAGTTTGCCCTGTTCCAGCCCCTAGATATGCGGCTATAGGCTCTAAACTGCTGTGGGACATCTTAGGATACACTGAGCTCCTCTCTCCTCTTCTCTATCTCCTTCTGTATGAATCCATGTCCCATTAATGCACATTACTAACTCTACTTCTTCCCCAGAGTCTTTGTGCTTTCTTGACTCACAGGTTTACATGGATCGTGGTTCTATGTGGACCCTAGTCCTGGTTAGTTAGTCCAGACTAGTTCCTCTGGTTCCATAGTTCATTTCCTGGTGAAAAAGTGGTTCATGAAATCTGAAATCCTGATGAACAAATTCAAAGATTGAGAAAGAGAGAGGCTGTTTCCACTTAATGGAGCTGATAGTTTAGAGACACGTTAAATAATTTCAGACAAACTAACTTGATCTGACCTGAGAGTTTCCAGTGTCCAGTGTGGATTCTCCAGTCCAGCAGACAGCAGCTTCACTCCTGAATCCTGCAGGTTGTTGTTACTCAGGTCCAGCTCTCTCAGACTAGAGGACTGGGAGCTGAGGACTGAGGACAGAGCTCCACAGCTTCTCTCTGAGAGGTTACAGTCACTCAGTCTGAAGGGACAAGGATGAAGAAAAAAATAAGCTATAAGTAGAAAAGATAGCAGCGTATTTAATTTATGATATATGAATCTAACTCTCTCTGTACTTACAGAGCTTTGTTGGAGGCTTTAACCACTGGCAGCAGCCTCAGAAGAGCCTCCTCTGAAGCAGAGTATTTCTTCAGGTCAAACACCTCCAGCTCTTTTCCTGATGACAGTAAGATGAAGACCAGAGCTGACCACTGAGCAGGAGACAGTTTATCTGTGGAGAGACGTCCTGAACTCAGGGACTGTTGGATCTCTTCCACTAGAGAACCATCATTCAGTTCATTCAGACAGTGGAACAGATTGATGCTTTTCTCTGGAGACACATTCTCACTGATCTTCTTCTTGATGTACTGTACTGTTTCCTGATGGGTCTGTGAGCTACTTCCTGTCTGTGTCAGCAGACCTCGTAGGAGAGTCTGATTGGTCTGCAGTGAAAGACCCAGGAGGAAGCGGAGGAACAAGTCCAGGTGTCCATTTGGACTCTGTAAGGCCTTGTTCACAGCACTCTGGTAGAGATGTCTTGGTTTAGGTTTGTCTCTAAAGACTTTAGACAACAGGGAGGTTGTTTGTTCTTCTGACAGCAGGTTGACACCAGAGTTGATGAAGGTCAGATGGACATGAAGAGCAGCCAGAAACTCCTGAACACTCAGATGGACGAAGCAGAAGACCTTGTCCTGGTACAGTCCTCTCTCCTCTCTAAAGATCTGTGTGAACACTCCTGAGTACACTGAGGCTGCTCTGATATCGATGCCACACTCTGTCAGGTCGGATTCATAGAAGATCAGGTTTCCTTTCTGCAGCTGATCAAAAGCCAGTTTTCCCAGAGACTCAGTCATCTTCCTGCTCTCTGGACTCCAGTGTGGATCCGTCTCAGCTCCTCCATCATACTTGACCTTCTTCACTTTGGACTGAACCACCAGGAAGTGGATGTACATCTCAGTCAGGGTCTTGGGCAGCTCTCCTCCCGCTGTGGTCTTCAACACATCCTCCAGAACTGTAGCAGTGATCCAGCAGAAGACTGGGATGTGGCACATGATGTGGAGGCTTTGTGAGGTCTTGATGTGGGAGATGATCCTGCTGGCCTGCTCCTCCTCTCGGAATCTCTTCCTGAAGTACTCCTCCTTCTGTGGGTCAGTGAACCCTCTGACCTCTGTCACCAGGCCAACACACTCAGGAGGGATCTGATTGGCTGCTGCAGGTCGTGTGGTTATCCAGAGGCGAGCAGAGGGAAGCAGTTTCCCCCTGATGAGGTTTGTCAGCAGCACATCCACTGAGGTGGACTCTGTGACATCAGTCAGGATCTCATTGTTGTGGAAGTCCAGAGGAAGTCGACACTCATCCAGACCGTCAAAGAGGAACACAACCGGGAACTCTTCAAACCTGCAGATTCCTGCTTCTTTGGTTTCAGTGAAGAAGTGATGAACAAGTTCCACCAAGCTGTACTTCTTCTCTTTCAGCACATTCAGCTCTCTGAAGGTGAATGGAAATGTGAACTGGATGTCCTGGTTGGCTTTGTCTTCAGCCCAGTCCAGAGTGAACTTCTGTGTTAAGACTGTTTTCCCAATGCCAGCCACTCCCTTTGTCATCACTGTTCTGATTGGTTCCTCTCTTCCAGGTGAGGCTTTAAAGAAGTCTTCTTGTCTGATGTTTATTTCTGGTCTGTCTGGTTTCCTGGATGCTGTTTCAATCTGTCTGACCTCATGTTCATCATTGACCTCTGCAGTCCCTCCCTCTGTGATGTAGAGCTCTGTGTAGATCTGGTTCAGAAGGGTTGGGTTTCCTGCTTTAGCGATCCCCTCAAACACACACTGGAACTTCTTCTTCAAGTTAGATTTGAGTTCACGCTGACAAACTGCAGCAAGAAGTCCTGAATGAACACAACAAAGAAGATTAATAAGTCAAAGAATAGATTTCAACATGTCATTTCCTCAAAGAATGAGTCTATGAATATATTCTGGTCCATCTCTTGAGACATTAGTAAACGTCCCATTCATCCAGCATGTTAAATCTTTAGAGTAATCCTCTTACTGCTCTGCAGACAGTCAGCCAGCTCCTCCTGCTTCATCCTCCTCAGGAAGTGCAGTGAGATCTTCTGAAAGGCCTCTCTGCTGCTCCTCCTCCTCTGCTCTTCATCCTCACCGTCCAGCACCTCCTCCTCCTCCTCCTCCTCCCTCTGACTCTCTAAGCATTCTGGGTAATCTGAACTCACAACCTTCTGGATCTTCTTCAGCTCGTTCTTCACAAAAGTGAAGATGTTCTCCTCCAGCAGCTGGAACAGAATATTATATGAACGACACAAACTAAAACCATGGAACCAAACATCAGATCCATGTTGGACAGACTGACAATCCACTGGTCTACAAAGTGCAGCATGGAGATGATTGTGAACAGAATAGATATAAAAGTAGTTGTACATGTACAGACCATAAATACGGAGTCCAGGTGTGTTTGATGCTGCTGGGCAGACTGACCTCTGGGACCCTCTGAGCTCTGCTGGTCCTCTCTGTGGAGGAGTCATGAACAATCAGCTCACATTGTGCACCATAGACTGTTTATTGTTCATGATATTAAAACACAAATACAACAAGAAATTAAAGATGCTGTGTCCTGTCATGATTAATCATAATAAAACCAGATGCTAAAGACTGTAGATGAAGGACGGCCATCAGTGTAACAGTTAGTCTGTTTCATCTGTTTTAAGAACTTACTCTGGGTCATAAGAACGGCGTCCATCTCTGAAGTTATATGGACCGTCTTTAGACCGATCACTCTTCATGGACACACAGCTGGGTTCAGGAGACTTTTCTCTCTGCTGCTGTGAACTGATAGAAACACTGACATTTCATCATCATCATCATCATCATCATCATCATCATAATCTCTTTGTTTTCATCATCAGTTTGAAATCCTCACCATTGATCAACAGGGTGGCGTCCAGGTTTGAAGTTTACAGGTTGACTCATAGACCGGCCAGTCTTCATGGACACACAGCTGGGCCCAGGTCCAGGTCCAGGTCCAGGTCCAGGTTCAGGTTGTTTCAGCTTCCTCCTGATAGAAACACAAGATGAATTCTGTACTGAGACAATATCTGTCATTGATTTAACTAACCTACTGTACAGAGGTCTCGTTAACCGAATATGTTCCGTGAAAGACAACATTTTATGAACAACATAATATAACAACAATACACGAAACAATCATGGCCAAACCACTCCCATCAAATGACTCTGCACAGGCAGCAGATAAAGGTTGCACTGACAGAAGCATGCAAACTTGCTCAAGATAAAACTGTGATCATCTATACTGACAGTACATATGCATGAAGCGTGGCACATGAGTTTGGATGCCTTTGTCCTCTGGGCTCTCTGATAGAACTGGAGAGCACGCAGGTGGAACGGACCCAACCAGATCCTCCTCACTACGAAGACGGCAGTGAAGGTCGCAGTAAGAGCTATTTGGATCCATTAGGACCACAAGTTTCTCAAACTCACCAAGAGGAAGCACATTGATTAAGGAGGTGAGCTGAGGTCAAACTGCTTATACGATGACGCCAATGAACCAACCGTGGCACTGGAGGGGCGGCAGCTGGAGAGGAACCTGCAGCATATTCCTGCCCGCTGCATTCATCGTCCCACCACTGTAACTACTACATGACATTCCTCAGTGAAACCAAGATCAACACCACAGCAGTCCAAGTAGCACTTACACTGCAGAAGCCGGAAATAGAATAAAGAGAGAGCTGCTACCTGGGTTTACCAACAACATATAATGGATACAACAGGGAGAGACCTCTCCCCAACTGTCCCCAAGGCATCAGAAATGTGGCTCTGCAAACCAGAATGGTGATGGACATGATGTTCACCAGCCAAGGAGGAGTCATTGCAACAGACTGCTGCACCTACATTTCAGACATTTCAGGTAACATGACTCATGTTGTTTCACACCTTAATGATCTGCGGCACAAAGACAAAAGCAAGGACTCTGGGAACCCTGGAGGACGGGGCATGTGGTCCTGGCTGACAGCAGGCGGATGGAAAGCCACAATGAGGAAACTCTTGACCCCTTTGTTCAGCTTTGGCTTGTTGTTTGCAGCCTTGACATGTTGTGTGATCCCTCGTGCTAAAGCTATGATTAGCTCTTTGATCAAGTCCTCTGTGGGCCAGTACGTGGAACAGTCAGAGAATGACATCACTAAATTATAAATGTCATACATTTGTATCTCATTCCTGGTTTCAGGGTTGATTTATGAGCATCAAATGCTCAAAGTGGGGAATGTAATGTAAACTTCTGGATCTTAAGTATTCTTCCAGATCATGTGACAGATCACTCAATGACCCAGCTGACTAAAGACTTTATCATAGTGACCAGGCAGAAAATGTGACGAAAGCCTACGTTTGACCTCTCAGTAAAGAAAGAGATTTGATGAGCCTTACGCAGTGCTCAAGGACAGGACAAGATGAGGTGAAACTCTTCCTCTCTCTCTCTCACTCACTCAACAGTCTCCAGAGTATAAAACACTGGCTTCTCTTCTGTTATTTGTTCATTTGTGCAACTCATTAATTTGACTGTGCTGTGAGTTAGGCTGCAAACGCTTCAATGAAACTGACTTTGTGCTTCGTTCAACAGAAAGTAACACAACAGAATGGCCTTCTGACATCATCATCATCATCATCATCACTTTGTTTTCATCATTAGTTTGAAATCCTCACTTTTGATCAACAGAGTGGCGTCCATCTTTGAACTTTATAGGAAGATCCTTAGATCGGTCACTCTTCATGGACGCACAGCTGGGTTCAGGTCCAAGTCCAGGTCCAGGTTCAGGTCCAGGTCCAAGTCCAGGTCCAGGTCCAGGTTGTTCCAGCTTCCTCCTGATGGAAACAAGAGATCAATTCAGCACTGAGACAAAACTTCTCAGTAATTTAATAAACCTCCTGTACTCAGTGTATTTGTATCCTGGTAGTTTTAGACATTTAGTATGAAAACAATGTTTAATTTAGAAATATTTCAATGTTGATGTTGAAGCTGTATTCAGTGCATCAAAGGCAGGAAATGATGCAGTGAGAGGTGATCATAATGGTTGAAGAGTAATGCTGTCCAATCAGGAGGAAGAGAGGAACCATGTGGTGTAAAAGCAGAGAGTTTTACCTGAGTGACTAACTTCTGACATCATCATCATCATCATCTCTTTGCTTTCAAAATCAGTTTAAAATCCTCACCTTTGATCAACAGAGTGGCGTCTAGCTTTGAACTTTATAAAACGACCCATCGACGAGTTACTCTTCATGGACACACAGCTGGGTCCAGGTCCAGGTTCAGGTCCATGTTCAGGTTCAGGTCCAGGTCCAGGTCCAGGTCCAGGTCCAGGTCCAGCAAAGTCTGGTCTCTGATGGATCCTGGTCACATATGTAGAACCAGAGTCAGTGAATCAAAGACTTTGTGACATGGAGAAGAGTCATGGACAGGTAGAGATGGTCTTCTCACCTCTGAGCTGTGGTCTGGCTGTCATGGTCCCCACACAGAGTGGTTTTAGAGGGAGGGACTCCCTCCTCTCTGTCCTCACACTGATTCATAGCAGAGTCCACACCTTCACACAAACACAACAACCTGCTGGGAGAGCTCACACATTATTTATCTTCATCATGACAAACACACAGAGCTCATTCACCTCAATACTAAATACACTCATGGGACAGTTTCCATGTTGTTGTCACTTTGAGCTGCAGAGTCGTATCTAAGACATGACATTCACAAGCTCTTTAGTCTTTTGGCTTGTTTGAAGACGAGAGGAAGACACTTCATGGGGCTTTTTATTTAACTTTCTTTGGGGATGATGTCACTTTTCACTTCTATCTGACTGACTTTGAAAAGCTCTTCAACGTTTGAAATATTCCTATTTTTCCAAGTCTACTACATCCAGTCAGAGCATGCAGTGGCAGCTAGTCCAATAATCCAAAATCAATCATGTGACCTTGTGAGCTGCTGCTGAATTCAGAGACTTTCTAGTTTCATCTTTAGAGGAAACACTGAGAGCTGAACAAACCTTTTGTTAATTGTGACTTCAGTTGTTTTTACAGTTAAAACTCAAAGCACACGAGGAACATTATTTACTATTTACTCCTCTTTAACTAAACGTCTGAAGAGAAAAGTTAAATAGAAAAAGTGTCTCAGACAGTTGAGTTAAGAAAAGGTTAACTACAACCTGCTGATTAATGTGCACACTTTGAAAATAAATCTTTATAAAATGGTAAAAAGTCTCACGCAGCTGCCATTTTGGAAATGGTATTTAAATGCCTGCTACTTCCTGCAGTGCATGGAAAATCCTCTAGATGGCAGAAGACATGTATAGGATTGTATGCAACAGGATTTTAAGGAAAGTATTGCTCTTATTAATGACGTAGAGGTCTCTAAAACTCATGTAGCAAATATGATACAAATGTCGCTACAGGTTAAAGGACTGAAAGCAGCAGGTGAGAGCAAACAGAGTCTCTCAGGTGTGTTTCAGTGCAGGAACAAAGGCCCAGGTGAGCTCTCTGGTCCCTGCTGGGTCCTAGTGCTCCACCGGCTGCTAACTTCCCCTCCACGTCAGTAAGAGTCCTGACAGACCCCAGATCAGACTGAACTCCTCTTCTTCATCACAGTGTCATTATTCAAAGCAACACTTCATCTGGACTTCAACATTCAGACTAACAGCAGCTTCTCTCTGCCTGCTCACACAGGCGGCCATCTTGTTTCCCAGCTGACGTTTGTGTTTGAAAGCAGCTTTAAACATTCACACGTTCACAACAATCAATGACATCATTTCAACCAATCACAGCTCTACTTACTGATCTTTTAGCCATGGACTTCATCAGTGTGCAGCTCTCTTCTGTCCTCAGCAGGTCTGTGTAGAAAAGGAGCTTCGTGCTTCACTTCAACTTAAACTTCCATCAGACGAAGTGAAGTGACGCAGCTTCTTCTCCTTCATCAGAGAGAGTGTGTCCTCACGTCACTATCAGAGTATGCAGTCTGACTGGTTGGACTGAGTCTCAGGCTGAGCTGCGTTCACAGGATCAAATGTCATCGTGCACAGAAACCTCCTCACAGCTCAAACAAGAGTCTTTCAGGATCAAATCCAGCATCTGTGGGAAAATCATTACAACTTGTAAAGCGTTGCTATGACAACAGTCTGGATTCTGTTGTTGAGACCAGATAGTTCAGAGGATCCATGACCGCCCCTCTTTGTCCCCTTGACTTCTTGTATATGTAGACTAGTAGGGAACAGATGATCAAGCAGAAACCTTTGCAGCAAATGTTGTGTAGAGTTTATCTTGAATAAAAACATTCACTAAGACAACAGAGTCTGACCTGAGAGTGTTTTTATTCTTTGTAGTATATTTTGCTCTGTAATGCATGAAGATAACATATGTGAAGGGGCCTGTGACTTTGGAATGTCGGATCCATTGATGTTTGTTGCACATGGGATAATCGTTAGGTACCCCCGCTCGGCAATGCTCCTTGACCTGGAGGATGGAGGAGTAGCTGTGCCTATGTCCGAAACATGTCTTTTATTGGGGGCCCTCTTTATGACGTCATTATATACTCAAGTCTGGGGCGTAAACAACAACCATATATAAGTGATCGGGAGATCCCCGACGGGTAGAGTTCTGTTCGACTTTGGGACTCTCCGGGTTGTCATGACGCCCGTCTTGACATATGTTGCTTGTTTGTAATAAACTTCATTATACCAGCAAGAACAGTGTCCGCGGAGATTCCTTCATCATCACTCCAACATCACTGTCGCTTGAAATATACAACATCTTCACTCCACTTTGTTGATCTGGTTGAACCTGTTGGGGCGGGACGACTTACCCACGCATCAGTCTTAATTAAGCTGCGTTCCAAATCATTTACTTTTAGGACATACTGCAGCCTAATGCATTTAATTAGGACATACTACTTCCTCATACTATGGCACCTTGAACTTTGACCCTCTTGCTCATATATCTGCTGTGCTAAAGGATTGTGGTTCAGAATAGCCAAGAAAACAGAACATCGTCATGTCATTCATACGTCATTTGATGAGAGCGGACTTGTGCTATATTTGATTGTCTTCTTTGTTGTTTTTATATCTGTAAACACGCTTGCCTCTTGCACCCTTATTTGTTCATAGAACACAGGTTCATGACACACAGACACCCAAATATTGGAAGAAATAATAATAGTAATCACAAATATAGAAAATATAATGAGGTTAGATATTTCTCACAAATGGAGTTTCAAGGCTATAATATAATCAAAATTAAACAATGTTTTAGACAGAAAGGTATTTTGTTTTCATTTCATTGGAGCCCTACATTGATATACAGTGTTTTTTGGGGTGAAACTCAGATACTCTGTATTTCAAACCCCCACGACCTATAATGGCAGACATTCCAATGATTCTAATAAACCTGATATTAAAGCCTTTTTCAAGAACACAAAAACTCTGCTTTATAAAACCAGTCATCACCACAAACATTCTGGGTTGGTAAAGTGTCAATTTTTACAGTTTAACAGAATCTATACTCAGAAAAAGCTTTTCACACAGGCCACTAAACAATATTCTCAGCTTTGGTCACTAGAGAGCAGCAGAGGTCTTTCCTTAGAAATAAATCTGAATATTTCAACAAACTTGGCCCCATTAGAGTCTACCATTTGTCACTACATATTCTCCATCAGCTATAAAATCAGACAGTGTGAACAAAACAAACTTTCAAAATAATAAAGGAGGAACTCAGATACTACAGGATGAGCATTGATCAGCACATCATCACT
>JACSYO010000127.1:95000-113679 GCA_016806645.1 Ophiodon elongatus
CATAGATTCAGCTTCAGAATCAGATTCAGATATCAACGGATTGTGTGTGCAAGAGATGGAGGAGGATTGGAAGTACTTAAGGATGTACCTGTTTAAAGGAACACCACTGGAGGAGGAACCCTGTGTGATTGGGAACCTTCAGTAGTGAACTAATCATTCACTACCATCAGCCTATCGCAGGAAAAGAGCTCTCTTGCCTTATGGAGACGACGCAGACACCTTCAAAGACGAGCAAGACTGGACTTTGCTTGGAATGTATGAAATACAAACCAGTTTTATTTGGTTTTTACAATAAAAAGATTAAAGGTTACAAAAACAGATGATGCAAAAAGTAAATAAAAAAAAAGATAAAATAAAATGTGAAAAACCTGAAAAGTTAAGATTACAAATAAGCCTCGTCAAAAAGACTCCAAAACAGAAGCCTGAAAAGAATCCTAAAAAAGCCAAGTCCTGGTTCATTGTTGTCTCCTATTTCAACATTTTACTTGGAGCATCTTTAACTTCCTGGTCCATATATGGTCGACAACTAAACATGAGTAAATCATTGGATGAAGCTGTTTACGTAGTCTTACGATTCATAACAGACTTCTTTAAGTTAACACTTATTTCTAAGGGTCCTGTCTGGTCTTCCTGGTGGAACATCAGGCAGGATGTCTCATAAACAGTTACCATGGTTACAGCATCTGCACTTACAACCTGTTTCCTACGCTGACTGACAAAGATCACACCAAAGTATGTCAAACCAAGATTATCTCATTTACTCATCTTAACCATCTGTGATTATAAAGCATATATGATCACACATTAATACATGAATGAAGATCACTGAAACATTATCGTCATTAAATGAACGCATGATCAGTAATAACACAAATAAAAGAATAAAAAGGGTAAATGGGTAATAAATCAATAGTAACTTATTGAGCTGGTTCTGGATCAGAAGTCTGGTTCAAACTTCTTTTGTCTCTTTTGATTTGTTTCTATGAGTTTCATCAAACTAGCTCACAGTCAGTGATGAATGGAAGTAAAAGTGAACAATACAACGTGAACAATGAAGCTGGATCTAACAAATCCTTCATTTTATACACTGCTGTGATGGATTTGGACATTTTTGCTTTGACGTGATGTTTATGTGGTTTATTATCTAGAATCATCCAAAACTTTGATTTCTTTTTATTTCAACGTCACTTATCAAAGTTTGTTCATTTGTTACACGATGATCAAAGATGATGAATTTAGTTTGTTCAAATCAAAACAACTCTTTACAAGTTGTGATGCTGAATCTGATCCAGAAAGACTCTTGTTTACATTCGTAGGTTTTTCTTCACACAAACAAATGTTTCAAGACAACAGAGTTCAGTTTTATACACAAAGTAAAAGATGTTTCACAGCTTCTCTCAGACAACAGATCATTTCAGGTAATCACATGGACCTCGCTCAGCTCTTTCAGACATCCATCTGCAACACCACAAGTCCAGAGAGCTCTCAACCCCCCAGAGTCCAGACCAGCTCAGGTACCCCTCACCTGCTCCACCTGCATCTACAACCACTGAGAGACCAGGTTGGTACCAACTAACATCAGCTGTGTTGATCCTGTACAGACTGAACTATCTGGTCACAGAGAAGGTTTCTCTACCAGGAGGAGACGCTCCCTCCTCCAGAGAACACAGAGACACTGAGGAACCAGACCAGAACCAGAACCCGAACCCAGGATAAAGAAGTTCAGTGAATGTGGTGCTGAAGGTGTGGAGGTGGATCAGTGTGTCAGAGGAGACTCTGTAGAAGGACAGAGAGCCAGCAGGAGAGTCCACATAGACTGCTACTCTACCAGAGGGGAAGGAGGAGGAGGAGGAGGAGGAGGAGGAGGAGGAGGAGGAGGAGGAGGAGGAGGTGATGGGTGTTCTTGTCTTATTGTGACAGACAGAGTAACCACCACTAAAACACACCAGACTCCAGGACTGATCATTCCATCCAAACCAACAGTCTTCACTGTCTCCTCTCCTCCTGATTCCTCTGTAACTCACTGATATAGAAACTCCTCCTCTCCACTCGACCTCCCAGTAACAGCGACCAGTCAGACCAGTTCTACACAGCAGCTGAGGCCAGTAGTCAAATCTGTCTGGATGATCAGGATATGACTGATCCTCCTCACAAGTCACCTTCCTGTTGTTGTCAGACAGTTTGAGTCTTCTGTTTACTGTGTTTGTGTCGAGTGTGAGTTCACAGGAATCTGATGAGAGAACAAGACACAATACAGCTGCAGTTATTAATCTATCATCTGTTCATCTACTGACACTTTGATGATGACATCAGAGATGTGAATGAGTGATGTCACAGTCTGAAGATGGTTGAATGTGTGCTGCTTTGTTTTCATGAATCAAATTCAAAGCCCACTTACACTTCCTCAGACCTGGTCTGAGCCATCGGACTCCAGCAGGCTCCACCCTGAAAGGAGGAGGGGGGGGAGGGGAGGGGAGGGGGGTCAGAGCAGCATGGAGACATGGACATGACATCGCTCTCATACACAGAGCTTTGTTATTCATGTTCACATGGAGCACTTATTATTAATCAGCTCATATTCTGTACTTCATGGAGCTCCTTCTGATTGGCCGATGACGACAGCTCATCATGTTCACTTATTCATGATATATTATGATCAGTATTATATTAATAATCATCATCCATTTCAGACTCAGTTTCCTCCACCAGTCAGTCATAAATCAAATGTTTAAATCTGCATTATTGATTTCTTTGTCCACTTGTGGTTCAGTGAAAACAAGCTGTAAACACAACATCTGACATATTATCAGCTTATGAAGTAGTTGTGTCTGACATGATATCAACCAGCTGCTTCCACATCCAGCAGTTACACATCAACATGATGCTTCATCAGGACTCTTTGTGTTTGTGATGTAACGGTACGACTGGTTGCTTGGGGGCCAGTTAGGTCTGCAGCTAACAATATTTTCTTCAGGTTTGTGAGACAATATTTAGTGTTAGTCAACCGCACAAAGGGCTCAAGTATAGAGAACGATAAACACCAACACACTACTCATATCTTGAACCCTCCAAGGTACATTTCCAAAAGCAAAACATTTAGTACAGGCCACCAAACAATGAAACACCACACCAGATAGTTCTCAATGTAAATGCATGTGTATTAACAATTCATGTGCAGGCAAGATAATACACAGTGCTTTTCATACAATCCCCAAATCCCGGTCCATATTTTCCTTTTCATTAAATCCATACACAAAATCATATTCCTTCCAGTTCAGTCAGTTTTGTGCAGTTCAACTCCAGAAGGGGAAAAAATAACACTCCGAAACAAAAAGGGTCTCTCACGGCTTTTACCGGAGTGTCTGCTAGTCAGGTGCGTCCAGTCCAGTAAGTCCAGTCCGTGCCTTACTTACCGAATACGCTCAGTTCATCATTACCTGGAGGATTCACGATGAGCAACAACCCGAACTCTCGGTAATACGGACTTTAAAAAGGACAAAACAAAGAAGACGGACGCAAACCTTCGGCTCCGACCGTAAGATCGGTTCACCATCATCTAACACCATCTTCAGCACTGAGCGACCCGCATTTCAGCTTTTGTCACCATTTCACGACAGGTGAAGAGAGCGGGTTGGTTCGCAAGCGGGTGTGTGTCTGTGACAGGGCCGGGGGTGTGTGGAGTAACGTAATAACCTCCCTTGGTAGTGAGAGCTGTGACGACCCTGCCGCTCTACTGGCTGTGTCCTGTTAAGGGGTTTCCTGGTGGGAGGAGCAGGGACCAGCCCATCTGATTGGAGGCCTCCAAGAAGACAATAAAAGGCCGGACTTCAGAGAGTCTCGGTCTCTCTCTCTCGGCAGGGCCTGCTGCACCAGCCTCACCTCAACTGTGCTGAAGTTGTACAGCACCAAATAAAACTGTTTTGGGTTAAATGTCTGTGTGTGGCCTCCCTTTTAGTTGCCAGCCTTGAGCCAGGTGGTAACATAGCAGATCACTACAGTGTCACCTGATGAATGGAAGTCCACTATTCTCTCTCTTTTAGCTCTGTGTTTGGTCTCCACCACCTCCTGAGGGAAACATCTGTCTCTTTAGCTCTGTGTTTGGTCTCCACCACCTCCTGAGGGAAACATCTGACTCTGTAGCTGCTAAATGCTCCACTATGTTCACCAGCTGGTCTCTAATGAGTCTGTCTGCTGTTTGCTGCTGAGCAGGTAGTGAACAGTGGCTTCATCACAGCTTGTTGGATGAAAACAGCTGCTGGAAACACTGAGACTGAACCAAACAGGAAATGTGCTGCAGAACCAAAACTAGGAGCTAAAAGAGACTAAAAGGCTCTGTAGAGCTGTAGAGATGGAGACAATTCTCTGTGGGCTCATCACCACCACACGACTCTTCACCGTCACACAGAGTCAGCTGATCCGTTGTCAATATAGAAGTATGGATTGTTGGATGTTTGGGTCCTGACTAGCGCCCTCTTGTGTTTGTGTAATAATGACTGTTGTCTCTCAGAAGTAAAGGAGAAAGGAGCCTGAAATCACTACAGCACCACAAACCCTCTGATGGAGGAGGTCGGGGGGATGGTTGGATGTACAAAGAGTCTGACTTTGACCCTGCTGTTCACATCCCGTCTCCTAGCAACAGTCAACACTGGTTTCTCTTGTCTGTAATCTGGGGGTGAAAATATTACAGCTCAAGTCCGTCTGCAGCCACAGGGCACTGCCTGTGTCCCCCTATAACTTTGGTCCAGTCCTAAAGAAACATCTTTGGGCTCTGACACCATGTCCACAATCAGCTGTTGGTTCTTCACTGAGCGTCTGTGGCCGACTGTCACCTGTAGTTTCAACAAGTCGACTCTGATCAGCCAGGGAACTGGCTCTCAGTGCAAAACTAACCAACACCAGGTGAAGCTGAACTCTGTTTGTCTTTTCACAATAATGTCTGGACTAAAGGGAAACACACACTGGAGGCAGATGACGAGCATCAAAACATCCATCTATTGTTTGATATGAGTCCACAAACCTGCAGCGTGACGACGTTGATGCATGTTAACCCACCATGATGCCGTCAACGTGTCAGGATTCACCACTGTTCTATTTTCTAATGTTGAAACAAGACAGTTTCATCACCTTCCCTCCCTGTTCTGGCTCATCCTGGCTTCTGTTCCCTGACTACTTCTGTCTGTATTGATGGTCTGATGTGGGACACAAACAGTTTGATGAGTCTCTGGTAGTTTGAGGTCAGCTTGGTGTGTCAGGGTCATATTAACGAGGCTGAAAGTGTGACAGAGAAAAGGTTTCCAGCTCTACCTCCTCTATCAGACTGATTGTCTGTGGCTGCAGCAGGCCTATTCATACCTGAGAGTTTCCAGTCTCCAGTGTGGATCCTCCAGTCCAGCAGACAGCAGCTTCACTCCTGAGTCTCCTGGATGATTGTAGCTCAGGTCCAGCTCTCTCAGATGGGAGGGGTTGGAGCTCAGAGCTGAGACCAGAGAAGCACAGCCTTCCTCTGAGATCAGACAGCCTGACAGCCTGCAAACACACAAAACAACACACATGTCACATCTTAAGACAATCTGATCCAGGATACGAGTTTATCCGTGTCCGTTAGTTGAATCTTTTGAAAAATCCTGACCTGAGAGATTCCAGTTCACAGTGAGGACTCTCCAGTCCAGCAGACAGCAGCTTCACTCCTGAATCCTGCAGGTTGTTGTTACTCAGGTCTAGCTCTCTCAGACTAGAGGACTGGGAGCTGAGGACTGAGGACAGAGCTCCACAGCTTCTCTCTGAGAGGTTACAGACACTCAGTCTGAAGAAACAACAATCAACAAGAAGAAAATATCATTCGTGTTCAAATTAAATCCTCTTTGATAATGAGTCTGTACTAAAGTAGAATCAGAAAGAACAAAGATAATTTGTTCCGTTAAAGTGGATAACATTCTTGCTGTTTTACTCTAAACACGATAACAATTCAGTTCAGTGTTCTCTGCTGTAAACAGGAAGTACTGTAGTATCAATATCAGGATGAGGGGTGGATATTTAATGATGTTTATTAGTGTTAAATACAAATTCAAGAGTTTCTGTTGTTTCCCTGACTCGAGAGAGAAAAATAAATGTTGTAAACAAGCGTCAGGACGAGTGAGCTAATGAGTAAATGAGAAAGAGAGAAAGAGAAATTAATCAAACTTTACATTCTGATTTCATGTTTGTTAGTTCTAAATCAGAAATAAACAACCATCAAACTCTCAGCAGATCATCACTGTAGAGAAATAAATTCAAGTTTTCAGTCTCTTTTCCTGCATTTCTCCTTTTCATTCATTAATTATATGAAACATAACATCACAAAGCATGAATAAGAGGAACAACAGGATGACCCTGTGATCTTTTATTGTGAAGGAAAATTGTGTTTCAAACGCTGCCATCGTTTATTAATCCACTGTGGATCTAATATGTCTGTTCTATAAGGTTCTTATGATGTGATGGAAATATAAACGGAAAATCATAAAAAGGACTTTTGGACTGTAGTTTAGTTTCTGAGACTAGTTCCTCTGGTTCCAGAGTTCTGGTTCATTTCCTGGTGAAAAAGTGGTTCATGAAATCTGAAATCCTGATGAACAAATTCAAAGATTCAGAAAGAGAGAGTCTGTTTACACTGAATGGAGCTGATAGTTTAGAGACACATCTAAACATCTTTTAAAAAATCCTGACCTGAGAGTTTCCAGTGTCCAGTGTGGACTCTCCAGTCCAGCAGACAGCAGCTTCACTCCTGAATCCTGCAGGTTGTTGTTACGCAGGTCCAGCTCTGTCAGACTAGAGGATGGGGAGCTGAGGACTGAGGACAGAGCTCCACAGCTTCTTTCTGAGATGTTACAGCCACTCAGTCTGAAGGGACAATGATGAAAAGAAAGATAAACAATAAGTAGAGAAGATAGCAGCGTATTTAAGTTATGATATATGAATCTAACTCTCTCTTTACTTACAGAGCTTTGTTGGAGGCTTTGACCACTGGCAGCAGCCTCAGAAGAGCCTCCTCTGAAGCAGAGTATTTCTTCAGGTCAAACACCTCCAGATCTTTTCCTGATGACAGTAAGATGAAGACCAGAGCTGACCACTGAGCAGGAGACAGTTTATCTGTGGAGAGACGTCCTGAACTCAGGGACTGTTGGATCTCTTCCACTAGAGAACCATCATTCAGTTCATTCAGACAGTGGAACAGATTGATGCTTTTCTCTGGAGAAACATTCTCACTGATCTTCTTCTTGATGTACTGGACTGGTATCTGATTGTTCTGTGAGCTACTTCCTGGCTGTGTCAGCAGACCTCGTAGGAGAGTCTGATTGGTCTCCAGTGAAAGACCCAGGAGGAAGCGAAGGAACAAGTCCAAGTGTCCGTTTGGACTCTGTAAGGCCTTGTTCACAGCACTCTGGTAGAGATGTCTTGGTTTAGGTTTGTCTCTAAAGACTTTAGACAACAGGGAGGTTGTTTGGTCTTCTGACAGCAGGTTGACACCAGAGTTGATGAAGGTCAGATGGACATGAAGAGCAGCCAGAAACTCCTGAACACTCAGATGGACGAAGCAGAAGACCTTGTCCTGGTACAGTCCTCTCTCCTCTCTAAAGATCTGTGTGAACACTCCTGAGTACACTGAGGCTGCTCTGATATCGATGCCACACTCTGTCAGGTCGGATTCATAGAAGATCAGGTTCCCTTTCTGCAGCTGATCAAAAGCCAGTTTTCCCAGAGACTCAGTCATCTTCCTGCTCTCTGGACTCCAGTGTGGATCTGTCTCAGCTCCTCCATCATACTTGACCTTCTTCACTTTGGACTGAACCACCAGGAAGTGGATGTACATCTCAGTCAGGGTCTTGGGCAGCTCTCCTCCCTCTGTGGTCTTCAACACATCCTCCAGAACTGTAGCAGTGATCCAGCAGAAGACCGGGATGTGGCACATGATGTGGAGGCTTCGTGAGGTCTCGATGTGGGAGATGATCCTGCTGGCCTGTTCCTCATCTCTGAATCTCTTCCTGAAGTAGTCCTCTTTCTGTGGGTCAGTGAACCCTCTGACCTCTGTCACCATGCCAACACACTCAGGAGGGATCTGATTGGCTGCTGCAGGTCGTGTGGTTATCCAGAGGCGAGCAGAGGGAAGCAGTTTCCCCCTGATGAGGTTTGTCAGCAGCACATCCACTGAGGTGGACTCTGTGACATCAGTCAGGATCTCATTGTTGTGGAAGTCCAGAGGAAGTCGACACTCATCCAGACCGTCAAAGATGAACACAACCGGGAACTCTTCAAACCTGCAGATTCCTGCTTCTTTGGTTTCAGTGAAGAAGTGATGAACAAGTTCCACCAAGCTGTACTTCTTCTCTTTCAGCACATTCAGCTCTCTGAAGGTGAATGGAAATGTGAACTGGATGTCCTGGTTGGCTTTGTCTTCAGCCCAGTCCAGAGTGAACTTCTGTGTTAAGACTGTTTTCCCAATGCCAGCCACTCCCTTTGTCATCACTGTTCTGATTGGTTCCTCTCTTCCAGGTGAGGCTTTAAAGAGGTCTTCTTGTCTGATGGTTGTTTCTGGTCTGTCTGGTTTCCTGGATGCTGTTTCAATCTGTCTGACCTCATGTTCATAATTGACCTCTGCAGTCCCTCCCTCTGTGATGTAGAGCTCTGTGTAGATCTGGTTCAGAAGGGTTGGGTTTCCTGCTTTAGCGATCCCCTCAAACACACACTGGAACTTCTTCTTCAGGTTAGATTTGAGTTCACGCTGACAAACTGCAGCAAGAAGTCCTGAATGAACACAACAAAGAAGATCAATGAGTCAAAGAATATATTTCAACATGTCATTTCCTCAAAGAATGAGTCTATGAATATATTCAGGTCCATCTCTTGAGACATTAGTAAACGTCCCATTCATCCAGCATGTTAAATCTTTAGAGAAATCCTCTTACTGCTCTGCAGACAGTCAGCCAGCTCCTCCTGCTTCATCCTCCTCAGGAAGTGCAGTGAGATCTTCAGAAATGCCTCTCTGCTGCTCCTCCTCTGCTCTTCATCCTCACCGTCCAACACCTCCTCATCCTCCCTCTGACTCTCTAAGCATTCTGGGTAATCTGAACTCACAACCTTCTGGATCTTCTTCAGCTCGTTCTTCACAAAAGTGAGGATGTTCTCCTCCAGCAACTGGAACAGAATATTATATGAATGACACAAACTAAAACCATGGAACCAAACATCAGATCCATGTTGGACAGACTGACAATCCACTGGTCTACAAAGTGCAGCATGGAGATGATTGTGAACAGAATAGATGTAAAAGTAGTTGTACATGTACAGACCATAAATATGGAGTCCAGGTGTGTTTGATGCTGCTGGGCAGACTGACCTCTGGGACCCTCTGAGCTCTGCTGGTCCTCTCTGTGGAGGAGTCATGAACAATCAGCTCACATTGTGTTTGCACCATAGACTGTTTATTGTTCATGATATTAAAACACAAATACAACAATAAGTTAAAGATGTTGTGTCCTGTCATGATTAATCATAATAAAACCAGATGCCAAAGACTGAAGATGAAGGACGACCATCTGTGTAACAGTTAGTCTGTTTCATCTGTTTTAATAACTTACTCTGGGTCATAAGAACGGCGTCCATCTCTGAAGGTAATTAGACCATCTTTAGACCAATCACTCTTCATGGACACACAGCTGGGTTCAGGAGACTTTTCTCTCTGCTGCTGTGAACTGATAGAAACACTGACATTTCATCATCATCATCATAATCATCATCATCAATCCTGAAGAACCAGCTCACATTGTGTCTGTCCTCACAGAGACCAACACAAGGTAAAGCTCCATGAAGTGATATCTGGATGTGGATCAGATGAGTCCCTGTACTGGTAAAGGTTTACTGGTCCTGCTGGTCCCACTGAGAATCAACAGCTCAGTCTTTCAGCTCACTGTTTTCTTCACCAGTCAGTTTGGTTTAGTCCCAACAGCTCTCACCAAGCCCTCCATGTAGCTCTCCCTCCCTCACTGTACACTGCTGAAGTGCCCTGGAGCAAGGCACCCAGAACCTCCAGCTGCTCCAGTGGAGCGTCTCAGGGTCAGACTGGTTGTACTGGGCAGCTCCCAGTGTGAATGTGTTTCAATGAAGAAGAGTGTTGGTGCTCAGAGAACTTCATCTGAGTCATAAAGGTTTAAAAAGTGGAGATCTCACTTTGTCATCATCATCATCATCATCATCATCATCATCATCATCATCATCACTTTGTTTACATAATCTTCATCATCATCATCAACATCACTTTGTTTACATCATCAGTTTGAAATCCTCACCTTTGATCAGAGTGGCGTCCATCTTTGAAGTCTTTTGGAAGATCCATAGACTGGTTACTCTTCATGGACACACAGCTGGGTCCAGGCCCAGGCCCAGGTCCAGGTCCAGGTCCAGGTCCAGGTCCAGGTCGAGGTCCAGGTCCAGGACAGTCTGGTCTCTGATGGATCCTGGTCACATATGTAGAACCAGAGTCAGTGAATCAAAGACTTTGTGACATGGAGAAGAGTCATGGACAGGTAGAGATGGTCTTCTCACCTCTGAGCTGTGGTCTGGCTGTCATGGTCCCCACACAGAGTGGTTTTAGAGGGAGGGACTCCCTCCTCTCTGTCCTCACACTGATTCATAGCAGAGTCCACACCTTCACACAAACACAACAACCTGCTGGGAGAGCTCACACATTATTTATCTTCATCATGACAAACACACAGAGCTCATTCACCTCAATACTAAATACACACATGGGACAGTTTCCATGTTGTTGTCACTTTGAGCTGCAGAGTCGTATCTAAGACATGACATTCACAAGCTCTTTAGTCTTTTGGCTTGTTTGAAGACGAGAGGAAGACACTTCATGGGGCTTTTTATTTAACTTTCTTTGGGGATGACGTCACTTTTCACTTCTATCTGACTGACTTTGAAAAGCTCTTCAATGTTTGAAATGTTCCTCTTTTTCCAAGTCTACTACATCCAGTCAGAGCATGCAGTGGCAGCTAGTCCAATAATCCAAAATCAATCATGTGACCTTGTGAGCTGCTGCTGAATTCAGAGACTTTCTACCTTCATCTGTAGAGGAAACACTGAGAGCAGAGCTGAAAGCATCAGTCCAATCACTGATCAGCACATCATCATCATCATCATCATCATCATCATCATCATCATCATCATCATCATCATCTTCATCTTCATCAATGTGTTTTCATCATCATCATCACTTTGTCTTCATCCTCCTCCTCCTCCTCATCATCCTCATCATCCTCATCATCCTCATCATCATCTCTTTGTTTTCATCATCAGTTTGAAATCCTCACCTTGGATTAACAGAGTGGCGTTCATCTTTGAAGATTAAAAGACGATCCATAAACCAATCCCTCTTCATGGACACACAGTTGGGTTCAGGTCCAGGTCCAGGTCCAGGTCCAGGTCCAGGTCCAGATCCAGGACAGTCTGGTCTCTGATGGACCCTAATCACATATGTAGAACCAGAGTCAGTGAATCAAAGACTTTGTGACTTGGAGAAGAGTCAAGGACAGGTAGAGATGGTCTTCTCATCTCAGAGAGTGGGTTTAGGAAATTTGAGAAACCTATATAGAAGCATAATCAAAGAAAACATGATTTACATTTCAGAATTTAGCACCCCAAAAAACCCAGTTACTTGAAACTAGATTGAGCAGAGTTGAGATCTTCAAGAGCTGAGTGAATGTATTGGAGATACGCTGAGGAGGACCATCATCAAGCGTTTGTTTTGAGGATTCTAGGATGTGTAGAAGACCTTTAAGAAGTGAAGTTACCAGCGTGGTCGGATAATAGTTTGGAGAAGAAGCTTATTCCACTCAGGTGATGTTTGATGGCATGAGTTTTTAGTTGATCATCATGGAATGGGTGAAGGTAGTGAAAACAGATCATGGGAACAAGATTGAACAGTGGGGAGGTTAAGCTGTACTGGTCACGCCGTGGAAGTAGTGGACACTCTTTCAAGCTGACCAGTAAAAAGAAAGGGCTGAGGGAGATCAGGTATCTATGATGAAGTTCTGGGAATCGATGATCAACAGAATTAGGGCGGGAATCACAAGTTGAACGACAGCGTTGAATATGGAGGAACTGATGGTGGATGTGTGTCTGCAAGAGCTTCTGAACTTCTGGAAGGAGAAACGAGAAAGCGATGGAGTGGCCTGGATATGAGGACTGTGTGGAGAACATATTGGTGTGTAACAGAGAGCCAGGTGAGGAACAGCATGATGGGTGGGGCGTTACAGCGTCCTTTGTTGATTAAGTAAATGACTGCAAGGTTTTAAGTGTAAAAAGGATGGACTAGCTGCACCATTCATGGCCCCATGGAATGGCTACTGCTACTATGGGATAGATTTCATCGAGCAAAGAGGAAACAACTTTTTTTTGCTTTGATCCATCATCCGTCATGGAAACCCCCCAAAAACCAACAGTAGGAGCAACTTCGCTGTACGGACCATATTGGTGTGGGTCAATGGGTTGATGATCTTAGAATAAGGTGATCTGATTCCAGTTAGTGAGAAGGTTGAGCCAGAGATGGAGTTGAACAAAGCTTGAACTGTCCAGTGAGAAAGATTCCAAGAGTAATGTGTCAGAAGCCTCGTCCAATCCTGGAACCTGATTCCCATCCACTCGCTGCTACGGTGGAGCAGTCGCTCCAAAACATAGGAAGCGGGAAAACCAATGAGTGAGCTGGAATCATTGTCTTGAACAAAGACATCGTCGAGTGTCGTGGAGACCTTCTGGTCTCTTCGCTGGCTGAATGGTACTGAATGCAAGGTTCTCTCAAACAGAGACTTCTGTTATTTACCCAGAAATAAAGTGATGCAGTCATGAGACATTTCTGTAACATCATGAAGGATTAAGTAGCCTAACTACATAACTTCAGACTACTGTGACTCTATCTCTACTATACTAACGCCATCATGTCAGTCGGATCACTTTTCTATTTGTTCATTAATTTATTCTTCATTGAATGATTGATTTCACTACAGCTGCTCCACAAGTTCACCTCTTTAACACAAGTAGTGCAGCTGGTCCCCAGATATCTGGAGCTGGTCCCCAGATACCTGGAGCTGGTCCCCAGATACCTGGAGCTGGTCCCCAGATATCTGGAGCTGGTCCCCAGATACCTGGAGCTGGTCCCCAGATACCTGGAGCTGGTCCCCAGATATCTGGAGCTGGTCCCCAGATACCTGGAGCTGGTCACCAGGTATCTGAAGCTGGTCCCCAGATACCTGGAGCTGGTCACCAGGTATCTGGAGCTGGTCACCAGGTATCTGGAGCTGGTCCCCAGGTATCTGGAGCTGGTCCCCAGACTTCACACTCTGCAACTCGTCCCTAGACTTGTCATACCTTGATTCTTACTTCATAGTTGAAGTTATTTATTAATAGAGTAGAAAAGGTCCTTTGATCTATGAGAGCACTTTGACCAGCAGAGGCCTCAATAAAACATGAAATATGAAATTCATAAAATACCTGAAGTATCAAAGTCCAGACTTTAGTCCAGTATCAGAACTCAATCTAACGACTGTATCTGTTTTATATATTTATAGGTTTATTATGAGTCAATGTTCAAGTGAAAGAGCAGAGAAACAGATCTCTGCCACTAGTCCCCAGACGTCTTGGATGGATGGAGCGGATCTTATTTCTGCAAATCTGACCCAGTTTATTTGCGGACCTAATCCATGACAACGCAGAGTCCAGACCAGGGAGCAGAGTTGCAGTTTTACACCCTTCTCTGCACCTCCATTAGAGCAGTTAACCACCCAAAACTTTATAGAGACTGTGTCTGTCCCACGGCCACTTAAATTAATTAAATTAAAAGTAAACAGAAGAGGAGTTGTACAAAATAACCTCATAAAAGTTAAGGTCCTAGATTGATCATCTTGTTGATAGTGCTACAGGCTCACTGAGACTGACACTAGACTCTATAGCAACTAGTCCCAGACTTCTGCAACTAGTCCCCATTCTTCTCCAACTCGTCCCCAGACTTCTCCAACTAGTCCTCAGACTTCTCCAACTAGTCCTCAGACTAGGAAATCCCCATATTTAACACATTAAATACCGTCAATATTCTGAACGCAAATTCACAAAAGGGATTAGTATCAAATTCATATAACACCATGATCAGCAAAGTGAACCAATAATACATTGTCATTGAGTTTATGAAATTATTAAACCACAAAGTAGAAACTGTCATTTGATTAGAGCACTTTGACCAGCAGAGGCCTCAATAAACATGAAATATGAGCTTCATGAAATACCTGAAGTATCAAAGTCCAGACTTTAGTCCAGTCTCAGAACTCAATCTACCGACTGTATGTGTTTTATAGATCTATAGGTTTATTATGAGTCAACGTTCAGGTGAACGAGCAGAGAAACAGTAAACATGCAGTCAGTCAGAATGAAGATGTTGAAGGGTAAAACAGTCTCACATGTAATGAGTGTTGAGTGTGATACCTTTTCATGCTGGTGATGACCTGCAGCCACCTGATGAAGACAGACACACGGTTCAGCATTAGTCTTCAGTCTCACTTCATTTGTGTCTCATCAGGAAATGGGATCTGTTTCTGCATGTAGACTTTAAAGACAGCCAGCTGCAGCTCCAAGTATCTGCTGTCAGATCAGCTGTGTGCTGTGGACTCCTTCTCAAAGACAGGAGGTCAACACAGGAACCAACAAAGAGCAGCTCGTTTGTCATCAAACACACTGGAATGAATTCAAGGTCCACTTACTCACTTTCTTCTCCTGGACTTCAACCCTCTGCAGCTCTCTGCTGTCTGGACCAGGTCTGTGTGGAGGAAGAGTTTTCTGTTGATGCGAGTGGGCCGATGAGCTCCATCAGGATTACATCCTCTTCTTCTTCTTCTTCTTCTTCAGTCCTCAGTGTCTTCAGGCTGCTGTCTCACTCCAACACTGTAATGAAGCAGTGTGAACCTGCAGCACTCAGTTCAAAGATCAGCTGATCATGTTTCTATGACTTTATATGATCCATGTTAAAGTTTAACCCACAGCATCTTCCTGGTGACTCTGACTCACTGGAACAAAGCTGAGAGCATGAAGCTCCTCCTCCCTGACAACATCAACATCAACACTGTTACTGGCTTTAGAGGAGGACATGAATCCACCTCCTCAGGTGTAAATGAAGCCAGCAGGAAGGTTTCATGTAGTCCACCTGTTAGAGATCAGATCCATCAGAGGTTCTGCTCCATTTAGACCACATGAATATGAACCATTGCTGTCTTCATGTGTGTGTTAAAGTGATGACGTGTAGTCCTTCAGACAGAGGAGACTTTTACATGGAGCTCACAGCTTCATTCAGACATGAACCTTTATGGAAAGAGACTCAATGAGAGAGAGAACATCAGTGAGTTCAATGATCTGAAGGGAGAAGAGTGTTTCCTCTTCCTCTGTTGGTGACGTGTCCTCTTCCTCTGCAAGGAACTCATATATACATATACACACACGTGTATATGCATCTATGCATATATGTATATACACGTGTGTATGTATATATACACATACACACGTGTATATACATATATATGTATGTATATACATATAAATATACATATACATACACATGTACTGTATATACAAGTATATACATATATATATATATATATATATATACACACATGTATATACATATATATACATATATGTGAGGCCCACCCATGTGTAGTCACATGTGTGTTGATGTACTTTGGGTTCATGTGCAGCCAACATGTCTTTACAGAGTAATATGACACTGGTATATTCCATAAAGAGTTTGATAACTGGCTGACGGCCCTCATATGAGTGAGGTGTACATCCTGCTTGTCTCCAGCAGGCGGAGGGGAGGAGCTTTATTTAGCTTCTGGGCAGCTTCAGGACAGGAGAGAGATGTGTGGACTCTTTCTGCTGAGAGGCTAAACCAAGGGGAGTCTCATTGGTTGGTCCTGTCTGCAGCTCGGTGAACAGCTGGTCCAAGAGGAATGAGTCTCTACATGAACATCATGTTTTGGTTGCTTAGTAACCAGGAAGTAGATTCCTGTCAGGATGTATTGATGTGTGTGTGGGTGGGTAGCTTCACTGATCTTTGTTCTTGGTTTCAATGCCTCGTTCATCAAGAGGTTTATTTTTGGTTCCATGAACATAATAATATTTTGTTATTGTGTACAACTGTTAAAATGTTTAGGCAGATGAACAAACGTTAAAGCACTTTGAACAAAAGAAACATGTAAAGTTAAAACCGTTAGCTCATGCACTGGATGGCCATGTACTAATATTAGCAGTAAGCTAGGTTTTATTCTCCTTTACATGAGGCAACCTAGACGTGGAGCAGTTATTGTTATTATTTTATTTTGGCTAACTAAGCCAACAGAGCTCATAACTCAGTGAGTAGTCTCAGTGTTGAAATGTGGAAATAGACAAATATTTAAAGTATTTTTAGAAGTTTTTTTCTCTCATGAGATACAATATAATACATCACTGATGTCAAGTAGATAAAACCAAAGGCTCCGTTCACTGAGACGTGGAACGCGTTTAATAATAAATAATAAATAAACGATTTCTCTGATGAATATTTAGTCTTCAGAAGTTTGAAAGCGTCCGACTCGTTTACGTGAACCTGTTTTCAGACTTCTTCCAGCTGAGAAACCGAATGTATTTAAATATTTATTGTGACGCATGACGACAGCCGATCGGAGGCCGGAGACGTCTCAGACACTCGCGGGGTTTCACCGCATGTCACCTCATTAACCTCATGAATATTCATGAGTTTGTACCTTTAATATTTTGCACCAGAGAGTTTAACTTTAGTTTCACTGGAAGCTGAAGCTGAGAAACGTCTTCCTCACAACCCGGTTTAGTCTGTCCTTTAGTGTTGTTGTTGTTGTTGTTGTTGTTATTGGTGTGTGATCGTGAAAGTTTGAATTTTAAAAGACGTTGAGCCGGAGAAGCTGTTTAACGAGCCAAATGAAAGCTGTCTGATGATGATGATGATGAAGAAGACTTTCTGTATGAACACACTTTTATATTTACAAATATTTGTATTTATTTTTGCATAATAAAGATTAGGGTTAGAAAAGAAAATAAAGTTTGATTCTCTTTGCAGCAGCTGCGCAACGAAACGATTCATAAATCTCTCTCTCTCTCTCTCTCTCTCTCTCTCTCTCTCTCTCTCTCTCTCTCTCTCTCTCTCAGGGTTGCTGCTGCTGCATCTCCCTCCAGCTCTTCCACAGCAGCAGGTCTCGACTCTTCGCCAGAGCAACGAGGCAACGAGGCAACTTGAACCCATTGAACTGACCCACGCCGTCGTCACGTCCCATCGCCAGCAACATGGTGACGTTACCTAGCAACAAACAGGCAACCAGCAACACCGTCAGTCAACCAGCAAACAAAACTACAAAGCAACTAAAACAAAGAGGCAACTATGACGAGCAACTAAAAACAGAAGGGCAAAGGCAACAACAGACGAGCAACAAAAAACCGACGAGCAACTAAAAACACAGATGGGCAACTAAAAACACAGACGGGCAACTAAAAACAACGACGGGCAACATAAACAGACAGGCAACTAAAACTATAAACAGGCAACTAACCCACAGATAGGTGTGTGTGTGTGTGTGTGTGTGTACCTGTGCGGTATGAGGTCAGCTCCTTCCCGCTCAGACTGTTGCCGATGTTGCCCACGGCCACGGCGGCGTGCAACCCCGCGTGGTACGCCGTCTTGGGCTCGTTGACGTCGGCGCAGTCGCCGACAGCGAAGACGTTGCAGAAACCTCGAACCTGCAGGTGGTCGTTCACCTGCAGAGCTCCGTTATCGGACAGACAGCCGGCTGTCAACGGCAACACGTCACTGGTCAACAACCTGCTCTGGGGATCCTCAGAGGAGGTCTCACTCTGATCCGTATCGATGGTCAACACCCTGCTCTGGGGATCCTCAGAGGAGGTCTCACTCTGATCCGTATCGATGGTCAACAACCTGCTCTGGGGATCCTCAGAGGAGGTCTCACTCTGATCCGTATCGATGGTCAACAACCTGCTCTGGGGATCCTCAGAGGAGGTCTCACTCTGATCCGTATTGATGGACTCAGAGGACATCTCACTCTGATACATATTGATGGACAGAAGAATGAACACACGCTGCCCTCTAGTGGCTGCGATGGCAAACTGCACACCAGACAAATATGAGACGAGAATACTCGAGTACTTAAATACACATTCAAGGTACTTGTACTTCACGCTCGTCTATTTTTTTCATGCCGATTACTTCTTCTTCTCTCCACCAGGTTTATATTAGATGATGATTATTGTAATTATTATAATAATTATTATTAGAAGTATGATGTTTGGTTATGAAGTGCAGATGGAAACATTAGTCCATTGATTAAGTAGTTCCTTAATAAGTGTTTTGACAGATTTGTTGATGGTTAAAGTTTTTTTCTTGCAAAAACATTTGCTGGTTCCAGACGTACAAATGTAAATAATTGTAAAGGTATTAGTACTTTAACTGTAACAGAGTATTTCACAGAGTACTTTAACTGAGTATTTCACAAAATACTTTATATATTTATATATATACACACACACACACACACACACACACATATATATATATATATATATATATATATATATATATATA
>JACSYO010000128.1:0-36984 GCA_016806645.1 Ophiodon elongatus
GTTATATTCATGAATACATGATGTTTGAATCACCTTTCTGGCTTAAAAATTAATTTTCAGTTTTTATGGTCTCAAAATGCGTTTCAGCATGCGAAGAGGCAAAAAGTGGATTTTGTTTTAAAATACACAGTTTACTTGATATTCCTCTATAACGTCTCCCAGAATAGCATACTTTCAAGGTTCATGTTATGTATATGAATATATGATGTTTCCATCACTTTTCTGCCTAAAACAAGAATTTTCATTTTTTATGGTCTCAAAATGCGTTTCAGCATGCGAACAGGCCAAAAGTGGATTTTGTTGTAAAATAGACAGTTTACTTGATATTCCTATATAACGTCTCCCAGTATTACATACTTTCAAGGTTCATGTTGTGTACATGAATATTTGATGTTTCCATCAGTTTTCTGGCTTAAAAATTAATTTTCATTTTTTATGGTCTCAAAAGGCGTTTCAGCCTGCGAAGAGGCCAAAAGTGGATTTTGTTGTAAAATACACAGTTTACTTGATATTCCTCTATAACGTCTCCCAGTATAGCGGACTTTTAAGGTTCATGTTGTGTTCATGAATATTTGATGTTTGAATCACCTTTCTGGCTTAAAAATTAATTTTCAGTTTTTATGGTCTCAAAATGCGTTTCAGCATGCGAACAGGCCAAAAGTGGATTTTGTTGTAAAATACACAGTTTATTTGATATTCCTCTGTAACATCTCCCAGTATAGCGAACTTTCAAGGTTCATGTTATGTTCATGAATATTTGATGTTTGAATCACTTTTCTGCCTTGAAAAATAATTTTCATTTTTTATGGTCTCAAAATGCGTTTCAGCTTGCGAAGAGGACAAAAGTGGATTTTGTTGTAAAATACACAGTTTACTTGATATTCCTCTATAACGTCTGCCAGTATAGCAGACTTTCAAGCTTCATGTTATGTACATGAATATTTGATGTTTCCATCACCTTTCTGGCTTAAAAATGAATTTTCATTTTTTATGGTCTCAAAAGGCGTTTCAGCCTGCGAAGAGGCCAAAAGTGGATTTTGTTGCAAAATACACAGTTTACTTGATATTCCTCTATAACATCTCCCAGAAGAGCGAACGTTCAAGGTTCATGTTATATTCATGAATACATGATGTTTGAATCACCTTTCTTCCTTAAAAAATAATTTTCAGTTTTTATGGTCTCAAAATGCGTTTCAGCCTGCGAAGAGGCCAAAAGTGGATTTTGTTGTAAAATACACAGTTTACTTGATATTCCTCTATAACGTCTCCCAGTATAGTACAATGTCAAGCTTCATGTTGTGTACATGAATATTTGATGTTTCCATCACCTTTCTGGCTTAAAAATTAATTTTCAGTTTTTATGGTCTCAAAACTTGTTTCAGCCTGCGAACAGGCCAAAAGTGGATTTTGTTGTAAAATACACAGTTTACTTGATAATCCTCTATAACGTCTCCCAGTATTACAGACTTTCAAGGTTCATGTTGTGTACATGAATATTTGATGTTTCCATCACCTTTCTGGCTTAAAAATGAATTTTCAGTTTTTATGGTCTCAAAAGGCGTTTCAGCATGCGAACAGGCCAAAAGTGGATTTTGTTGCAAAATACACAGTTTACTTGATATTCCTCTATAACATCTCCCAGAAGAGCGAACGTTCAAGGTTCATGTTATATTCATGAATACATGATGTTTGAATCAACTTTCTGCCTTAAAAAATAATTTTCAGTTTTTATGGTCTCAAAATGCGTTTCAGCCTGCGAACAGGCCAAAAGTGGATTTTGTTGTAAAATACACAGTTTACTTGATATTCCTCTATAACGTCTCCCAGTATAGCAGAATTTCAAGCTTCATGTTGTGTACATGAATATTTGATTTTTCCATCACCTTTCTGGCTTAAAAATGAATTTTCATTTTTTATGGTCTCAAAACGCGTTTCAGCCTTTGAAGAGGCCAAAAGTGGATTTTGTTGTAAAATACACAGTTTACTTGATATTCCTCGATAACGTCTCCCAGAATAGCAGACTTTCAATGTTCATGTTATGTACATGAATATTTGATGTTTGCATCACCTTCCTACCTTAGAAATGAATTTTCAGTTTTTATGGTCTCAAAAGGCGTTTCAGCCTGCGAACGGGCCAAAAGTGGATTTTGTTGTAAAATACACAGTTTACTTGATATTCCTCTATAACATCTCCCAGAATAGCATACTTTCAAGGTTCATGTTATGTACATGAATATATGATGTTTCCATCACTTTTCTGCCTAAAACAAGAATTTTCATTTTTTATGGTCTCAAAATGCGTTTCAGCATGCGAACAGGCCAAAAGTGGATTTTATTGTAAAATAGACAGTTTACTTGATATTCCTCTATAACGTCTCCCAGAATAGCATACTTTCAAGGTTCATGTTATGTACATGAATATTTGATGTTTCCATCAGTTTTCTGCCTGAAAAAATAATTGTCATTTTTTATGGTCTCAAAAGGCGTTTCAGCCTGCGAAGAGGCCAAAAGTGGATTTTGTTGTAAAATACACAGTTTACTTGATATTCCTCTATAACGTCTCCCAGAATAGCATACTTTCAAGGTTCATGTTATGTACATGAATATATGATGTTTCCATCACTTTTCTGCCTAAAACAAGAATCTTCATTTTTTATGGTCTCAAAATGCGTTTCAGCATGCGAACAGGCCAAAAGTGGATTTTGTTGTAAAATAGACAGTTTACTTGATATTCCTCTATAACGTCTCCCAGAAGAGCTAACTTTCAAGGTTCATGTTATATTCATGAATACATGATGTTTGAATCACCTTTCTGCCTTAAAGCTGCATTTTCAGTATTCATGGTCTAAAAAGACGTTTCGGCTGGCAAGGTGCCAAAAGTGGATTTTGTTGAAAAATACACAGTTTACTTGATATTCCTCTATAACGTCTCCCCGTATAGCAGACTTTCAAGGTTCATGTTGTGTACATGAATATTTGATGTTTCCATCACCTTTCTGGCTTAAAAATGAATTTTTAGTTTTTATGGTCTCAAAATGCGTTTCAGCATGCGAACAGGCGAAAAGTGGATTTTGTTGTAAAATAGACAGTTTACTTGATATTCCTCTATAACGTCCCCCAGAAAAGCTAACTTTCAAGGTTCATGTTATATTCATGAATACATGATGTTTGAATCACCTTTCTGCCTTAAAGCTGCATTTTCAGTATTCATGGTCTGAAAAGACGTTTCGGCTGGCAAGGTGCCAAAAGTGGATTTTGTTGAAAAATACACAGTTTACTTAATTTTCCTCAAAACATTGTCCCAGAACAGAAAACTCTCAAGTTTCAAGTTAATTTCATGAACACATGACGTTTTCATTACTATTCTGCCTTAAAGCTGCATTTTCAGTATTCATGGTCTGAAAAGACGTTTCGGCTGGCAAGGTGCCAAAAGTGGATTTTGTTGAAAAATACACAGTTTACTTGATTTTCCTCAAAACATTGTCCCAGAACAGCAGACTCTCAGGTTTCACGTTAATTTCATGAATATATGACAATTTTCATTACTATTCTGCCTTAAAGCTGCATTTCCACATTGTATGCTCTTAAAAGACGTTTCGGCTGGCAAGAGGCCAAAAGTGGATTTTGTTGAAAAATACACAGTTTACTTGATTTTCCTCAAAACATTGTCCCAGAACAGCAGACACTCAAGTTTCATATTATTTTCATGAATACATGATGTTCTCATCATTTTTCTGCATTAAAGCTGCATTTCCACGTCGTATGCTCTTAAAAGACGTTTCGGCTGGCATGAGGCCAAAAGTGGATTTTGTTAAAAAATACACAATTTACTTGATTTTCCTCAAAACATTGTCCCAGTACAGCAGACTCTCAAGTTTCAAGTTAATTTCATGAATACGTGACGTTTTCATTACTATTCTGCCTTAAAGCTGCATTTTTAGTATTCATGGTCTGAAAAGACGTTTCTGATGGCAGGAGGCCAATACTGGATTTTGTTGAAAAATACACAATTTAGTTTATTTTCCTCAAAAAATAGTCCCAGTACAGCAGACTCTCATGTTTCATGTTAACTTCATGAATACATGATGTTCTCATCATTTTTCTGCCTTAAAGCTGCATTTTCAGAATTCATGTTCTGAAAAGACTTTTTGGCTGGGAAGAAGCCAAAAGTGGATTTTGTTGAAAAATACACAATTTACTTGATTTTCCTCAAAAAATAGTCCCAGTACAGCAGACTCTCATGTTTCATGTTAACTTCATGAATACATGATGTTCTCATCATTTTTCTGTCTTAAAGCTGCATTTTCAATATTCATGGTCTGAAAAGACGTTTCGGCTTGAGAAGAGGCCAAAAGTGGATTTTGTTGAAAAATACACAGTTTACTTGATTTTCCTCAAAACATTGTCCCATAATAGAAGACTCTCAAGTTTCAAGTTAATTTCATGAACACATGACGTTTTCATTACTATTCTGCCTTAAAGCTGCATTTTCAGTATTCATGGTCTGAAAAGACGTTTCGGCTGGCAAGAGGCTAAGAGTGGATTTTGTTGAAAAATACACAGTTTACTTGATTTTCCTCAAAACATTGTCCCAGAACAGCAGACTCTCAAGTTTCAAGTTAATTTCATGAATACATGATGTTCCCATCAGTTTTCTGCCTTAAAGCTGCATTTCCACGTTTTATGCTCTTAAAAGACGTTTAGGCTGACAAGAGGCCAAAAGTGGATTTTGTTGAAAAATACACAGTTTACTTGATTTTCCTCAAAAAATAGTCCCAGTACAGCAGACTCTCATGTTTCAAGTTAATTTTATGAATACATGATGTTCTCATCATTTTTCTGCCTTAAAGCTACATTTTCAATATTCATGGTCTGAAAAGAATTTTCGGCTGGCAGGAGGCCAAAAGTGGATTTTGTTGAAAAATACACAGTTTACTTGATTTTCCTCAAAACCTTTTCCCAGAACAGCAGACTTTCAAGTGTCATGTTAATTTCATGAATACATGATGTTCTCATCATTTTTCTGCATTAAAGCTGCATTTCCACATCGTATGCTCTTAAAAGACGTTTCGGCTGGCATGAGGCCAAAAGTGGATTTTGTTGAAAAATACACTATTTACTTGATTTTCCTCAAAAAATAGTCCCAGTACAGCAGACTCTCAAGTTTCAAGTTAATTTCATGAATACGTGACGTTTTCATTACTATTCTGCCTTAAAGCTGCATTTTTAGTATTCATGGTCTGAAAAGACGTTTCTGATGGCAAGAGGCCAACAGTGGATTTTGTTGAAAAATACACAATTTACTTTATTTTCCTCAAAAAATAGTCCCAGTACAGCAGACTCTCATGTTTCATGTTAACTTCATGAATACACGATGTTCTCATCATTTTTCTGCCTTAAAGCTGCATTTTCAGTATTCATGTTCTGAAAAGACGTTTTGGTTGGGAAGAAGCCAAAAGTGGATTTTGTTGAAAAATACACAGTTTACTTGATTTTCCTCAATGCAGTGATCCAGAGCAGCAGACTCTCAAGTTTCATGTTAATTTCATGAATACATGATGTTCTAATCATTTTTCTGTCTTAAAGCTGCATTTCTACGTTGTATGCTGTTAAAAGACGTTTTGGCTGGCAAGAGGCCAAAAGTGGATTTTGTTGAAAAATACACAGTTTACTTGATTTTCCTCAAAAAATAGTCCCAGTAGAGCAGACTCTCATGTTTCAAGTTAATTTCATGAATACATGATGTTCTCATCAGTTTTCTGCATTAAAGCTGCATTTCCACGTCGTATGCTCTTAAAAGACGTTTCGGCTGGCAAGAGGCCAAAAGTGGATTTTGTTGAAAAATACACAGTTTACTTGATTTTCCTCAAAACATTGTACCAGAACAGCAGACTCTCAAGTTTCAAGTTAATTTCATGAATACGTGACGTTTTCATTACTATACTGCCTTAAAGCTGCATTTTTAGTATTCATGATCTGAAAAGACGTTTCTGCTGGCAAGAGGCCAAAAGTGGATTTTGTTGAAAAATACACAGTTTACCTAATTTTACTAAAAACATTGACCCAGAACAGCAGACTCTCAAGTTTCATATTATTTTCATGAATACATGATGTTCTCATCATTTTTCTGTATTAAAACTGCATTTCCACGTCGTATGCTCTTAAAAGACGTTTTGGCTGGCATGAGGCCAAAAGTGGATTTTGTTGAAAAATACACAATTTACTTTATTTTCCTCAAAAAATAGTCCCAGTACAGCAGACTCTCAAGTTTCAAGTTAATTTCATGAATACGTGACGTTTTCATTGCTATTCTGCCTTAAAGCTGCATTTTTAGTATTCATGGTCTGAAAAGACGTTTCTGATGGCAAGAGGCCAATAGTGGATTTTGTTGAAAAATACACAATTTACTTGATTTTCCTCAAAAAATAGTCCCAGTACAGCAGACTCTCAAGTTTAAAGTTAATTTCATGAATACATGACGTTTTCATTACTATTCTGACTGAAACTGCATTTTCAGTATTAATGGTCTGAAAAGACGTTTCGGCTGGCAAGAGGCTAAAAGTGGATTTTGTTGAAAAATACACAGTTTACTTGATTTTCCTCAAAACATTGTCCCAGAACAGCAGACTCTCAAGTTTCAAGTTAATTTCATGAATACATGATGTTCCCATCAGTTTTCTGCCTTAAAGCTGCATTTCCACGTTTTATGCTCTTAAAAGACGTTTAGGCTGACAAGAGGCCAAAAGTGGATTTTGTTGAAAAATACACAGTTTACTTGATTTTCCTCAAAACATTGTCCCATAATAGAAGACTCTCAAGTTTCAAGGTAATTTCATGAATACATGACGTTTTCATTACTATTCTGCCTTAAAGCAGCATTTCCACGTTGTATGCTGTTAAAAGACGTTTTGGTTGGGAAGAGTCCAAAAGTGGATTTTGTTGAAAAATACATAGTTTACTTGATTTTCCTCAATAAATTGTCCCTGAAAGGCAGACTCTCAGGTTTCACGTTAATTTCATGAATATATGACAATTTTCATTACTATTCTGCCTTAAAGCTGCATTTCCACATTGTATGCTCTTAAAAGACGTTTCGGCTGGCAATAGGCCAAAATTGGATTTTGTTGAAAAATACACAGTTTACTTGATTTTCCTCAAAAAATAGTCCCAGTAGAGCAGACTCTCATGTTTCAAGTTAATTTTATGAATACATGATGTTCTCATCATTTTTCTGCCTTCAAGCTGCATTTTCAATATTCATGGTCTGAAAAGAATTTTCGGCTGGCAAGAGGCCAAAAGTGGATTTTGTTGAAAAATACACAGTTTACTTGATTTTCCTCAAAACATTGTCCCAGAACAGCAGACTCTCAAGTTTCAAGTCAATTTCATGAACACATGACGTTTTCATTACTATTCTGCCTTAAAGCTGCATTTTCAGTATTCATGGTCTGAAAAGACGTTTCAGCTGGCAAGAGGCCAAGAGTGGATTTTGTTGAAAAATACACAGAGTTACTTGATTTTCCTCAAAACATTGTCCCAGAACAGCAGACTCTCAAGTTTCAAGTTAATTTCATGAATACATGACGTTTTCATTGAGATTCTGACTTAAAGCTGCATTTTCAGTATTAATGGTCTGAAAAGACGTTTCGGCTGGCAAGAGGCTAAGAGTGGATTTTGTTGAAAAATACACAGTTTACTTGATTTTCCTCAAAACATTGTCCCAGAACAGCAGACTCTCAAGTTTCAAGTTAATTTCATGAATACATGATGTTCCCATCAGTTTTCTGCCTTAACGCTGCATTTCCACGTTTTATGCTCTTAAAAGACGTTTCGGCTGGGAAGATGCCAAATGTGGATTTTGTTGAAAAATACATAGTTTACCTGATTTTCCTCAAAACATTGTCCCAGAACAGAAGACTCTCAAGTTTCAAGTTAATTTCATGAACACATGACGTTTTCATTACTATTCTGCCTTAAGGCTGCATTTTCAGTATTCATGGTCTGAAAAGACGTTTCGCCTGGCAAGAAGCCAAAAGTGGATTTTGTTGAAAAATACACAATTTACTTGATTTTCCTCAAAAAATAGTCCCAGTACAGCAGACTCTCATGTTTCATGTTAACTTCATGAATACATGATGTTCTCATCATTTTTCTGCCTAAAAGCTGCATTTTCAGTATTCATGTTCTGAAAAGACGTTTCGGCTGGCATGAGGCCAAAAGTGGATTTTGTTGAAAAATACACAGTTTACTTGATTTTCCTCAAAACATTGTCCCAGAACAGCAGACTTTCAAGTTTCAAGTTAATTTCATGAGTACATGACGTTTTCATTACTATTCTGCCTTAAAGCAGCATTTCCACGTTGAATGCTGTTAAAAGACGTTTCGGCTGGCAAGAGGCCAAAAGTGGATTTTGTTGAAAAATACACAGTTTACTTGATTTTCCTCAAAACATTGTCCCAGAACAGCAGACTCGCAAGTTTCAAGTTAATTTCATGAATACATGACGTTTTCATTACTATTCTGACTGAAACTGCATTTTCAGTATTAATGGTCTGAAAAGACGTTTCGGCTGGCAAGAGGCTAAAAGTGGATTTTGTTGAAAAATACACAGTTTACTTGATTTTCCTCAAAACATTGTCCCAGAACAGCAGACTCTCAAGTTTCAAGTTAATTTCATGAATACATGATGTTCCCATCAGTTTTCTGCCTTAAAGCTGCATTTCCACGTTTTATGCTCTTAAAAGACGTTTAGGCTGACAAGAGGCCAAAAGTGGATTTTGTTGAAAAATACACAGTTTACTTGATTTTCCTCAAAACATTGTCCCATAATAGAAGACTCTCAAGTTTCAAGGTAATTTCATGAATACATGACGTTTTCATTACTATTCTGCCTTAAAGCAGCATTTCCACGTTGTATGCTGTTAAAAGACGTTTTGGTTGGGAAGAGTCCAAAAGTGGATTTTGTTGAAAAATACATAGTTTACTTGATTTTCCTCAATAAATTGTCCCTGAAAGGCAGACTCTCAGGTTTCACGTTAATTTCATGAATATATGACAATTTTCATTACTATTCTGACTTAAAGCTGCATTTCCACATTGTATGCTCTTAAAAGACGTTTCGGCTGGCAATAGGCCAAAATTGGATTTTGTTGAAAAATACACAGTTTACTTGATTTTCCTCAAAAAATAGTCCCAGTTGAGCAGACTCTCATGTTTCAAGTTAATTTTATGAATACATGATGTTCTCATCATTTTTCTGCCTTCAAGCTGCATTTTCAATATTCATGGTCTGAAAAGAATTTTCGGCTGGCAAGAGGCCAAAAGTGGATTTTGTTGAAAAATACACAGTTTACTTGATTTTCCTCAAAACATTGTCCCAGAACAGCAGACTCTCAAGTTTCAAGTCAATTTCATGAACACATGACGTTTTCATTACTATTCTGCCTTAAAGCTGCATTTTCAGTATTCATGGTCTGAAAAGACGTTTCAGCTGGCAAGAGGCCAAGAGTGGATTTTGTTGAAAAATACACAGAGTTACTTGATTTTCCTCAAAACATTGTCCCAGAACAGCAGACTCTCAAGTTTCAAGTTAATTTCATGAATACATGACGTTTTCATTGAGATTCTGACTTAAAGCTGCATTTTCAGTATTAATGGTCTGAAAAGACGTTTCGGCTGGCAAGAGGCTAAGAGTGGATTTTGTTGAAAAATACACAGTTTACTTGATTTTCCTCAAAACATTGTCCCAGAACAGCAGACTCTCAAGTTTCAAGTTAATTTCATGAATACATGATGTTCCCATCAGTTTTCTGCCTTAACGCTGCATTTCCACGTTTTATGCTCTTAAAAGACGTTTCGGCTGGGAAGATGCCAAATGTGGATTTTGTTGAAAAATACATAGTTTACCTGATTTTCCTCAAAACATTGTCCCAGAACAGAAGACTCTCAAGTTTCAAGTTAATTTCATGAACACATGACGTTTTCATTACTATTCTGCCTTAAGGCTGCATTTTCAGTATTCATGGTCTGAAAAGACGTTTCGCCTGGCAAGAAGCCAAAAGTGGATTTTGTTGAAAAATACACAATTTACTTGATTTTCCTCAAAAAATAGTCCCAGTACAGCAGACTCTCATGTTTCATGTTAACTTCATGAATACATGATGTTCTCATCATTTTTCTGCCTTAAAGCTGCATTTTCAGTATTCATGTTCTGAAAAGACGTTTCGGCTGGCAAGAGGCCAAAAGTGGATTTTGTTGAAAAATACACAGTTTACTTGATTTTCCTCAAAACATTGTCCCAGAACAGCAGACTTTCAAGTTTCAAGTTAATTTCATGAGTACATGACGTTTTCATTACTATTCTGCCTTAAAGCAGCATTTCCACGTTGAATGCTGTTAAAAGACGTTTCGGCTGGCAAGAGGCCAAAAGTGGATTTTGTTGAAAAATACACAGTTTACTTGATTTTCCTCAAAACATTGTCCCAGAACAGCAGACTCGCAAGTTTCAAGTTAATTTCATGAATACATGACGTTTTCATTACTATTCTGACTGAAACTGCATTTTCAGTATTAATGGTCTGAAAAGACGTTTCGGCTGGCAAGAGGCTAAAAGTGGATTTTGTTGAAAAATACACAGTTTACTTGATTTTCCTCAAAACATTGTCCCAGAACAGCAGACTCTCAAGTTTCAAGTTAATTTCATGAATACATGATGTTCCCATCAGTTTTCTGCCTTAAAGCTGCATTTCCACGTTTTATGCTCTTAAAAGACGTTTAGGCTGACAAGAGGCCAAAAGTGGATTTTGTTGAAAAATACACAGTTTACTTGATTTTCCTCAAAACATTGTCCCATAATAGAAGACTCTCAAGTTTCAAGTTAATTTCATGAATACATGACGTTTTCATTACTATTCTGCCTTAAAGCAGCATTTCCACGTTGTATGCTGTTAAAAGACGTTTTGGTTGGGAAGATTCCAAAAGTGGATTTTGTTGAAAAATACATAGTTTACTTGATTTTCCTCAATAAATTGTCCCCATGTATTCCCCAGTTTGCACTCATGAATATACATAATCTTTTCATTACTATTCTGACTTAAAGCTGATTTCCACATTGTATGCTCTAAAAACGTTTTCTGCTATAATAGGCTGTAATTGATTTGGAGCAAAAATACACAGTTTACTTGATTTTCTCAAAAATAGGTCCCAGTTGATAGACTCTCATGTTTCAAGTTAATTTTATGAATACATGATGTTCTCATCATTTTTCTGCCTTCGTTTGCATTTCACCATGGTCTGAAAAGAATTCGCTGGCAAGAGGCCAAAAGTGGATTTTGCTGAAAATACACAGTTTATCTTGATTTTCCTCAAAACATTGTCCCAGAACAGCAGACTCAAGTTTCAAGCCAATTCCTATGAACATATGATTGTTTTCATTACTATTCTGCCTTTGAGGTGCTTTCTTCAGTGTTCATGGTCTGAAAAGACGTTTCAGCTGGCAAGAGGCCAAGAGTGGATTTTGTTGAAAAATACACAGAGTTACTTGATTTTCCTCAAAACATTGTCCCAGAACAGCAGACTCTCAAGTTTCAAGTTAATTTCATGAATACATGACGTTTTCATTGAGATTCTGACTTAAAGCTGCATTTTTAGTATTAATGGTCTGAAAAGACGTTTCTGCTGGCAAGAGGCCAATAGTGGATTTTGTTGAAAAATACACAGTTTACTTGATTTTCCTCAAAACATTGTCCCAGAACAGCAGACTCTCAAGTTTCAAGTTAATTTCATGAATACATGATGTTCCCATCAGTTTTCTGCCTTAACGCTGCATTTCCACGTTTTATGCTCTTAAAAGACGTTTCGGCTGGGAAGATGCCAAATGTGGATTTTGTTGAAAAATACATAGTTTACCTGATTTTCCTCAAAACATTGTCCCAGAACAGAAGACTCTCAAGTTTCAAGTTAATTTCATGAAGATTTCATTACTATTCTGACTTAGCTTAAATTTTCAGTATTCATGGTCTGAAAAGACGTTTCGCCTGGCAAGAGCCAAAAGTGGATTTTGTTGAAAAATAACAATTTTACTTGATTTTCCTCAAAAATAGTCCCAGTACAGCAGACTCTCATGTTTCATGTTAACTTCATGAATACATGATGTTCTCATCATTTTTCTGCCTTAAAGCTGCATTTTCAGTATTCATGTTCTGAAAAGACGTTTCGGCTGGATGAGGCCAAAGTGGATTTTGTTGAAAAATACACAGTTTATTTGATTTTCTTCAAAACATTGTCCCAGAACAGCAGACTGTTTAAGTTAATTTATGAGTACATGATTTCTTTTCATTACTATTCTGCCTTAAAGCAGCATTTCCACGTTGAATGCTGTTAAAAGACGTTTCGGCTGGCAAGAGGCCGAAAGTGGATTTTGTTGAAAAATACACAGTTTACTTGATTTTCCTCAAAACATTGTCCCAGAACAGCAGACTCGCAAGTTTCAAGTTAATTTCATGAATACATGACGTTTTCATTACTATTCTGACTGAAACTGCATTTTCAGTATTAATGGTCTGAAAAGACGTTTCGGCTGGCAAGAGGCTAAAAGTGGATTTTGTTGAAAAATACACAGTTTACTTGATTTTCCTCAAAACATTGTCCCAGAACAGCAGACTCTCAAGTTTCAAGTTAATTTCATGAATACATGATGTTCCCATCAGTTTTCTGCCTTAAAGCTGCATTTCCACGTTTTATGCTCTTAAAAGACGTTTAGGCTGACAAGAGGCCACAAGTGGATTTTGTTGAAAAATACACAGTTTACTTGATTTTCCTCAAAACATTGTCCCATAATAGAAGACTCTCAAGTTTCAAGGTAATTTCATGAATACATGACGTTTTCATTACTATTCTGCCTTAAAGCAGCATTTCCACGTTGTATGCTGTTAAAAGACGTTTTGGTTGGGAAGAGTCCAAAAGTGGATTTTGTTGAAAAATACATAGTTTACTTGATTTTCCTCAATAAATTGTCCCTGAAAGAAAGACTCTCAGGTTTCACGTTAATTTCATGAATATATGACAATTTTCATTACTATTCTGCCTTAAAGCTTCATTTCCACATTGTATGCTCTTAAAAGACGTTTCGGCTGGCAATAGGCCAAAATTGGATTTTGTTGAAAAATACACAGTTTACTTGATTTTCCTCAAAAAATAGTCCCAGTAGAGCAGACTCTCATGTTTCAAGTTAATTTTATGAATACATGATGTTCTCATCATTTTTCTGCCTTCAAGCTGCATTTTCAATATTCATGGTCTGAAAAGAATTTTCGGCTGGCAAGAGACCAAAAGTGGATTTTGTTGAAAAATACACAGTTTACTTGATTTTCCTCAAAACATTGTCCCAGAACGGCAGACTCTCAAGTTTCAAGTCAATTTCATGAACACATGACGTTTTCATTACTATTCTGCCTTAAAGCTGCATTTTCAGTATTCATGGTCTGAAAAGACGTTTCAGCTGGCAAGAGGCCAAGAGTGGATTTTGTTGAAAAATACACAGAGTTACTTGATTTTCCTCAAAACATTGTCCCAGAACAGCAGCCTCTCAAGTTTCAAGTTAATTTCATGAATACATGACGTTTTCATTGAGATTCTGACTTAAAGCTGCATTTTCAGTATTAATGGTCTGAAAAGACGTTTCGGCTGGCAAGAGGCTAAGAGTGGATTTTGTTGAAAAATACAAAGTTTACTTGATATTCCTCAAAACATTGTCCCAGAACAGCAGACTCTCAAGTTTCAAGTTAATTTCATGAATACATGATGTTCTCATCACTTTTCTGCCTTAAAGCAGCATTTTCAGTATTCATGGTCTGAAAAGACATTTCGGCTGGGAAGAGGCCAAAAGTGGATTTTGTTGAAAAATACACAGTTTACTTAATTTTCCTCAAAACATTGTCCCAGAACAGAAGACTCTCAAGTTTCAAGTTAATTTCATGAACACATGACGTTTTCATTACTATTCTGCCTTAAGGCTGCATTTTCAGTATTCATGGTCTGAAAAGACGTTTCGCCTGGCAAGAAGCCAAAAGTGGATTTTGTTGAAAAATACACAATTGACTTGATTTTCCTCAAAAAATAGTCCCAGTACAGCAGACTCTCATGTTTCATGTTAACTTCATGAATACATGATGTTCTCATCATTTTTCTGCCTAAAAGCTGCATTTTCAGTATTCATGTTCTGAAAAGACGTTTCGGCTGGCATGAGGCCAAAAGTGGATTTTGTTGAAAAATACACAGTTTACTTAATTTTCCTGAAAACATTGAACCAGAACAGCAGACTCTCAAGTTTCATGTTAATTTCATGAGTACATGACGTTTTCATTACTATTCTGCCTGAAAGCAGCATTTCCACGTTGTATGCTGTTAAAAGACGTTTCGGCTGGCAAGAGGCCAAAAGTGGATTTTGTTGAAAAATACACAGTTTACTTGATTTTCCTCAAAACATTGTCCCAGAACAGCAGACTCGCAAGTTTCAAGTTAATTTCATGAATACATGACGTTTTCATTACTATTCTGACTGAAACTGCATTTTCAGTATTAATGGTCTGAAAAGACGTTTCGGCTGGCAAGAGGCTAAAAGTGGATTTTGTTGAAAAATACACAGTTTACTTGATTTTCCTCAAAACATTGTCCCAGAACAGCAGACTCTCAAGTTTCAAGTTAATTTCATGAATACATGATGTTCCCATCAGTTTTCTGCCTTAAAGCTGCATTTCCACGTTTTATGCTCTTAAAAGACGTTTAGGCTGACAAGAGGCCACAAGTGGATTTTGTTGAAAAATACACAGTTTACTTGATTTTCCTCAAAACATTGTCCCATAATAGAAGACTCTCAAGTTTCAAGGTAATTTCATGAATACATGACGTTTTCATTACTATTCTGCCTTAAAGCAGCATTTCCACGTTGTATGCTGTTAAAAGACGTTTTGGTTGGGAAGAGTCCAAAAGTGGATTTTGTTGAAAAATACATAGTTTACTTGATTTTCCTCAATAAATTGTCCCTGAAAGGCAGACTCTCAGGTTTCACGTTAATTTCATGAATATATGACAATTTTCATTACTATTCTGCCTTAAAGCTGCATTTCCACATTGTATGCTCTTAAAAGACGTTTCGGCTGGCAATAGGCCAAAATTGGATTTTGTTGAAAAATACACAGTTTACTTGATTTTCCTCAAAAAATAGTCTCAGTAGAGCAGACTCTCATGTTTCAAGTTAATTTTATGAATACATGATGTTCTCATCATTTTTCTGCCTTAAAGCTGCATTTTCAATATTCATGGTCTGAAAAGAATTTTCGGCTGGCAAGAGGCCAAAAGTGGATTTTGTTGAAAAATACACAGTTTACTTGATTTTCCTCAAAACATTGTCCCAGAACAGCAGACTCTCAAGTTTCAAGTCAATTTCATGAACACATGACGTTTTCATTACTATTCTTTCTTAAAGCTGCATTTTCAGTATTCATGGTCTGAAAAGACGTTTCGCCTGGCAAGAGGCCAAAAGTGGATTTTGTTGAAAAATACACAGTTTACTTGATTTTCCTCAAAACATTGTCCCAGAACAGCAGACTCTCAAGTTTCAAGTTAATTTCATGAATACATGACGTTTTCATGAGTATTCTGACTTAAAGCTGCATTTTCAGTATTCATGGTCTGAAAAGACGTTTCAGCTGGCAAGAGGCCAAGAGTGGATTTTGTTGAAAAATACACAGAGTTACTTGATTTTCCTCAAAACATTGTCCCAGAACAGCAGACTCTCAAGTTTCAAGTTAATTTCATGAATACATGACGTTTTCATTGAGATTCTGACTTAAAGCTGCATTTTCAGTATTAATGGTCTGAAAAGACGTTTCGGCTGGCAAGAGGCTAGGAGTGGATTTTGTTGAAAAATACACAGTTTACTTGATTTTCCTCAAAACATTGTCCCAGAACAGCAGACTCTCAAGTTTCAAGTTAATTTCATGAATACATGATGTTCTCACTGCCTTCGCTGCATTTCCACTTTTTATGCTCTTAAAGACGTTGCTGGGAAGATGCCAATGATTTTGTTGAAAAATACATAGTTTACCTGATTTTCCTCAAACATTTTCCCAGAACAGCAGACTCTCAGTTTCAAGTCAATTTCATGAACACAAATGACGTTTTCATACTATTCTGCCTTAAAGCTGCATTTCAGTATTCATGGTCTGAAAAGACGTGCCTGGCAAGAGGCCAAAGTGGATTTTGTTGAAAAATACACAGTTTACTTGATTTTCAAAACATTGTCCCAGAACAGCAGACTCTCAAGTTTCAAGAATTTCATGAACATGACGTTTCATTAGTATTCTGACTTAAAGCTGCATTTTCAGGATTCATGGTCTGAAAAGACGTTTCAGCTGGCAAGAGGCCAAGAGTGGATTTTGTTGAAAAATACACAGAGTTACTTGATTTTCCTCAAAACATTGTCCCAGAACAGCAGACTCTCAAGTTTCAGTTAATTTCATGAATACATGACGTTTTCATTGAGATTCTGACTTAAAGCTGCATTTTCAGTATTCATGGTCTGAAAAGACGTTTCGGCTGGCAAGAGGCTAAGAGTGGATTTTGTTGAAAAATACACAGTTTACTTGATTTTCCTCAAAACATTGTCCCAGAACAGCGGACTCTCAAGTTTCAAGTTAATTTCATGAATACATGATGTTCCCATCAGTTTTCTCCCTTAACGCTGCATTTCCACGTTTTATGCTCTTAAAAGACGTTTCGGCTGGGAAGATGCCAAATGTGGATTTTGTTGAAAAATACATAGTTTACCTGATTTTCCTCAAAACATTGTCCCAGAACAGAAGACTCTCAAGTTTCAAGTTAATTTCATGAACACATGACGTTTTCATTACTATTCTGCCTTAAGGCTGCATTTTCAGTATTCATGGTCTGAAAAGACGTTTCGGCTGGCAAGAGGCTAAAAGTGGATTTTGTTGAAAAATACACAGTTTACTTGATTTTCCTCAAAACATTGTCCCAGAACAGCAGACTCTCAAGTTTCAAGTTAATTTCATGAATACATGATGTTCCCATCAGTTTTCTGCCTTAAAGCTGCATTTCCACGTTTTATGCTCTTAAAAGACGTTTAGGCTGACAAGAGGCCAAAAGTGGATTTTGTTGAAAAATACACAGTTTACTTGATTTTCCTCAAAACATTGTCCCATAATAGAAGACTCTCAAGTTTCAAGGTAATTTCATGAATACATGACGTTTTCATTACTATTCTGCCTTAAAGCAGCATTTCCACGTTGTATGCTGTTAAAAGACGTTTTGGTTGGGAAGATTCCAAAAGTGGATTTTGTTGAAAAATACATAGTTTACTTGATTTTCCTCAATAAATTGTCCCTGAAAGGCAGACTCTCAGGTTTCACGTTAATTTCATGAATATATGACAATTTTCATTACTATTCTGCCTTAAAGCTGCATTTCCACATTGTATGCTCTTAAAAGACTTTTCGGCTGGCAATAGGCCAAAATTGGATTTTGTTGAAAAATACACAGTTTACTTGATTTTCCTCAAAAAATAGTCCCAGTAGAGCAGACTCTCATGTTTCAAGTTAATTTTATGAATACATGATGTTCTCATCATTTTTCTGCCTTCAAGCTGCATTTTCAATATTCATGGTCTGAAAAGAATTTTCGGCTGGCAAGAGGCCAAAAGTGGATTTTGTTGAAAAATACACAGTTTACTTGATTTTCCTCAAAACATTGTCCCAGAACAGCAGACTCTCAAGTTTCAAGTCAATTTCATGAACACAAATGACGTTTTCATTACTATTCTGCCTTAAAGCTGCATTTTCAGTATTCTGGTCTGAAAAGACGTTTCGCCTGGCAAGAGGCCAAAAGTGGATTTTGTTGAAAAATACACAGTTTACTTGATTTTCCTCAAAACATTGTCCCAGAACAGCAGACTCTCAAGTTTCAAGTGAATTTCATGAATACATGACGTTTTCATTAGTATTCTGACTTAAAGCTGCATTTTCAGTATTCATGGTCTGAAAAGACGTTTCAGCTGGCAAGAGGCCAAGAGTGGATTTTGTTGAAAAATACACAGAGTTACTTGATTTTCCTCAAAACATTGTCCCAGAACAGCAGACTCTCAAGTTTCAAGTTAATTTCATGAATACATGACGTTTTCATTGAGATTCTGACTTAAAGCTGCATTTTCAGTATTAATGGTCTGAAAAGACGTTTCGCCTGGCAAGAAGCCAAAAGTGAATTTTGTTGAAAAATACACAATTTACTTGATTTTCCTCAAAAAATAGTCCCAGTACAGCAGACTCTCATGTTTCATGTTAACTTCATGAATACATGATGTTCTCATCATTTTTCTGCCTAAAAGCTGCATTTTCAGTATTCATGTTCTGAAAAGACGTTTCGGCTGGCATGAGGCCAAAAGTGGATTTTGTTGAAAAATACACAGTTTACTTGATTTTCCTCAAAACATTGTCCCAGAACAGCAGACTTTCAAGTTTCAAGTTAATTTCATGAGTATATGACGTTTTCATTACTATTCTGCCTTAAAGCAGCATTTCCACGTTGAATGCTGTTAAAAGACGTTTCGGCTGGCAAGAGGCCGAAAGTGGATTTTGTTGAAAAATACACAGTTTACTTGATTTTCCTCAATAAATTGTCCCTGAAAGACAGACTCTCAGGTTTCACGTTAATTTCATGAATACGTGATGTTCTCATCACTATTCTGCCTCAAAGCTGCATTTCCATGTTGTATGCTCTCAAAAGACGTTTCGGCTGGCATGAGGCCAAAAGTGGATTTTGTTGAAAAATACACAGTTTACTTGATTTTCCTCAATGCAGTGATCCAGAGCAGCAGACTCAAGTTTCATGTTAATTTCATGAATACATGATGTTCTAATCATTTTTCTGTCTTAAAGCTGCATTTCTACGTTGTATGCTGTTAAAAGACGTTTCGGCTGGCAAGAGGCCAAAAGTGGATTTTGTTGAAAAATACACAGTTTATTTGATTTTCCTCAAAACATTGTCCCATAATAGAAGACTCTCAAGTTTCAAGGTAATTTCATGAATATATGACGTTTTCATTACTATTCTGCCTTAAAGCAGCATTTCCACGTTGTATGCTGTTAAAAGACGTTTCGGCTGGCATGAGGCCAAAAGTGGATTTTGTTGAAAAATACACAGTTTACTTGATTTTCCTCAAAACATTGTCCCATAATAGAAGACTCTCAAGTTTCAAGTTAATTTCATGAACACATGACGTTTTCATTACTATTCTGCCTTAAAGCTGCATTTTCAGTATTCATGGTCTGAAAAGACGTTTCGGCTGGCAAGGTGCCAAAAGTGGATTTTGTTGAAAAATACACAGTTTACTTGATTTTCCTCAAAACATTGTCTCAGAACAGCAGACTCTCAGGTTTCACGTTAATTTCATGAATATATGACAATTTTCATTACTATTCTGCCTTAAAGCTGCATTTCCACATTGTATGCTCTTAAAAGACGTTTCGGCTGGCAATAGGCCAAAATTGGATTTTGTTGAAAAATACACAGTTTACTTGATTTTCCTCAAAACATTGTCCCAGAACAGCAGACACTCAAGTTTCATATTATTTTCATGAATACGTGACGTTTTCATTGCTATTCTGCCTTAAAGCTGCATTTTTAGTATTCATGGTCTGAAAAGACGTTTCTGATGGCAAGAGGCCAATAGTGGATTTTGTTGAAAAATACACAATTTACTTGATTTTCCTCAAAAAATAGTCCCAGTACAGCAGACTCTCATGTTTCATGTTAAGTTCATGAATACATGATGTTCTCATCATTTTTCTGCCTTAAAGCTGCATCTTCAGTATTCATGTTCTGAAAAGACGTTTCGGCTGGCAAGAGGCCAAAAGTGGATTTTGTTGAAAAATACATAGTTTACTTGATTTTCCTCAATAAATTGTCCCTGAAAGACAGACTCTCAGGTTTCACGTTAATTTCATGAATATATGACAATTTTCATTACTATTCTGCCTTAAAGCTGCATTTCCACATTGTATGCTCTTAAAAGACGTTTCGGCTGGCAATAGGCCAAAATTGGATTTTGTTGAAAAATACACAGTTTACTTGATTTTCCTCAAAAAATAGTCCCAGTAGAGCAGACTCTCATGTTTCAAGTTAATTTTATGAATACATGATGTTCTCATCATTTTTCTGCCTTAAAGCTGCATTTTCAATATTCATGGTCTGAAAAGAATTTTCGGCTGGCAAGAGGCCAAAAGTGGATTTTGTTGAAAAATACACAGTTTACTTGATTTTCCTCAAAACATTGTCCCAGAACAGCAGACTCTCAAGTTTCAAGTCAATTTCATGAACACATGACGTTTTCATTACTATTCTGCCTTAAAGCTGCATTTTCAGTATTCATGGTCTGAAAAGACGTTTCGCCTGGCAAGAGGCCAAAAGTGGATTTTGTTGAAAAATACACAGTTTACTTAATTTTCCTCAAAACATTGTCCCAGAACAGAAGACTCTCAAGTTTCAAGTTAATTTCATGAATACATGACGTTTTCATTGCGATTCTGACTTAAAGCTGCATTTTCAGTATTCATGGTCAATTGAAAAGACGTTTCGGCTGGCAAGAGGCTAAGAGTGGATTTTGTTGAAAAATACACAGTTTACTTGATTTTCCTCAAAACATTGTCCCAGAACAGCAGACTCTCAAGTTTCAAGTTAATTTCATGAAAACATGATGTTCCCATCAGTTTTCTGCCTTAAAGCTGCATTTCCACGTTTTATGCTCTTAAAAGACGTTTAGGCTGACAAGAGGCCAAAAGTGGATTTTGTTGAAAAATACACAGTTTACTTGATTTTCCTCAAAAAATAGTCCCAGTACAGCAGACTCTCATGTTTCAAGTTAATTTTATGAATACATGATGTTCTCATCATTTTTCTGCCTTAAAGCTACATTTTCAATATTCATGGTCTGAAAAGAATTTTCGGCTGGCAAGAGGCCAAAAGTGGATTTTGTTGAAAAATACACAGTTTACTTGATTTTCCTCAAAACCTTTTCCCAGAACAGCAGACTTTCAAGTGTCATGTTAATTTCATGAATACATGATGTTCTCATCATTTTTCTGCATTAAAGCTGCATTTCCACGTCGTATGCTCTTAAAAGAAGTTTCGGCTGGCATGAGGCCAAAAGTGGATTTTGTTGAAAAATACACAATTTACTTGATTTTCCTCAAAAAATAGTCCCAGTACAGCAGACTCTCAAGTTTCAAGTTAATTTCATGAATACGTGACGTTTTCATTACTATGCTGCCTTAAAGCTGCATTTTTAGTATTCATGGTCTGAAAAGACGTTTCTGATGGCAAGAGGCCAATAGTGGATTTTGTTGAAAAATACACAATTTACTTTATTTTCCTCAAAAAATAGTCCCAGTACAGCAGACTCTCATGTTTCATGTTAACTTCATGAATACATGATGTTCTCATCATTTTTCTGCCTTAAAGCTGCATTTTCAGTATTCATGTTCTGAAAAGACGTTTTGGCTGGGAAGAAGCCAAAAGTGGATTTTGTTGAAAAATACACAGTTTACTTGATTTTCCTCAATGCAGTGATCCAGAGCAGCAGACTCTCAAGTTTCATGTTAATTTCATGAATACATGATGTTCTAATCATTTTTCTGTCTTAAAGCTGCATTTCTACGTTGTATGCTGTTAAAAGACGTTTTGGTTGGGAAGAGTCCAAAAGTGGATTTTGTTGAAAAATACATAGTTTACTTGATTTTCCTCAATAAATTGTCCCTGAAAGACAGACTCTCAGGTTTCACGTTAATTTCATGAATATATGACAATTTTCATTACTATTCTGCCTTAAAGCTGCATTTCCACATTGTATGCTCTTAAAAGACGTTTCGGCTGGCAATAGGCCAAAATTGGATTTTGTTGAAAAATACACAGTTTACTTGATTTTCCTCAAAAAATAGTCCCAGTAGAGCAGACTCTCATGTTTCAAGTTAATTTCATGAATACATGATGTTCTCATCAGTTTTCTGCATTAAAGCTGCATTTCCACGTCGTATGCTCTTAAAAGACGTTTCGGCTGGCAAGAGGCCAAAAGTGGATTTTGTTGAAAAATACACAGTTTACTTGATTTTCCTCAAAACATTGTCCCAGAACAGCAGACTCTCAAGTTTCAAGTTAATTTCATGAATACGTGACGTTTTCATTACTATACTGCCTTAAAGCTGCATTTTTAGTATTCATGATCTGAAAAGACGTTTCTGCTGGCAAGAGGCCAAAAGTGGATTTTGTTGAAAAATACACAGTTTACTTGATTTTCCTCAAAACATTGTCCCAGAACAGCAGACTCTCAAGTTTCATGTTAATTTCATGAATACATGATGTTTTCATCACTTTTCTGCCTTAAAACTGCATTTCCACGTCGTATGCTCTTAAAAGACGTTTTGGCTGGCAAGAGGCCAAAAGTGGATTTTGTTGAAAAATACACAATTTACTTGATTTTCCTCAAAAAATAGTCCCAGTACAGCAGACTCTCAAGTTTCAAGTTAATTTCATGAATACGTGACGTTTTCATTACTTTTCTGCCTTAAAGCTGCATTTTCAGTATTCATGGTCTGAAAAGACGTTTCGGCTGGCAAGAGGCCAAAAGTGGATTTTGTTGAAAAATACACAGTTTACTTGATTTTCCTCAAAACATTGTCCCAGAACAGCAGACTCTCAAGTTTCAAGTTAATTTCATGAATACATGACGTTTTCATTACTATTCTGACTGAAACTGCATTTTCAGTATTAATGGTCTGAAAAGACGTTTCGGCTGGCAAGAGGCTAAAAGTGGATTTTGTTGAAAAATACACAGTTTACTTGATTTTCCTCAAAACATTGTCCCAGAACAGCAGACTCTCAAGTTTCAAGTTAATTTCATGAATACATGACGTTTTCATTAATATTCTGCCTTAAAGCAGCATTTCCACGTTGTATGCTGTTAAAAGACGTTTTGGTTGGGAAGAGTCCAAAAGTGGATTTTGTTGAAAAATACATAGTTTACTTGATTTTCCTCAATAAATTGTCCCTGAAAGGCAGACTCTCAGGTTTCACGTTAATTTCATGAATATATGACAATTTTCATTACTATTCTGACTTAAAGCTGCATTTCCACATTGTATGCTCTTAAAAAACGTTTCGGCTGGCAATAGGCCAAAATTGGATTTTGTTGAAAAATACACAGTTTACTTGATTTTCCTCAAAAAATAGTCCCAGTTGAGCAGACTCTCATGTTTCAAGTTAATTTTATGAATACATGATGTTCTCATCATTTTTCTGCCTTCAAGCTGCATTTTCAATATTCATGGTCTGAAAAGAATTTTCGGCTGGCAAGAGGCCAAAAGTGGATTTTGTTGAAAAATACACAGTTTACTTGATTTTCCTCAAAACATTGTCCCAGAACAGCAGACTCTCAAGTTTCAAGTCAATTTCATGAACACATGACGTTTTCATTACTATTCTGCCTTAAAGCTGCATTTTCAGTATTCATGGTCTGAAAAGACGTTTCGGCTGGCAAGAGGCCAAGAGTGGATTTTGTTGAAAAATACACAGTTTACTTGATTTTCCTCAAAACATTGTCCCAGAACAGCAGACTCTCAAGTTTCAAGTTAATTTCATGAATACATGACGTTTTCATTGAGATTCTGACTTAAAGCTGCATTTTCAGTATTAATGGTCTGAAAAGACGTTTCGGCTGGCAAGAGGCTAAGAGTGGATTTTGTTGAAAAATACACAGTTTACTTGATTTTCCTCAAAACATTGTCCCAGAACAGCAGACTCTCAAGTTTCAAGTTAATTTCATGAATACATGATGTTCCCATCAGTTTTCTGCCTTAACGCTGCATTTCCACGTTTTATGCTCTTAAAAGACGTTTCGGCTGGGAAGATGCCAAATGTGGATTTTGTTGAAAAATACATAGTTTACCTGATTTTCCTCAAAACATTGTCCCAGAACAGAAGACTCTCAAGTTTCAAGTTAATTTCATGAACACATGACGTTTTCATTACTATTCTGCCTTAAGGCTGCATTTTCAGTATTCATGGTCTGAAAAGACGTTTCGCCTGGCAAGAAGCCAAAAGTGGATTTTGTTGAAAAATACACAATTTACTTGATTTTCCTCAAAAAATAGTCCCAGTACAGCAGACTCTCATGTTTCATGTTAACTTCATGAATACATGATGTTCTCATAATTTTTCTGCCTAAAAGCTGCATTTTCAGTATTCATGTTCTGAAAAGACGTTTCGGCTGGCATGAGGCCAAAAGTGGATTTTGTTGAAAAATACACAGTTTACTTGATTTTCCTCAAAACATTGTCCCAGAACAGCAGACTTTCAAGTTTCAAGTTAATTTCATGAGTACATGACGTTTTCATTACTATTCTGCCTTAAAGCAGCATTTCCACGTTGAATGCTGTTAAAAGACGTTTCGGCTGGCAAGAGGCCAAAAGTGGATTTTGTTGAAAAATACACAGTTTACTTGATTTTCCTCAAAACATTGTCCCAGAACAGCAGACTCGCAAGTTTCAAGTTAATTTCATGAATACATGACGTTTTCATTACTATTCTGACGGAAACTGCATTTTCAGTATTAATGGTCTGAAAAGACGTTTCGGCTGGCAAGAGGCTAAAAGTAGATTTTGTTGAAAAATACACAGTTTACTTGATTTTCCTCAAAACATTGTCCCAGAACAGCAGACTCTCAAGTTTCAAGTTAATTTCATGAATACATGATGTTCCCATCAGTTTTCTGCCTTAAAGCTGCATTTCCACGTTTTATGCTCTTAAAAGACCTTTAGGCTGACAAGAGGCCAAAAGTGGATTTTGTTGAAAAATACACAGTTTACTTGATTTTCCTCAAAACATTGTCCCATAATAGAAGACTCTCAAGTTTCAAGGTAATTTCATGAATACATGACGTTTTCATTACTATTCTGCCTTAAAGCAGCATTTCCACGTTGTATGCTGTTAAAAGACGTTTTGGTTGGGAAGATTCCAAAAGTGGATTTTGTTGAAAAATACATAGTTTACTTGATTTTCCTCAATAAATTGTCCCTGAAAGGCAGACTCTCAGGTTTCACGTTAATTTCATGAATATATGACAATTTTCATTACTATTCTGCCTTAAAGCTGCATTTCCACATTGTATGCTCTTAAAAGACGTTTCGGCTGGCAATAGGCCAAAATTGGATTTTGTTGAAAAATACACAGTTTACTTGATTTTCCTCAAAAAATAGTCCCAGTAGAGCAGACTCTCATGTTTCAAGTTAATTTTATGAATACATGATGTTCTCATCATTTTTCTGCCTTCAAGCTGCATTTTCAATATTCATGGTCTGAAAAGAAGTTTGGCTGGCAAGAGGCCAAAAGTGGATTTTGTTGAAAAATACACAGTTTACTTGATTTTCCTCAAAACATTGTCCCAGAACAGCAGACTCTCAAGTTTCAAGTTAATTTCATGAATACATGACGTTTTCATTAGTATTCTGACTTAAAGCTGCATTTTCAGTATTCATGGTCTGAAAAGACGTTTCAGCTGGCAAGAGGCCAAGAGTGGATTTTGTTGAAAAATACACAGAGTTACTTGATTTTCCTCAAAACATTGTCCATGAACAGCAGACTCTCAAGTTTCAAGTTAATTTCATGAATACATGACGTTTTCATTGAGATTCTGACTTAAAGCTGCATTTTCAGTATTAATGGTCTGAAAAGACGTTTCGGCTGGCAAGAGGCTAAGAGTGGATTTTGTTGAAAAATACACAGTTTACTTGATTTTCCTCAAAACATTGTCCCAGAACAGCAGACTCTCAAGTTTCAAGTTAATTTCATGAATACATGATGTTCCCATCAGTTTTCTGCCTTAAAGCTGCATTTCCACGTTTTATGCTCTTAAAAGACGTTTCGGCTGGGAAGATGCCAAATGTGGATTTTGTTGAAAAATACATAGTTTACCTGATTTTCCTCAAAACATTGTCCCAGAACAGCAGACTCTCAAGTTTCAAGTCAATTTCATGAACACAAATGACGTTTTCATTACTATTCTGCCTTAAAGCTGCATTTTCAGTATTCTGGTCTGAAAAGACGTTTCGCCTGGCAAGAGGCCAAAAGTGGATTTTGTTGAAAAATACACAGTTTACTTGATTTTCCTCAAAACATTGTCCCAGAACAGCAGACTCTCAAGTTTCAAGTGAATTTCATGAATACATGACGTTTTCATTAGTATTCTGACTTAAAGCTGCATTTTCAGTATTCATGGTCTGAAAAGACGTTTCAGCTGGCAAGAGGCCAAGAGTGGATTTTGTTGAAAAATACACAGAGTTACTTGATTTTCCTCAAAACATTGTCCCAGAACAGCAGACTCTCAAGTTTCAAGTTAATTTCATGAATACATGACGTTTTCATTGAGATTCTGACTTAAAGCTGCATTTTCAGTATTAATGGTCTGAAAAGACGTTTCGGCTGGCAAGAGGCTAAGAGTGGATTTTGTTGAAAAATACACAGTTTACTTGATTTTCCTCAAAACATTGTCCCAGAACAGCGGACTCTCAAGTTTCAAGTTAATTTCATGAATACATGATGTTCCCATCAGTTTTCTCCCTTAACGCTGCATTTCCACGTTTTATGCTCTTAAAAGACGTTTCGGCTGGGAAGATGCCAAATGTGGATTTTGTTGAAAAATACATAGTTTACCTGATTTTCCTCAAAACATTGTCCCAGAACAGAAGACTCTCAAGTTTCAAGTTAATTTCATGAACACATGACGTTTTCATTACTATTCTGCCTTAAGGCTGCATTTTCAGTATTCATGGTCTGAAAAGACGTTTCGGCTGGCAAGAGGCTAAAAGTGGATTTTGTTGAAAAATACACAGTTTACTTGATTTTCCTCAAAACATTGTCCCAGAACAGCAGACTCTCAAGTTTCAAGTTAATTTCATGAATACATGATGTTCCCATCAGTTTTCTGCCTTAAAGCTGCATTTCCACGTTTTATGCTCTTAAAAGACGTTTAGGCTGACAAGAGGCCAAAAGTGGATTTTGTTGAAAAATACACAGTTTACTTGATTTTCCTCAAAAAATAGTCCCAGTACAGCAGACTCTCATGTTTCAAGTTAATTTTATGAATACATGATGTTCTCATCATTTTTCTGCCTTAAAGCTACATTTTCAATATTCATGGTCTGAAAAGAATTTTCGGCTGGCAAGAGGCCAAAAGTGGATTTTGTTGAAAAATACACAGTTTACTTGATTTTCCTCAAAACCTTTTCCCAGAACAGCAGACTTTCAAGTGTCATGTTAATTTCATGAATACATGATGTTCTCATCATTTTTCTGCATTAAAGCTGCATTTCCACGTCGTATGCTCTTAAAAGACGTTTCGGCTGGCATGAGGCCAAAAGTGGATTTTGTTGAAAAATACACTATTTACTTGATTTTCCTCAAAAAATAGTCCCAGTACAGCAGACTCTCAAGTTTCAAGTTAATTTCATGAATACGTGACGTTTTCATTACTATTCTGCCTTAAAGCTGCATTTTTAGTATTCATGGTCTGAAAAGACGTTTCTGATGGCAAGAGGCCAATAGTGGATTTTGTTGAAAAATACACAATTTACTTTATTTTCCTCAAAAAATAGTCCCAGTACAGCAGACTCTCATGTTTCATGTTAACTTCATGAATACATGATGTTCTCATCATTTTTCTGCCTTAAAGCTGCATTTTCAGTATTCATGTTCTGAAAAGACGTTTCGGCTGGGAAGAGGCCAAAAGTGGATTTTGTTGAAAAATACACAGTTTACTTGATTTTCCTCAAAACATTGTCCTAGAACAGCAGACTCTCAAGTTTCATGTTAATTTCATGAATACATGATGTTCTAATCATTTTTCTGCCTTAAAGCTGCATTTCCACGTTGTATACTCTTAAAAGACGTTTCGGCTGGCATGAGGCCAAAAGTGGATTTTGTTGAAAAATACACAGTTTACTTGATTTTCCTCAAAATATTGTCCCAGAACAGCAGACTCTCAAGTTTCAAGTTAATTTCATGAATACATGATGTTCTCATCAGTTTTCTGCCTTAAAGCTGCATTTCCACGTCGTATGCTCTTAAAAGACGTTTCGGCTGGCAAGAGGCCAAAAGTGGATTTTGTTGAAAAATACACAGTTTACTTGATTTTCCTCAAAACATTGTCCCAGAACAGCAGACTCTCAAGTTTCAAGTTAATTTCATGAATACGTGACGTTTTCATTACTTTTCTGCCTTAAAGCTGCATTTTTAGTATTCATGATCTGAAAAGACGTTTCTGCTGGCAAGAGGCCAAAAGTGGATTTTGTTGAAAAATACACAGTTTACCTAATTTTACTAAAAACATTGACCCAGAACAGCAGACTCTCAAGTTTCATATTATTTTCATGAATACATGATGTTCTCATCATTTTTCTGTATTAAAACTGCATTTCCACGTCGTATGCTCTTAAAAGACGTTTTGGCTGGCATGAGGCCAAAAGTGGATTTTGTTGAAAAATACACAATTTACTTTATTTTCCTCAAAAAATAGTCCCAGTACAGCAGACTCTCAAGTTTCAAGTTAATTTCATGAATACGTGACGTTTTCATTGCTATTCTGCCTTAAAGCTGCATTTTTAGTATTCATGGTCTGAAAAGACGTTTCTGATGGCAAGAGGCCAATAGTGGATTTTGTTGAAAAATACACAATTTACTTGATTTTCCTCAAAAAATAGTCCCAGTACAGCAGACTCTCAAGTTTAAAGTTAATTTCATGAATACATGACGTTTTCATTACTATTCTGACTGAAACTGCATTTTCAGTATTAATGGTCTGAAAAGACGTTTCGGCTGGCAAGAGGCTAAAAGTGGATTTTGTTGAAAAATACACAGTTTACTTGATTTTCCTCAAAACATTGTCCCAGAACAGCAGACTCTCAAGTTTCAAGTTAATTTCATGAATACATGATGTTCCGATCAGTTTTCTGCCTTAAAGCTGCATTTCCACGTTTTATGCTCTTAAAAGACGTTTAGGCTGACAAGAGGCCAAAAGTGGATTTTGTTGAAAAATACACAGTTGACTTGATTTTCCTCAAAACATTGTCCCAGAACAGCAGACTCTCAAGTTATAAGTTAATTTCATGAATACATGACGTTTTCATTAATATTCTGCCTTAAAGCTGCATTTCCACGTTGTATGCTGTTAAAAGACGTTTCGGCTGGCAAGAGGCCAAGAGTGGATTTTGTTGAAAAATACCGTTTACTTGATTTTCCTCAAAACATTGTCCCAGAACAGCAGACTCTCAAGTTTCATGTTATTTTCATGAATACATGATGTTCTCATCATTTTTCTGCATTAAAGCTGCATTTCCACATTGTATGCTCTTAAAAGACGTTTCGGCTGGCAATAGGCCAAAATTGGATTTTGTTGAAAAATACACAGTTTACTTGATTTTCCTCAAAAAATAGTCCCAGTTGAGCAGACTCTCATGTTTCAAGTTAATTTTATGAATACATGATGTTCTCATCATTTTTCTGCCTTCAAGCTGCATTTTCAATATTCATGGTCTGAAAAGAATTTTCGGCTGGCAAGAGGCCAAAAGTGGATTTTGTTGAAAAATACACAGTTTACTTGATTTTCCTCAAAACATTGTCCCAGAACAGCAGACTCTCAAGTTTCAAGTCAATTTCATGAACACATGACGTTTTCATTACTATTCTGCCTTAAAGCTGCATTTTCAGTATTCATGGTCTGAAAAGACGTTTCAGCTGGCAAGAGGCCAAGAGTGGATTTTGTTGAAAAATACACAGAGTTACTTGATTTTCCTCAAAACATTGTCCCAGAACAGCAGACTCTCAAGTTTCAAGTTAATTTCATGAATACATGACGTTTTCATTGACATTCTGACTTAAAGCTGCATTTTCAGTATTAATGGTCTGAAAAGACGTTTCGGCTGGCAAGAGGCTAAGAGTGGATTTTGTTGAAAAATACACAGTTTACTTGATTTTCCTCAAAACATTGTCCCAGAACAGCAGACTCTCAAGTTTCAAGTTAATTTTATGAATACATGATGTTCCCATCAGTTTTCTGCCTTAACGCTGCATTTCCACGTTTTATGCTCTTAAAAGACGTTTCGGCTGGGAAGATGCCAAATGTGGATTTTGTTGAAAAATACATAGTTTACCTGATTTTCCTCAAAACATTGTCCCAGAACAGAAGACTCTCAAGTTTCAAGTTAATTTCATGAACACATGACGTTTTCATTACTATTCTGCCTTAAGGCTGCATTTTCAGTATTCATGGTCTGAAAAGACGTTTCGCCTGGCAAGAAGCCAAAAGTGGATTTTGTTGAAAAATACACAATTTACTTGATTTTCCTCAAAAAATAGTCCCAGTACAGCAGACTCTCATGTTTCATGTTAACTTCATGAATACATGATGTTCTCATCATTTTTCTGCCTAAAAGCTGCATTTTCAGTATTCATGTTCTGAAAAGACGTTTCGGCTGGCATGAGGCCAAAAGTGGATTTTGTTGAAAAATACACAGTTTACTTGATTTTCCTCAAAACATTGTCCCAGAACAGCAGACTTTCAAGTTTCAAGTTAATTTCATGAGTACATGACGTTTTCATTACTATTCTGCCTTAAAGCAGCATTTCCACGTTGAATGCTGTTAAAAGACGTTTCGGCTGGCAAGAGGCCAAAAGTGGATTTTGTTGAAAAATACACAGTTTACTTGATTTTCCTCAAAACATTGTCCCAGAACAGCAGACTCGCAAGTTTCAAGTTAATTTCATGAATACATGACGTTTTCATTACTATTCTGACTGAAACTGCATTTTCAGTATTAATGGTCTGAAAAGACGTTTCGGCTGGCAAGAGGCTAAAAGTAGATTTTGTTGAAAAATACACAGTTTACTTGATTTTCCTCAAAACATTGTCCCAGAACAGCAGACTCTCAAGTTTCAAGTTAATTTCATGAATACATGATGTTCCCATCAGTTTTCTGCCTTAAAGCTGCATTTCCACGTTTTATGCTCTTAAAAGACGTTTAGGCTGACAAGAGGCCAAAAGTGGATTTTGTTGAAAAATACACAGTTTACTTGATTTTCCTCAAAACATTGTCCCATAATAGAAGACTCTCAAGTTTCAAGGTAATTTCATGAATACATGACGTTTTCATTACTATTCTGCCTTAAAGCAGCATTTCCACGTTGTATGCTGTTAAAAGACGTTTTGGTTGGGAAGAGTCCAAAAGTGGATTTTGTTGAAAAATACATAGTTTACTTGATTTTCCTCAATAAATTGTCCCTGAAAGGCAGACTCTCAGGTTTCACGTTAATTTCATGAATATATGACAATTTTCATTACTATTCTGCCTTAAAGCTGCATTTCCACATTGTATGCTCTTAAAAGACGTTTCGGCTGGCAATAGGCAAAAATTGGATTTTGTTGAAAAATACACAGTTTACTTGATTTTCCTCAAAAAATAGTCCCAGTAGAGCAGACTCTCATGTTTCAAGTTAATTTTATGAATACATGATGTTCTCATCATTTTTCTGCCTTCAAGCTGCATTTTCAATATTCATGGTCTGAAAAGAATTTTCGGCTGGCAAGAGGCCAAAAGTGGATTTTGTTGAAAAATACACAGTTTACTTGATTTTCCTCAAAACATTGTCCCAGAACAGCAGACTCTCAAGTTTCAAGTCAATTTCATGAACACATGACGTTTTCATTACTATTCTGCCTTAAAGCTGCATTTTCAGTATTCATGGTCTGAAAAGACGTTTCGCCTGGCAAGAGGCCAAAAGTGGATTTTGTTGAAAAATACACAGTTTACTTGATTTTCCTCAAAACATTGTCCCAGAACAGCAGACTCGCAAGTTTCAAGTTAATTTCATGAATACATGACGTTTTCATTAGTATTCTGACTTAAAGCTGCATTTTCAGTATTCATGGTCTGAAAAGACGTTTCAGCTGGCAAGAGGCCAAGAGTGGATTTTGTTGAAAAATACACAGAGTTACTTGATTTTCCTCAAAACATTGTCCATGAACAGCAGACTCTCAAGTTTCAAGTTAATTTCATGAATACATGACGTTTTCATTGAGATTCTGACTTAAAGCTGCATTTTCAGTATTAATGGTCTGAAAAGACGTTTCGGCTGGCAAGAGGCTAAGAGTGGATTTTGTTGAAAAATACACAGTTTACTTGATTTTCCTCAAAACATTGTCCCAGAACAGCAGACTCTCAAGTTTCAAGTTAATTTCATGAATACATGATGTTCCCATCAGTTTTCTGCCTTAACGCTGCATTTCCACGTTTTATGCTCTTAAAAGACGTTTCGGCTGGGAAGATGCCAAATGTGGATTTTGTTGAAAAATACATAGTTTACCTGATTTTCCTCAAAACATTGTCCCAGAACAGCACACTCTCAAGTTTCAAGTCAATTTCATGAACACAAATGACGTTTTCATTACTATTCTGCCTTAAAGCTGCATTTTCAGTATTCATGGTCTGAAAAGACGTTTCGCCTGGCAAGAGGCCAAAAGTGGATTTTGTTGAAAAATACACAGTTTACTTGATTTTCCTCAAAACATTGTCCCAGAACAGCAGACTCTCAAGTTTCAAGTTAATTTCATGAATACATGACGTTTTCATTAGTATTCTGACTTAAAGCTGCATTTTCAGTATTCATGGTCTGAAAAGACGTTTCAGCTGGCAAGAGGCCAAGAGTGGATTTTGTTGAAAAATACACAGAGTTACTTGATTTTCCTCAAAACATTGTCCCAGAACAGCAGACTCTCAAGTTTCAAGTTAATTTCATGAATACATGACGTTTTCATTGAGATTCTGACTTAAAGCTGCATTTTCAGTATTAATGGTCTGAAAAGACGTTTCGGCTGGCAAGAGGCTAAGAGTGGATTTTGTTGAAAAATACACAGTTTACTTGATTTTCCTCAAAACATTGTCCCAGAACAGCGGACTCTCAAGTTTCAAGTTAATTTCATGAATACATGATGTTCCCATCAGTTTTCTGCCTTAACGCTGCATTTCCACGTTTTATGCTCTTAAAAGACGTTTCGGCTGGGAAGATGCCAAATGTGGATTTTGTTGAAAAATACATAGTTTACCTGATTTTCCTCAAAACATTGTCCCAGAACAGAAGACTCTCAAGTTTCAAGTTAATTTCATGAACACATGACGTTTTCATTACTATTCTGCCTTAAGGCTGCATTTTCAGTATTCATGGTCTGAAAAGACGTTTCGGCTGGCAAGAGGCTAAAAGTGGATTTTGTTGAAAAATACACAGTTTACTTGATTTTCCTCAAAACATTGTCCCAGAACAGCAGACTCTCAAGTTTCAAGTTAATTTCATGAATACATGATGTTCTCATCAGTTTTCTGCCTTAAAGCTGCATTTCCAGTTTTATGCTCTGAAAAGACGTTTAGGCTGACAAGAGGCCAAAAGTGGATTTTGTTGAAAAATACACAGTTTACTTGATTTTCCTCAAAACATTGTCCCATAATAGAAGACTCTCAAGTTTCAAGGTAATTTCATGAATACATGACGTTTTCATTACTATTCTGCCTTAAAGCAGCATTTCCACGTTGTATGCTGTTAAAAGACGTTTTGGTTGGGAAGATTCCAAAAGTGGATTTTGTTGAAAAATACATAGTTTACTTGATTTTCCTCAATAAATTGTCCCTGAAAGGCAGACTCTCAGGTTTCACGTTAATTTCATGAATATATGACAATTTTCATTACTATTCTGCCTTAAAGCTGCATTTCCACATTGTATGCTCTTAAAAGACGTTTCGGCTGGCAATAGGCCAAAATTGGATTTTGTTGAAAAATACACAGTTTACTTGATTTTCCTCAAAAAATAGTCCCAGTAGAGCAGACTCTCATGTTTCAAGTTAATTTTATGAATACATGATGTTCTCATCATTTTTCTGCCTTAAAGCTGCATTTTCAATATTCATGGTCTGAAAAGAATTTTCGGCTGGCAAGAGGCCAAAAGTGGATTTTGTTGAAAAATACACAGTTTACTTGATTTTCCTCAAAACATTGTCCCAGAACAGCAGACTCTCAAGTTTCAAGTTAATTTCATGAATACATGACGTTTTCATTACTATTCTGCCTTAAAGCTGCATTTTCAGTATTCATGGTCTGAAAAGACGTTTCGGCTGGCAAGAGGCCAAAAGTGGATTTTGTTGAAAAATACACAGTTTACTTGATTTTCCTCAAAACATTGTCCCAGAACAGCAGACTCTCAAGTTTCAAGTTAATTTCATGAATACATGATGTTCCCATCAGTTTTCTGCCTTAACGCTGCATTTCCACGTTTTATGCTCTTAAAAGACGTTTCGGCTGGGAAGATGCCAAATGTGGATTTTGTTGAAAAATACATAGTTTACCTGATTTTCCTCAAAACATTGTCCCAGAACAGCAGACTCTCAAGTTTCAAGTCAATTTCATGAACACAAATGACGTTTTCATTACTATTCTGCCTTAAAGCTGCATTTTCAGTATTCATGGTCTGAAAAGACGTTTCGCCTGGCAAGAGGCCAAAAGTGGATTTTGTTGAAAAATACACAGTTTACTTGATTTTCCTCAAAACATTGTCCCAGAACAGCAGACTCTCAAGTTTCAAGTGAATTTCATGAATACATGACGTTTTCATTAGTATTCTGACTTAAAGCTGCATTTTCAGTATTCATGGTCTGAAAAGACGTTTCAGCTGGCAAGAGGCCAAGAGTGGATTTTGTTGAAAAATACACAGAGTTACTTGATTTTCCTCAAAACATTGTCCCAGAAAAGCAGACTCTCAAGTTTCAAGTTAATTTCATGAATACATGACGTTTTCATTAATATTCTGACTTAAAGCTGCATTTCCAGTATTGATGCTCTTAAAAGACGTTTCGGCTGGCAATAGGCCAAAATTGGATTTTGTTGAAAAATACACAGTTTACTTGATTTTCCTCAAAACATTGTCCCAGAACAGCAGACACTCAAGTTTCATATTATTTTCATGAATACGTGACGTTTTCATTGCTATTCTGCCTTAAAGCTGCATTTTTAGTATTCATGGTCTGAAAAGACGTTTCTGATGGCAAGAGGCCAATAGTGGATTTTGTTGAAAAATACACAATTTACTTTATTTTCCTCAAAAAATAGTCCCAGTACAGCAGACTCTCATGTTTCATGTTACCTTCATGAATACATGATGTTCTCATCATTTTTCTGCCTTAAAGCTGCATTTTCAGTATTCATGTTCTGAAAAGACGTTTTGGCTGGGAAGAAGCCAAAAGTGGATTTTGTTGAAAAATACACAGTTTACTTGATTTTCCTCAATGCATTGTTCCAGAGCAGCAGACTCTCAAGTTTCATGTTAATTTCATGAATACATGATGTTCTAATCATTTTTCTGTCTTAAAGCTGCATTTCTACGTTTTATGCTGTTAAAAGACGTTTTGGTTGGGAAGAGTCCAAAAGTGGATTTTGTTGAAAAATACATAGTTTACTTGATTTTCCTCAATAAATTGTCCCTGAAAGAAGACTCTCAGGTTTCAAGTTAATTTCATGAATATATGACGTTTTCATTAGTATTCTGACTTAAAGCTGCATTTTCAGTATTCATGGTCTGAAAAGACGTTTCGGCTGGCAAGAGGCCAAGAGTGGATTTTGTTGAAAAATACACAGTTTACTTGATTTTCCTCAAAACATTGTCCCAGAACAGCAGACTCTCAAGTTTCAAGTTAATTTCATGAATACATGACGTTTTCATTACTATTCTGACTTAAAGCTGCATTTTCAGTATTCATGGTCTGAAAAGACGTTTCGGCTGGCAAGAGGCCAAAAGTGGATTTTGTTGAAAAATACACAGTTTACTTGATTTTCCTCAAAACATTGTCCCAGAACAGCAGACTCTCAAGTTTCAAGTTAATTTCATGAATACATGACGTTTTCATTAGTTTTCTGACTTAAAGCTGCATTTTCAGTTTTATGGTCTTAAAAGACGTTTCGGCTGGCAAGAGGCTAAGAGTGGATTTTGTTGAAAAATACACAGTTTACTTGATTTTCCTCAAAACATTGTCCCAGAACAGCAGACTCTCAAGTTTCAAGTTAATTTCATGAATACATGACGTTTTCATTACTATTCTGCCTTAAGGCTGCATTTTCAGTATTCATGGTCTGAAAAGACGTTTCGCCTGGCAAGAAGCCAAAAGTGGATTTTGTTGAAAAATACACAGTTTACTTGATTTTCCTCAAAAAATAGTCCCAGTACAGCAGACTCTCATGTTTCATGTTATCTTCATGAATACATGATGTTCTCATCATTTTTCTGCCTTAAAGCTGCATTTTCAGTATTTATGGTCTGAAAAGACGTTTTGGCTGGGAAGAGGCCAAAAGTGGATTTTGTTGAAAAATACACAGTTTACTTGATTTTCCTCAAAAATTGTCCCTGTAAGCAGACTCTCATGTTTCGTTAATTTATGAATATATGATGTTTTCATTTTTCTGCCTTAGTGCATTTTCAATTTGTATGGTCTGAAAAGAAGTTTCGGCTGGCAATAGGCCAAAATTGGATTTTGTTGAAAAATACACAGTTTACTTGATTTTCTCAAAAAATTGTCCCATTATAGAAGTTCATGTTTCAAGTTAATTTTATGAATACATGATGTTTCATTATTTTTCTGCATTAAAGCTGCATTTTCAATTTTTATGGTCTTAAAAGAATTTTCGGGTGGCATGAGGCCAAAAGTGGATTTTGTTGAAAAATACACAGTTTACTTGATTTTCCTCAAAAAATTGTCCCAGTACAGCAGACTCTCAAGTTTCAAGTTAATTTCATGAATACGTGACGTTTTCATTACTATGCTGCCTTAAAGCTGCATT